>OZ010797.1:233116628-233710628 GCA_963932465.1 Maratus speciosus | reverse complement strand
GGGGGGACTAGCCCCCCTTTTCCCCCTTTATCCTTAACCAATGAACCCCAAAAAATAATGAGGGAAGCATCTTCTCAGAATGAACCTAGAAATAAAAATTTGAAGCAAATCGGATATTTCTATCAAGAGTTATCGCGTTACGTACATACGTACGTACGTACGTACACACGTACATACAGAATCGGCGGGCACATAAGCTCTCAGGCTTCGATAGCCTGTGAGCTAAAAATATCACCCTGATCGGGTAATAAGTGGTCATTTTTCAATTAGCCTAACGCTTTCTAGGCTCTTTGCAATAAGCCTGAAAAATATCAGGCTAATTGGAATAAGGGAGACGTACGTACGTACGTACACACGTACATACAGAATCGGCGGGCACATAACCTCTCAGGCTTTGATAGCCTGTGAGCTAACTATAACACCCTGATCGGATAATAAGTGGTCATTTTTCAATTAGCCTAACGCTTTCTAGGCTCTTTGCAATAAGCCTGAAAAATATCAGGCTAATTGGAAAAAGGGAGATGGATTCTCCAATTAGCCCGGCTCTTTGCAAAGAGCCTAGGCTGTTTGCAAAGAGCCGGATTTTTCAATTAGCCTACGACATATATAAAAAACCATTCTAAACCAAAACAAATTATCAACAAAAATTGTGAATGTATAAATAATAAAGGAATTTCTTCAAATAAAAAATGCTGTATAAACCATCATATACCAGTAAATCTATGAAACAATCCCCATAACAAGTGCAGCATGGATTTATCACAGTAAAGATATGGAAAAAACGGAAATTTGTTGGAACAAAGGGATTTATATGTGAATTGTAATCTATGGAATTTTTTAAGGAAATAGCTTTTCTATAAGCTTGCTAATATAAAGCACAAGAGTTATACTTATCATGGAAGACGGTAGTATTCCGAGTGACGCAGCCTTAAGCCTAAATGTATCGTATCGTAAATCGTATCGTATCGTATCAGTATATAGAATTCGTAGATGGCGGAACTCATATATACAGCTAACTCGACATCAAAGAAAACGCGAAAAGCCGCCTTTTAATAACTCAGCAGATATAAGTCTTATTGTTCTGAATTTTCTAGAACAGTCTTATATCTGCAGTCTAATCGTATACTGAAATTTTTACATTTCTACGTGCAGTATATTTTTGAGATCTAAATAAGCCATTTTTAAAGTGAAAACGTTGGTATGATATCGAGGAAGTTCCTAATTTGAAAATCTCGAAACGGTTCTAACGATTATTTTTAAATTGATACATAATATAAAATGTGATTAAGGCGAGGTGAATAACACTTTTTCTTTTTTTCTGGGAAAACTCTCGTTCGTTAAATAATTCGATTTTTTTTTCTCTCGAAAATGGACACGGGCGATTTTTTAAAAATCAAATAAATATGTTTCAGATGAACCAAAATAACAATTTACTTGTTTCCAGCAAGACTCTTGTTCGTTTTATAATGCGCATGAAAAATCGGACTATATTTCTTCGCCATTCTATGGAAATTTCACCGAAAATGCATGACACCGTATTCATACACATGCTTTCTTTTTAACCACTGTTGGGGAGAAAAATTTTGTCTTCCCGCTGGCTGAGTGGATAAGGGCCATCGTCTACTTATCTTAACATAGGCAGTTCGATACTCGCTGGTACGTGTTTTCACATGTAAATGTGTGTTTTTTTTTTTTTTTTTTTTTTTTTTTTAAGTCTGCTAGTTGACCATTATTCTCAGTTCCTTTGTAATTTTTTAATTGCTATTAAGTTAAATAAAATTACAATTATAATGACGCCAATTTGATGATTATTTCTTGGCAATTTTTCAAACAATAAAAATATTACCATAATTTTATAAATATATTTAATTTCAATCACTTTACAAAAAAATATACATTAATAATTATTATTTGAATATAAATCACACGATCAGAAACGTAAAAAATAATTCATTTCAGCTCTTCTTTTTATAATATCATTTTTTATTATTATGACGGTCAATCAATATATAATCACTGACATCCATAATATTATTATAATTATTATTTTCCTTGCATAAAAACTATTGGGATGTAATAATTCTTTTATAATAAATAATTTAGTTGAAATGTTTTATTTATAAATATCAATGAAGTTTGATAACCCCGAGACAATTGCTTTTATTTAACTTTGCAATATTTACAGTTTACATAATAAGCATATCAGAATTCTGGTGTCGCCATCTTTTGACGCAATTGCGTACTACATTTTGTCTCTTATTCGGAAAAAAAAAACTAACGCTCTTCGCCGCTTTGAAAGAATCTCTGGTGACTAGAGGTCTATTTCGCAAATATTAAGAAAATTACTGCATACAAAAATATTAAAATGGGTAGTATTATAGAGAAATGTTTGATAAAAACGTTGAAGTAGACAGTTTTTAAATCGAAGAGTTATTTTAAGAGATATTTAATGTTAAATCTGGATAAAATTGTCTCATTAAAAAAGTCTCATAGGAAAAAAAATATACATGGGAATTTAATCATTTTCATTCAATTTAATCATTCAATAGAAACTCGAAGTTTGCAGAGTGCATTTATTATTTTTAACTTGCCTAATTTTTTGACGGTTTATTTCAATTTTAAATTAAAATTTTCAGAATTTCCAGAGATACTTTTTACATATTTTAGAAAAGGTTATTTTAAATTGTTGCCAATTGTTAAAACAGCGCAAAGAATAATATATCCTTTAAATTAAAAATTTATTCACACGTGACTATTATAAACAGAAAAAAATCCTTTTAAATTAGAATTAAGTGATAACGTGTTAAAAGCAGGAAAATATTAAACATTACGTCATAAAAATTGTTTTTACACATGCTTACTTAAAATGAAAGAAAATTATAAAATAATCAATTATTTTCAAATTAGAATTAAATGATTACGCATTAAAAGAAGGAAAACATTGAAAATTACGTCATAAAAATTATATTTACACGTGAATATTAAAAGAAAAAGAAAATTTTTAAATAATAAATTCATTGATATGTGTTAAAAGTCGTAAATGGAGGAAATTACGTCATATTGGCCAAAGTGGCCAAATAATAATATTGCAAAACAGTTTAAATTAAAAAATATATTTATATGAGAGATTTATTTCAAATTTAGAGATGATATTTTTAACTATAGTTGCCAATTTTAAGGTAGCGCAAATAATAATATTATCTTTCTAATAATAAAAATATTTTCAGTTGAATGTTACAAAGAGAAAGGAAAGTTTGGTGAAAATTATGTCAGATTTAAAACGTTACATTTAAAATCTCTTATTTAAAATCATTTTCTTATAGCGTTGTTAAAAAATGCCATAAAGCAAAGACTCTGTTGACTTAGTTCCTTTTATATTTGGTAATTTTCAAATGTTTAACTAATCTTATTTAATCAAGCACGGAAACAGCAACTAACATCAGCTGATTCGGTCTTGAAATCCCTCAGTAAAAGGGAAACCCGTTTACAGTAAGATCGCCATTGATTTTTTAATTATACAGAGCAGCCTCGATTATCCGAGCTAATTGGGACTGTTAGTAAATCGGAAATCTCGGTTAATAGAAACTGTGTGTAAAAACTCGCCGTGCTGTAAAGTTCTGTTTCACAGCTTAACAAATTTAAAAAGAAAATCAACTACCAGTAGTAAATTTTAAAATGCAAATTGAAAAATTTACGAAAGTTCACACAGCCACTGGAAACAAAGCATTGTTCGCTATTGACTTCTCAGGGTCCAATGTTTCTTTGGAGTTGAGTGCTTTTGGGGGCAGAAGGGCCTGTATAGCACGGACAGTGAGCTAAAGAGTGTGGTTATTTTTAAGGCTCATTCAAAAGGAAAAAAAAAATTAGACTTTGTTATCGGCTCGGTTAACAGAAACCTCGATTAATCGAAGCTCGGTTAATCCAGGTTCTACTATAATTCAATCTTCCGTAATCTTTTTAAAGCAGATCAAATTAATGGACTTTAGCACAAAGTCACATAGCTGATAACTGCCATGCTTGTTGGCCACCTTTTTTTCAAAAAGTTTGCTTCCCCTTATTCAATTAATGAGATATCTCCGATAAAATAAGTCACATTTTAACGTTCTAAAATACTGGTATCCAAAAATCGTAGCATGTAACTGACACTACAAGTACTCATGGAACTAGACTATTTTAAGTCTGATTTTTATTATAGACTATATAAAATTATTAAAAATATATATTATGATAGGAACTAGCGGGCTTCGTCCGCTATTTACGTTACGGATATAAAAATCATGTTTTTTTTTTTAGGGAAAAAGAAATAAAAACCTATTTGACGATAGGTTTATAAAGACACATTTTGTATTTGTTATATTTCCGGAGATGAGGAGGGGGCGGGGACTATTTGATTAAATATCGCAATTAGTCCACATGGCAGATATAATTATGATAGACACTAGCGGGCTTCGCCCCTCTATGGCGCCTTATGGGTCCAGCTTCCATAACTCAGAAACTACCTTTCGGACATCAATGCAACAGATTCCAAACGTTATAATTAACTTAATAATCACCCTATATAGCATTAAAGTAAATTTATGAGTACTGCATACTATTTTTTTATCGTAATTTCTGAAGAGAAAAAATTATTTCGGTTCCATTCTTAGGTACTGGTCTGAAAAATTTTGAAAAAGGGGGGAAGGAGGGGACATGAGACTGCTGTTTGTCAAACGACACAACGGGGTCTGGCTTATTCAACTTGGTTTTTGATGACTTCAATTGGAAGGTGGTTTGTTTAAAAGAGTGCGTTCCCTGCCCCATGAAAATTGGAACTATTGGTGCACCATCTATGTAAGGATTTAATAATTATAAATTAACATTTTGGATTTATTAATTTAAGGATAAAGTGTTTTTAAAGGAATATCAAATGAAACCCTCTGTGCGATCTGCGATTATACTTACCCAGTTGTTTTTATATACAAACTGCTATAAGGAAAATTGTAATAAAATAGTAAAAATTAAATCTGCATTAAATTCCATAAGTATCTTTTTTTTTAATCATTTTATCACTAACCTCAAAAAAGTAATGATATCAATGCAAAAACCCTTGACGGGTTAAAAGTTTCTGACGCAGTCCTTTATCTTATGCTCTAAGAATTTTAAATATGGAACTTAAAAATACTGATATCAAATTTTGAGTGACGTTATGCTATTTCTTAAAAAATATATTTGTATTTATTTCATCATTTTATTTTTGTTTTATTTATAATCGCATGTGCAAAAGTTATGTTCAGCATGAAAAGCTGCATAAAATTTTATTCGCTGTTGCTTTATCATTTACATCTCTCATAAATTCAAAATATGAGTTTTAAAAGATATGATATAAAATTTAAGTGACGCCTTGATGTGACTTTAAAAGTTTTGTTTTAAAATTCAATTTAAATTATTTTTGACTTGGTTAAAATATTTTTTTACATCTACACAATACTTTTAATTTTCCAATTCACTGTTAAATATATCACTTTCATTGAATCTATACTATGCATTGAAATGTATTTATTTCAATAAATTGATTTATTTTTTGTGTCACGCTATTCAAAATTGTGAGTAAGATTTATGTAAATGGTTTATTTGCGTCAAACTATCCTTTTTCATACATTTCATGTAGTTTGGACACAATGACGCAAAGAAACCATTTACATAAATCTTACTCACAATTTTGAATAGCGTGACACAAAAGATAAATCAATTTATTGAAATAAATACATTTCAATGCATAGTATAGATTCAATGAAAGTGATATATTTAACAGTGAATTGGAAAATTAAAAGTATTGTGTAGATGTAAAAAAATATTTTAACCAAGTCAAAAATAATTTAAATTGAATTTTAAAACAAAACTTTTAAAGTCACATCAAGGCGTCACTTAAATTTTATATCATATCTTTTAAAACTCATATTTTGAATTTATGAGAGATGTAAATGATAAAGCAACAGCGAATAAAATTTTATGCAGCTTTTCATGCTGAACATAACTTTTGCACATGCGATTATAAATAAAACAAAAATAAAATGATGAAATAAATACAAATATATTTTTTAAGAAATAGCATAACGTCACTCAAAATTTGATATCAGTATTTTTAAGTTCCATATTTAAAATTCTTAGAGCATAAGATAAAGGGCTGCGTCAGAAACTTTTAACCCGTCAAGGGTTTTTGCATTGATATAATAATTACAGATCATTGCACCAAGTAGTTCTTGAGTTATGCGTAAAACAAATTACCAGCAATGCAATCTCTTTTGTAATGATTACAAATGAATGAATTGAAAAAATGAAAACCTTCATATTTTCTAAGCTACTAAACCGAATGACTTTCCACTTGATATTCTTAGGTAACATCAAAAAAAAAAAAAAAAAAAAAAAAAAAAAAAGTGAAATATGATGTCCGGTGCTAAGATTTTAACTTTTTCCAGGCGGGGCCGAATTTTTTTTCTATGGGTCGGTCCGGACCCGGACCTGTATTTTTTGGCCATGAAATTTCATTCTTAAACTTCTAAACATCCCACAATATTACTTTTTACACCGTCGTATAGAGAAAAAAATGTACTTTTAAATGCAATTTGTTTGAAAGCTGTATCTCAATTTGTTTCTGAGTTATTAATTTTTTTTTTCTAGTTTTTATTACTTTTTTGTCACAGTAGCAACAGAAGTATCCATCTCTGTTGAAAGTAAAGGCAAATTACAGATTACTGTATAGACCAATCAGAAAACGAATAAAATGCGGATTCAACCAATAAAAAACTTCAGATGTGCTTTTGATTTCCTACCCTGACGAGGACAATAACCATTTTTCAAAATAGTTTAAAAAAAAAAAAAAAAAAAAAAAACTTCACGGATCGTAATTTTTGCAAAAACTTTGTGGCAGAGTTTAAATGAAACGGAACAAAAAGCTAAAATATCGTTTTTTTTTTTTAAGAAACACTACAGCAAGGAATGATAGCTAATGTTAAACCTATGGGAGCTTCTTTTCGTAATTTCTGTAAAAACATTGTGGCAGAGTTTTAATGAAACGAAAAAAAAAAAAGGCTAAAATATATGTTTAAAAAAGAGCGAAACATTACAGACACAGTTTTTTTACTTCAAGAACTTTTTTAAATTATTGTATTCCATTATAATGTAGTATTTTTAAAGAAATGTAGCATTTGATAAAAGTAGTATTTGATAAAAGTTCTCAACAAAAAGGAGAAAAAAAAATACTTCACCAGGCTACAAAATGGATGCCCTGATATATCCCTGCAGATTAATCGAATGCGTTAATCCAAAGAGGAAAGCTCCCCGTTCCTTCACTTGACAGCCCGACACCACCCATCTTGACCTTTGAGGGGAGAGAGCGAGCAGCGTGGGTTTCAGTGGGTTCCGGCCCAAGGGGCCCGGTTCAAATCAAACAATAAGAAAACCATTAATCATTCTCCCCCACCTCGCATCGGGAGAAAAAGTAATCCTTTCTTTGAAATAGTGGATTTGCCTCGGGATGATCCATATAAGCATCCATTTTGTTGCCTGGATGGAGTGGAATTGGGTTTTTTAATTTATGTATCAGGTACACTTATGGGCACGCACATGTTCAAGAAATATGCGCCAATTCAGCTAATGTGTTAGTACTACGTATGCTTCTCTAATAAAAGGGACTCATTCTGTAATCTTTCTGAGGGAATTTTTTTTTCTTTTCTGATACTTTTTCTTTGTAAATAACTATATGCGTTAACTAAGTGCTATCTATTTTCATATGGTGACAAATTTCATAAATAAATGTTACACTATCAAGTAAATCTGAAGATATTAAAGTGCAGTCGAACAAAAGAAAGAAAGAGATACATTTTAATCACCCCATTGTACAATAAAAAAAAAGGAATAGGCAGTTTTTTTTTTTTTCTTTTTTTTTTTTTTTTTTTAAACAGGCAAATATGTCTTTCTTCAATGTATGTTGTATATATATATATACAGTTGAACCTCGTTAATGCGAACACTCAAAGTCAAACTTTTTTTAGTCGTGTTAAAAGTAGTTCGTGATATCCGAACTTAAATACATCATGTACAACAGGACGGGGCAATCGGAAACAGTTCGTACTAAAAGTAATTCGCGTTAAGCGTGTTCGTGTTAACGAGGTTTGACTATATATATATATATGTATATATACTTAAAAAATGCTTAGGGGGGTCTTCTTCATACCAAACTCTGAAATTTTCAATACGAGCACCTTATTTTGACATTATTTAGTTTTCTCGTTAAATTTCAACTTAGGGTAGCAAACTGGAAGTCAATCGTGCCAGTAGTGTACAGTTTATAGATATTTAAAATTTTGAACTCTAAATGTTAAATGTATTTTAATCATTCATAGGCGTAACCAGCCTTTTGAACGGGGGGGGGGGGGTGCCCAGACTTTTTAACCAGAATATGTTGGATACAAACAATATCTTATATAGTAAAACCTGCTAAAACGGAACCCTATTAAACCGGCCGAATTTCCGTTTTAGACAGGTTTTCCTCTTAGAATTCATTAATGTGTGTTATTTCTTTTAAAAAGGGCTCAAACGCGATTTTTGTTTGCGTGAGGGGTGTGAGAAGGGGTTCAAAAAATTAAAACTAAATCTAATGGTAAATATATATATATATATATATATGTAAATCTCCTTGCAGAAGTGAAATAAGACTGACTAAGTGAGGTCAAAAGTGTAAAACTTTTTGGCACCCTAACTTCTTACAAAGATTAAAAAACACCTTTAATCTTGCTGGAAACTGTTATAGGCACAGGGGCATTGCATGAGACGTAAACCTAGCATTATCTATGTCAAAGTCTTGTAGATGAAATTTTGCCAGATGATAAATCTCAGATAATACATGCTGTACACAAGTACATACCCACGAAAGTTTTTCAGAATGTGACTCTATGACTTCTTAGGGATCACCGGGGGAGAACCAAGAAATTTTGGAGGAAAGTGCATATAAATAATTATTATAATATTATAAAAATAATTACAATATTCATTAATAATTTATGTTTTTACCTCAGAATGTGTCCAATATATTAGGTAAAGTAATACACTAAATTTTTCAAGATGATAAAAATTATATTATCATGATGCGGCTGTAATAATAAAGATAGGTGCTTGTCTGTCTTCGTGTGTGTGTATACGCGCGAGCGCTGAACTCTGAAAAAACAATGCAGTCCTCACAGCCGCAAGATTTGACAGGAAAGTACCTGTTTGCCTGAAGTCATGCATATCGAAGACAATTTCTGGAATTTTTCAATTAATTTTTTATGCGAATTTTTTCAAATTAGTAAAAAAGAATTTGATTTATATATTTTATCCAGTAAACTTTGTCTTCTTTTCAATAAAGTTTTTTCGAGATTCTTAGAGCGATTTTTCAATTTGTAACAATTTTTTAATGTTATTTTTAGAGGGTTTTTTTTCGCGTTCCTAAAAGAAATCCGGTTTAAATATTTTACCCAATTAGTTAATTTCGTTCCCTGCTGTCCTTTAATCTTTTCCGAATTTTTAATGCGATTTATAACGGGGTTTTTTGCACTTTGAGGCGAGTTTTTGACTTTTTTTGAAACATAAAAAACTCTCTGGTAATTTTTGCAATTGCCGTGATTAAATTCAAATTGAAAGAATGCCAAATCAGTTCTCATAAGAAAGCTGAAAATTTAATTTGGCTCGGAAAAAAAAATCGCGATAATTCAGGATTCGTTTGTTTCGAGACGGAAGTGGTCGTAGCTTGGTCGGGGGTACGTTGCCAAATGCAGTCCCCCCCCCCCCCACACACACACCCAATCCTAGATTTCTTTAATTCTATGTTCGTTTAAAAAAAAGCAACCAGCGAAACTCCAATAGTAATGAAGTTTTTTCGAGGGGAAGAGTTTGAAATAACGTGCGGGATTGTAGTCCCCGAGCCAGGTGCAAATTTGTCAGTTATTTCCTCTCGGCCGATAATTTGTAAAATGCTTCAGAGGGTTGTATCATGAAGCTATGTGAACTTCAGCTGCAGTTCCCGTGGGTGGGTTGAGCAGCGGTAGCCTCCCAAACACGTAACAAAAAAAAATTTAGTCATTTCCTCCCGGTTGAAAATTTGTCAAATTATAGCTAACCCAATATCTTCAAGAAAAAAAAAAGTCAGCTGATTATAAAGTGGTGGGTCGGAGGCTGGTCACATGAACATGAAAAAAATATACAGGTTGCAAAGGAAAGTCCCTTTAACCTAAAAATACTTGCGAACGGAGAGAGCTACAGCTATGGAAGTGAGGTAACGGTATAGTAAAGTGACTATGCCCGATTTAATGCAAACGACGGCAGCGCCCCCTAGTGGCGAAATTTGGAAGATAGCTACTGAAAATCGTAAACGAAAAGAAATAAAGCAAAATTTCTAATTAGAAAGTTTTAGAGCATCAATTAATTAGTACGAAACGACATTTGGTTCACACGGATAAGATAAATCGTCGCCTGTATACCCAAAAATGTCCGAAATCGATGCACTCCATTTTGTGTAAACGTTTGAATGAAATAGTCAGAAGTATGAAGAAATACGCCCAACTTATGCTATAAATACGTACTTATCTCAATACATTTTTATAACATCACACACAAAAAAAAGACAAACTCGCACAGTGATAAAAAGAGCGACGATTCTACTTTGCATATTCACATTCCGTAAATGTAGCAGTGAACAATTTCAGATTGTGACGTAGATGGAAATCCTCCATTTTAATTCCAAAACTGACAAATGGCAGCAAGAATATTTAAAACAATTTTTGCTTTTGTAATGAAAGTTAAAATTTGCGTGGTTTTATTTTGTAAGAAATTCGTTTGAATATTCTGCTGTCAGTAAATTATTTCATCAGTTTACGAACAGAATTCTTCTGACCCTGAAAGGGTTAATCTAAAATTTTAAATTCATTGGAAATTAAATTTTTACAGACATTATAGCACAGTACAACGTCACAATCTGAAATTGTGCACTGCTACATTTACGGAATGTGAATAGGCAAAGTAGAATCTCGCTCATCGATTTCGGACATTTTTGGGTATACAGGAGACGATTTATCTTATCCGTGTGAACCAAATGTCGTTTCGTACTAATTAATTGATGCTCTAAAACTTTCTAATTGAAAATTTATCTCTATCTCTTTTTGTTTACGATTTTTAATAGCTATCTTCCAAATTTCGCCCCTAGGGGGCGCTGTTTTTGTTTGCATTAGATCGGGCGTAGTTACTTTACTATACCGTTACATCACTTCCATAGCTGTAGCTCTCTCCGTTCGCAAGTATTTTCAGGTTAAAGGGACTTTCCTTTGCAACCTGTATATTTTTTTCATGTTCATGTGACCAGCTGACGCATTACCCACCAATTTATAATCAGCTGACTTTTTTTTTTCTTCAAGATATTGGGTTAGCTATAATTTGACAAAATTTTCAACCGGGAGGAAATGACTAGTTTTTTTTTTTTTTTTTTTTTCACGTGTTTGGGAAGCTACCGCTGCTCAACCCACCCACGGAACCGCAGCTGAAGTTCACATAGCATCATGATACATCTCTCCGAAGCATTTTACAAATTATCGGCCGAGAGGAACTTGGTCATCAAAATCTGTTGCTGGCTCGCGGACTATTGCGGGATTTGTGCACAGAAAAGGAAAGATCCGTATAATAAAAAATGCTGTGCAGTATTTCCGCCCTTAAAATTCTTTCACAGATCTGTGATTCTTCAGTGAGTATTTAAAAAAAAAATTTAAGTCCGCGATTTTTATTTCTTTTGTGGAACTTCTTAAAATCAATTCGTCACTCGATCCCGGAGAAATTTAAGAATTTCTTCAAACGAGCGTGAAAAATATCGTGAATTTCGATAAAAGAGTGCAGAAAGAAATCGCGAATTTCGTCAAAGATTGCGCAAAAAAAATCAAGAATTTCGATAAATGATTGACGAGAAAATGTTGCAAATTTCCTCAAAAAGTCGCGGAAAAGAGCAGAGGATTTTGTTAATTGGTACGGAAAACTATCGAGAATTTTCTCGATCGGTAGCGGACAAATGATCCCTGTAAAAAAATCAATTTCGTAAATAGGCCGCAAAAAAAAAAAAAAAAAAAAAAAAAAAAATCGTCAAAGGATCCCGGTGAAAAAGAGAATTTCGTCGAAGGATCGCAGAAAGAAAATGCGAATTTCGTCAAAAGATCACGGAAAGAAAAAGCGAATTTTGTCAAAAGATCGTGTAAAGAAAACACGAATTTCATCGAAGGATCGTGCTAAAGACATCCCAATTTCGTCAAAATATCCTGGTAAAAAATGCGAATTTCATCAAAGGATCGCGGTGAAAAACACGAATTTTGTCAAAGGTTAGTGTTGAAAAGTTCGGATTTCGACAAAAAATCTCGTAGAAAGACGTGAATTTCGTCAAATGATTTTGGAAAAAGTTGTAAATATCATATAATGATCGCAGAATAAAGTCGCGAATTTCATCAAAATTTAAAGCGCTGGGCTAAAACATTGAAACCGGGTTCTTTTCCTAGTTTCAAAAGAACTCCGCGAAACGAGAAGAAACTCGAAAAATCGCGTTAAAATTTTCAGAGGAAAGAAAATACTGTATTGACTTGAAAGACTGCAACCATATTCCTTTTACGCATGTCAAAATATGGTCGCGAAACACGAAATTCAACCAACCAACCAACTTCAGATTAATTTTAATTTTCTGTGTTATTATTTCTCATTTTCAAAGGAGGCAGGGTCTGTGCACCTCCACCTTTACCCCGGCTAATCGCCTTTTACAATTACTGTTTCACATCTGCATTCCCTTTCAAAATTTTTGCTTCATTCTAGACTTTAGCCTGCGAAATCAAAGAGACAAATAATTTTGTTTCTATCCTCGTCAAGAACTTGCGTTAATTTCTCATGAAATTGCAGAAATATGCAATAAAATGAACGGTGTTAAAAAAATCTCCCACAAAAAAAGAAGAAAAAAAAAAGACGTCAAAGTGGGATTATAAAATCTGCTTTTTGGCTTACTACGACTAATGCAGATTCATGTAAATATTCTAGTTTTTAAAAAAGATAAAGAACATAATTTAAAAAAAAAGAACGTGGAATTTTTTTTTTTTTTTTTTTTTTTTTTAAATCACAGTTCAAAACTTAGGCTGTTACTTATCTGACCGAAACTAATTTGCTAAACTAATTTAACTCTGCTTTCATTCTTTTTTTCTTTTGTACACTTCGATTTTTTTTAAAAAATTGTGCTTGAGTCTGCGCAAGCGGGCACCCAGGGCACCCCCCCCCCCCCTGGTTACGCCTATGTCATTACAACACAGATTGCAATGCAGTTAGTTCTTTAAGCATAGCTCCAGAACTATTTTTCAGAATAGGCTGTGATTTATAAATCGATTTTTTTTTTTTTTTAAATCAAAGAACTTAGATTACAAGTCCTAATTTCTTCCGAAAAAATATTTGTAATTAATTAATATATATATATATGTATACATATATTAACTTTTTCTAAGATTAAACCATTTTCTGTATATACGTGTGTAAGTACGTACGTACGTATGTACGTAACACAATAACTCTTGATAGAAATATCCGATTTGCTTCAAATTTTTTTTCTAGGTTCATTCTGATAAGGTGCTTCCCTGTTTAGTTTTTGGGGTTCATTGGTTAAGGATAAAGGGGGAAAAGGGGGCCAGTCCCCCCCCCCCTTAATTTATATAAATGGGTTTTTCATGCAGAAATATTCGATTTGCTCCAAATTTGGTATACCGGTTTATTGTGTTAAGGATCTTCCCTGATTAGATTTGGAAGCTCATTATTTAAGTATAAAGGGGGGAAAGGGGGGCTACCCCGCTAAATTTAGATAAATCGGTTTTTCATGATGAATTATTCGATTTGCTCCAAATTTGGTATACCGGTTTATTAAGTTAAAGAGCTGCCTTGATTAGATTTGGAGGTTCATTAGTTATATATAAAGGGAAGAAAGGGGGGGGCTACCCTCCTTAATTTAGATAAATGGGTTTTTCATGCAGAAATATGCGATTTGCAATAAATTTGGTATACCGGTTAATTATGTTAAGCAGCTTCCCTGATTACATTTGGAAGATCATTATTATGTATAAAGGGGGGAAAGGGGGCAATTGCCTCTCCCGTTAATTTAGATAAATGCGTTTTGCATGTAGAATTATTCGATTAGCTCAAATTTGGTATACTGATTTATTATGTTAAGGAGATGGCTTGATTAGATTTGGAGGTTCATTAGTTAAATATAAAGGGAGGAAAGGGGTGGGGGGTTGCCCCCCCTCTTAATTTAGGTAAATGGGTTTTTAATGCAAAATTATTCGATTTGCTCCAAATTTGGTATACCAGTTTATTATGTTAAGGAGCTTCCCTGATTAGATTTGGAGGTTCATTAGTTAAGTATAAAGGGAGGAAAGGGGGGCTAGACCCCTCCTTAATTTAGATAAATGGGTTTTTAATGCAAAATTATTCGATTTGCTCCAAATTTCGTATACCGGTTTATTATGTTAAGGACTGCCTTGATTAGATTTGGAAATTTATTGGTTAAGTATAAAGAAGGGACAGGGGCTAGTGTCCCCTTAATTTAGATAAATGGGTTTTTCATACAGAATTATTCGATTTGTTTCAAATTTGATATACCGGTTTATTACGATACGGCTTCCTTCATTTGATTTGGAGGTTCATTGGTTAAGTATAAAAGGGGGAAAGGGGGCAATTGCCCCTCCCCTTAATTTAGATAAATGGGTTTTCATGCAGAATTATCTGATTTAGTTTAATTTTTTTTTAACCGGATCCGAACTTGAAGGTTTCATCTGAAGTCAACCCGAAAACCGACCACAAACAGGTTTCGGATTGAGTTCAATTAGAACTTTCAGGTTCGGATCGGGTTGCCGGTGGACGGAGATTATTTTGTCTGGCATGCATCGGGTTATAGTTCTTTAGAATATTTTTGTCGGTTAAGATTTGGTTCGGGACGGGTTTCAGGTTGACTTCGAATGGAATTTTTAGGTTCTGGTAGCGTTGCGTGTCCAAGGAAACTAATTTGTCTTCTTCGGATCCGGTTATGGGTCTTTGGAATATTTTTGTCGGTTATGAGATTTGGTTCGGGATTTCGGTTTTTTTTTCAAATGGAACTCTCAGGTTGGGGTCGGGTTGCATGTAGACTGAAATTATTTTGTCTTGCTCGGATCGGGGTACGGTCTGTTGTAATTTATTTTTCGGGTTTGGCTAGAGTTATGCGTTAATAAACCTAATAAAACGAAAATTGCCCAGTTAAACTGATGGCATTGAGCTCACAGGCTATTCACACTAATTGTATATTATACTCTTATTTCAAAGAATAATGCCCCTCAAAAAATAAATGAAGGTATTAGTCCCCGTTGCCCCCCATTCTACTTAACCAAAGAACCTCCAAATCTAATGAGGGAAGCTACTTAGCATAATAAACTGATATACCAAATTTGAAGCAAATCAGATAATTCTGCATTTAAAAACCATTTCACTAAATTAAGGGGGGTGGGGTATTAGCTCCCCCATTTCTCCCTTTATACTGAACCAATGAACTTTCAAATCTAATCAGAAAAGCTCCTTATTAGAATGAACCTAGAAAAAAAGTTAAACTAAATTAGATAATTCTGCGTTTAAACACATTTATCTACATTGAGGGGAAGGGCAATTGCCCCCTTTTCCCCCCTTTTATACTTAACCAATGAACCTCCAAATCAAATGAAGGAAGTCATACCGTAATAAACTGCTATATCAAATTTGAAGCAAATCGAATAATTCTGTATGAAAAACCCATTTATCCAAATTAAGGGGACACTAGCCCCTGTCCCTCCTTTATACTTAACCAATAAATCTCCAAATCTTATCAAGGCAGCTCCTTAACATAATAAACCGGTATACGAAATTTGGAGCAAATCAAATAAATCTGCATAAAAAACCCATTTATCTAAATTAGGGGGGGGGGGTCTAGCCCCCTTTCCTCCCTTTATACTTTACTAATGAACCTCCAAATCTAATCAGGGAAGCTCCTTAACATAATAAACCGGTATACGAAATTTGGAGCAAATCGAATAACTCTGCATGAAAAACCAATTTATCTAATTAAGGAGGGTCTAGCCCCCCTTTCCTCCCTTTATACTTAACTAATGAACCTCCGAGTATAATCAAGCCATCTCCTTAACATAATAAACCAGTATACCAAATTTGAGCTAATCGAATAATTCTACATGAAAAACGCATTTATCTAAATTAAGGGGAGAGGCAATTGCCCCCTTTCCCCCCTTTATGCATAATAATGATCTTCCAAATGTAATCAGGGAAGCTGCTTAACATAATTAAGAGGGAAAACCAAATTTATAGCAAATCGCATATTTCTGCATGAAAAACCCATTTATCTAAAATACGGGCGGGGGAAAGCCCCCCCCCCCTTCCCTCCCTTTATAAGTAACTAATGAACCTCAAAATCTAATCAAGGCAGCTCCTTAACTTAATAAATTGGTATACCAAATTTGGAGCAAATCGAATAATTCATCATGAAAAACCGATTTATCTAAATTAAGGAGGGTAGCCCCCCCCCCCTTTATACTTAAATAATGAGCTTCCAAATCTAATCAGGAAGCTCCTTAACACAATAAACCGGTATACCAAATTTGAAGCAAATCGAATATTTCTGCATGAAAAACCCATTTATATAAATTAAGGGGGGGACTAGCCCCCCTTTTCCCCCTTTATCCTTAACCAATGAACCCCAAAAAATAATGAGGGAAGCATCTTCTCAGAATGAACCTAGAAATAAAAATTTGAAGCAAATCGGATATTTCTATCAAGAGTTATCGCGTTACGTACATACGTACGTACGTACGTACACACGTACATACAGAATCGGCGGGCACATAAGCTCTCAGGCTTCGATAGCCTGTGAGCTAAAAATATCACCCTGATCGGGTAATAAGTGGTCATTTTTCAATTAGCCTAACGCTTTCTAGGCTCTTTGCAATAAGCCTGAAAAATATCAGGCTAATTGGAATAAGGGAGACGTACGTACGTACGTACACACGTACATACAGAATCGGCGGGCACATAACCTCTCAGGCTTTGATAGCCTGTGAGCTAACTATAACACCCTGATCGGATAATAAGTGGTCATTTTTCAATTAGCCTAACGCTTTCTAGGCTCTTTGCAATAAGCCTGAAAAATATCAGGCTAATTGGAAAAAGGGAGATGGATTCTCCAATTAGCCCGGCTCTTTGCAAAGAGCCTAGGCTGTTTGCAAAGAGCCGGATTTTTCAATTAGCCTACGACATATATAAAAAACCATTCTAAACCAAAACAAATTATCAACAAAAATTGTGAATGTATAAATAATAAAGGAATTTCTTCAAATAAAAAATGCTGTATAAACCATCATATACCAGTAAATCTATGAAACAATCCCCATAACAAGTGCAGCATGGATTTGAAATCACAGTAAACATATGAAAAACGGAAATTTGTGGAACAAAGGGATTTATATGTGAATTGTAATCTATGGATTTTTTAAGGAAATAGCTTTCTATAAGCTTGCTAATATAAAGCACAAGAGTTATACTTATATAATAATTACAGATCATTGCACCAAGTAGTTCTTGAGTTATGCGTAAAACAAATTACCAGCAATGCAATCTCTTTTGTAATGATTACAAATGAATGAATTGAAAAAATGAAAACCTTCATATTTTCTAAGCTACTAAACCGAATGACTTTCCACTTGATATTCTTAGGTAACATAAAAAAAAAAAAAAAAAAAAAAAAGTGAAATATGATGTCGGTGCTAAGATTTTAACTTTTTCCAGGCGGGGCCGAATTTTTTTTCTATGGGTCGGTCCGGACCCGGACCTGTATTTTTCGGCCATGAAATTTCATTCTTAAACTTCTAAACATCCCACAATATTACTTTTTACACCGTCGTATAGAGAAAAAAATGTACTTTTAAATGCAATTTGTTTGAAAGCTGTATCTCAATTTGTTTCTGAGTTATTAATTTTTTTTTTCTAGTTTTTATTACTTTTTTGTCACAGTAGCAACAGAAGTATCCATCTCTGTTGAAAGTAAAGGCAAATTACAGATTACTGTATAGACCAATCAGAAAACGAATAAAATGCGGATTCAACCAATAAAAAACTTCAGATGTGCTTTTGATTTCCTACCCTGACGAGGACAATAACCATTTTTCAAAATAGTTAAAAAAAAAAAAAAAAAAAAACTTCACGGATGTTAAGAATAAAACAATAAGTTAGTCAATGACACCATTTTTAAGGAACTCTTCGCAGTGAACTGTATATTTCTTTATTTTAAAACAATAATTGTTAAGAGTGAAACAGTCTCTCTGGCCGTTTCCAAATCAAACATTCCATTATCTCAATAACAACAACAACAAAAATTCAGTGTTTCCACTCACTAGTAACTAAATTACAATCTATCGTCAACACGCAGACGATTGGAATAATAAATAAAATTACGGCGCCGACACAGCGCCCTCGTACGGGAGATTTTAATTACGATCAGTAACATACTCCCGACCGTTGAAACCTGCAGGTTTCAAAACTACTCTAATATATAATATAAAATTACATAATACTACATATAACAATGCAAAGATATAATTAATAACAAAGGAAAAATGGCTAAATTACTTTACATTTGAATACAATAAAACATACTATAGAAATTAAACAACAAAATATATTCAAAATATACCAAATATATACATTAAAGAAATTAGTTTCCATTAATTGGAAGGGGACAAATACTTCTCACATCTCTCTTTATTATTCTACCGTTAGGTAGACGAATGTTCACTACTCGAACTTTTTTGTCCTTACCGAGAAATATCTCGGAAATCCTACCTGTTGCCCATTTTGTGCTGAGCATATTTTCATCTTTGATCAATACGAGAGAACCAACATTTATATTGTTTTTATTTATTTGCCATTTATTACGTTGCTGCAAGGTGTTCAGATAGTCTCGCTTCCATAATTTCCATATTTGCTGGCTATATTTTGTTATTTTTTGCCAGTTGCTAAGTTTGTTTTCCGAAATTTCAGTGAGCTGGGGTTCAATAATAGACGTTAAGGGCCTACCTATAAGAAAATGACCCGGTGACAGAGTCTCGAAATCGTCGAAATCTGATGACAATGGGGACAGAGGTCTTGAGTTCAAAACACTTTCAATTTCTAGAATTACTGTCAGAAATTCCTCTAAAGTGAGGTGCGCGTTACCAATTACACGTTTTATATGGAATTTGAATGATTTAACCCCTGCCTCCCAAAGACCACCGAAGTTCGGCGCTTTCGGAGGAATAAAATTCCATTCGATATTTTCCCTTGCAAAATAATCAGCTAATGCTTCATCTGGGTGTCTAACCAAATTGTGAAGCCTTTTCAATTCTAAGTTTGCCCCTACAAAGTTTTTTGCATTGTCAGAAAATATTTTTGAACACTTTCCCCTTCTGCTAACAAAGCGCTTAAAACAAGCAATGAAGGCTGCAGAAGTGAGATCTGAAACGAAATCTAGATGAATAGCTTTGGTGCAGAGACAAACGAATATACATACATACACTTTATTATATGTACCTTTCCTTTGATTTTTGAATTTAATGTAAAAAGGGCCACAATAATCAGTTCCAATAATGGAAAATGGAAATGAAGGTGTAACACGCTCTTTGGGCAAGTCACTCATAACTTGACTCGCTAATACAGGCTTGTTTTTAAAACAAGTGACACATTCATATGTTATTTTGCGACAGATGTTTCTACCATTAGTTATCCAAAATTTACGACGAATATGGTACAACAATGTTTGTGATCCTACATGTAAATACTTTAAATGAAAATATCTTACAATAATTAAAGTAAGGGGATGCTTACTTGGCAGAACCATAGGATGTTTTTCATTTGTTGTCAAATATGAGTTACCCAATCTACCCCCAACTCTTAAAATATTACTTTCATCTAAGAAACAATTTAAAGAATTTAGTTTACTTTTATTTGGTACCGAATGACCTTTCTGAAGACATTTTATTTCTTCCTGATACTCACTTTGTTGAACCATCTTTATCAGTGATAATTCTGCAGCATTCAATTCTTTAGAAGTAAGATGATCTTTCACTCTATTAACATTTCGAAGGTTATGAATAAATCTAAGCACATAACATAAAATACGAATGATAGTTATATAATTATTACTAACACTAATAATATAATCTAATAAATAATTTTGATCATAAATAGCTAGAGTAACTAAAGAGTTATCATTTTCACATTTAACTGTTTTCTTTAGTTCATCAGAATAGTCATCTGGCGAATTCTGGATGTTGCAGTCATTAGTTGGGAGAACAGTTTCTCTCAAAAAGGGGGGACCTTTAAACCACAAATCCTTTTCTAAGAGCATATCAACACTGACGCCTCTGGTAAGGAGGTCGGCTGGATTAGACTTTCCCGGACAATGAAACCACGAATTGGAGTCAGTCAAAGATTGAATCTCGTTGACACGATTCGCTATGAATGATTTCCATCTTTTACTAGAACCTCTAATCCAGTACAAAGTGATTTTCGAGTCTGTCCAGAAGAACACATCTGATGGCTTCTTATGATCTATTATTTTCTTGACTGCATTACCTAGTCGGGCAGCAAGTAAAGCTCCCAATAGCTCTAATCTTGGTAAAGTGATTTTTTTAAGAGGTGTAACTCTACTTTTTGGTCACAAGGTTAACTTCAATAGCATTTTCTTTTACAATTCTGAGGTATATGACAGTGCCGAAGGCTTTCTTACTAGCATCGCAAAAACAGTGAATCTCTACCACATCTGAATTTTCTTCTTTCGTTGAATTTAGCACAATTCTTGGAATTTTTAGGTCGGAGAGGCGTGGGATCTCAGAACACCATTGAAGCCACTTTTCTTTAACATCTATTGGTAGATCTTCATCCCAAGCAATTTTCCTCAACCACAGATCTTGAAATAGGCATTTCATGCGAATAGTATAAGGAGTGAGCAAGCCAAGAGGGTCGAATATTTTTCCAATAGCACGCAGGATGAAGCGCTTGGTGTTTTCATTTTTTGATAACATTTCTAATAAGCCTTTTACATCTACGATAAAGCAATCTTCACTCGTATGCCAAGACATTCCTAGAACCTTTGTTGAGTCAAATCCTAATTCAATTGGGTTGTGTAGAGGCTGAGTATCAAACCCTTCTTGTTTCCATTGCTCCATCAAATCGTTATCATTAGTTGACCATTTTCTGAGTTTCATACTTGCCTCGCTCATAATATAAACAGCATTTCGAGAGATTTCTAACGCATCTTGCAAGTTGTCAGCACCAGCGATGAAATCATCAACGTAGAGGCACCTATCTAATAACTTTGTTGTTGTAGGATATCTAACTTGAAATTTCTTGATATGTTTTCTTAGAGTAGCAGCAAGAAGAAACGGGGAAGCATTCATACCAAAAAGAACTCGGTTGAAGCGATATATTTCTATACCTCTATCTCCAATCCATAAAAACCTCACTGCATCTCTGTCTTTCTCCGCTAGGGATATCTGCAGAAAGGCTTTTTCTATATCACCTATCAATGCTATTTTGTTTAATCTAAAATTGATAAGTAGATCGAATATGTTTGGATTTAGATTTGGACCTGGCCAAAGACAATCATTTAACGATAATTCGCCAACATCGTGTGAGCTGGCATCGAAGACTACTCTCATTTTTGTTGTCAGGCTTTGTCTAAAGACAGGTTGATGTGGAAGATAAAAAAGTGGTTTCTCCACTGGCTTGTGCGTTTCCGTTATTTTTTCTATGATTCCTTTATTTTCATAATCTTTCAAAGTCTCACAATATTGAGCACGAAGCTCTAATTTTCGCTTCATTTTCACTTTAAGACAGTTTAGTCTATTATTGGCTATTTTGAGATTGTCGTTCATTTCTCGCCAATCTTTTTTCCATGGTAAGGTAACTTCGTAACGTTTATTTTTATAAGATACAGATTTTTCGAATATTTCTAATGCTCTATCTTCGTCAGTACATGTGGGATCGTCTTTTATCCCTAATGTTTCTAACTGAAAGAATTTTTGAACTTCTTTTGTCAAATCTTCATAGTTACAAACAAGCCCACAATGAGTATTTTGCGTGATTTGATTGTCAGGATTTAATACGCTTCCACAGGCAATGAATCCAAATACCGAGTTTTGGAATTTTAAATTAGAATTGGGGACTTCAATTCGACCGACTTCTAAAAGATCATAAAATATTTGAGCTCCCAAAAGAACATGAATTTTTCCAGGTTTGTAAAATTCTGGATCCGCTAATTTAATGTTATTAAGGTATTGTTCTGTTGGAACGTTAATCCGATTTACTGGAATAGTATCCGATATTTTTGGTACACAAAGAAGTTCTATTTCCGCCTTAAAATTTGAATTGTTCGAAATTAATGCTTTTACCTTGGAGTTAATATTCACGGAGATGCCATTTAATCCTGAAACCGCAACTTTTATTTTTTCTTTCTTAATTCCTAAATAATCAGCACACTGAATCGTAATGAAATTACTCATTGATCCAGCATCAATCAAACCTCTTAACGGCTTAAATTCACCAAATTTATTTTTAATATAAACAATGACAGTTGATAA
The DNA here is from genome assembly GCA_963932465.1 of Maratus speciosus. Classification (NCBI taxonomy): domain Eukaryota; kingdom Metazoa; phylum Arthropoda; class Arachnida; order Araneae; family Salticidae; genus Maratus; species Maratus speciosus. The sequence continues at coordinate 233,687,931 of OZ010797.1, read as the reverse complement.
GATGCCAGAACTTAAATAATTCATCTCACAAACAGATGTACCTGAAAATGCTCTTTCGTTAGAAATGTGAAATGTTGCAGCATTCGGGTCTAGATTTGAATGCGCTACGATTTGATTCTGGTTTTGGGTATTGCAATCACTGACCTCGGGTTTTGAAATAAATTCATTTTTTCTATCGCTGTTTTGAATTTGCTTTTCATTTTCATTCTCGAAATGCAGTAAACTCGAATGTTTTTTCATACATTTCTGACAAGAATAAGTAGATTTACAATTTCTAACCGAGTGGAATTTTAAACAGTTAAAACAAATATTATTTTTCTTTACGAATTCATATCTAGAAGCCACTGAAAGATTTAAGAATTCTGGACATTTGTGCAAACCGTGGAATTCATTACTCTGACACTTAACACATTTAAATGTTTTTGAGTTTTTACCATTAGATGTAGATACCATACTAGTGATTCGTTGTTGAGCATTGCGTTTAGGAGTTACATTATTTATAAGAGGTTTGGAAACTTGCAGTGTTCTCGCTTGTCTTTTTAAAAACTCGATTAATTCTTTTAATTTTGGTAGCTCGTCTTTTTTTTGTTCACGTTCAAACCATAATTTTGTGGACCCATCTAATTTCTGCCACAATATATAAGTTATTATTGTATCCGCAAACCCTTCAATTTTTTGATCGAGAATTTCTAGAGATCTGATACATTCACTGGCGGTATCTGCTAAATTAAGAATAGCACTAGGTGTTTCACTTTGTATTGAATTAATGGACATTAATTTTTTAATGTGAGCAAACACTTGTTGTCTTTTATTGGAATATCTTTCCTCTAATAAGGACCACGCTGTTTGATAATTATCATCTGAAATCGTTATACTTTGTACAACTTTTGCAGCTTCAGAATGAAGCGAAGATTTCAAATATGATAACTTTTGAGCACCCGAAAGTGCGCTATTATTGTGAACGCTAGATTTAAAAAGATCACTAAAATATATCCAATCCTGTACGTTTCCACTAAAAGAAGGTAGATTAATCGTGGGAAGTCGAACTTCCGTTACACTATTCTCTTGTTTCGGCTTTGATTCATTAAGAACATTTATTTGTTTTTGTTTCGCTCTTTTAATTTTTAACCAAGTTTCATCTAACTCTTTTTCAATCGATGATTGTTCATCGATATATCTATCAATTTCCTCTTCATCGCACAATGAATAAATTTTATCAAACATTTCTTTCAATTCTGTATTGAATTGATCACATTTCGTATTTACAAGTTCTAAAGAGCATTCATCAGAGTCACTTAATTTAATTTCACTCACAAATTTAGTAATTTTACATTTTAAAACTCTTTTTTTTGTCAAAATATTTTTTAATTCAGTAGACATGTTAAAGAAAAAGTCCTACCTTATTCGAAGAAACTAAGTCTCGTCGCTGATTCTTGACTCTAAAAGCAAACGATAAATCCGTTTACTCCGGCTCGAAGGACCAATTTTTTGTTAAGAATAAAACAATAAGTTAGTCAATGACACCATTTTTAAGGAACTCTTCGCAGTGAACTGTATATTTCTTTATTTTAAAACAATAATTGTTAAGAGTGAAACAGTCTCTCTGGCCGTTTCCAAATCAAACATTCCATTATCTCAATAACAACAACAACAAAAATTCAGTGTTTCCACTCACTAGTAACTAAATTACAATCTATCGTCAACACGCAGACGATTGGAATAATAAATAAAATTACGGCGCCGACACAGCGCCCTCGTACGGGAGATTTTAATTACGATCAGTAACAACGGATCGTAATTTTTGCAAAAACTTTGTGGCAGAGTTTAAATGAAACGGAACAAAAAGCTAAAATATCGTTTTTTTTTTTTTTTTTTAAGAAACACTACAGCAAGGAATGATAGCTAATGTTAAACCTATGGGAGCTTCTTTTCGTAATTTCTGTAAAAACATTGTGGCAGAGTTTTAATGAAACGGAAAAAAAAAGGCTAAAATATATGTTTAAAAAAGAGCGAAACATTACAGACACAGTTTTTTTACTTCAAGAACTTTTTTAAATTATTGTATTCCATTATAATGTAGTATTTTTAAAGAAATGTAGCATTTGATAAAAGTAGTATTTGATAAAAGTTCTCAACAAAAAGGAGAAAAAAAAATACTTCACCAGGCTACAAAATGGATGCCCTGATATATCCCTGCAGATTAATCGAATGCGTTAATCCAAAGAGGAAAGCTCCCCGTTCCTTCACTTGACAGCCCGACACCACCCATCTTGACCTTTGAGGGGAGAGAGCGAGCAGCGTGGGTTTCCACGAGCCTAAGTCGGGCCCTGGATGTAATCAAACTAGGATCGGTTCGTGCAGCACATTTATAGTTATTCTTAGGAAAATCATATTCGTTAAAAATGGTTCATATTTTATGGGATTCTTTTAAATTTTTATATGGTCCAGTTTATTTTTTTGTGGGGGGGGGGGGGGGGGAGCAGGTTTTTTTTTATTTTGCCAGACCCGTATATTTTGTCTATAGACCCGGCCCGTTAAAGAAATTTACATAATTCTGCTAGCCCGTTTAAAAATTTACCTTCATCGGGTACGGACCTCAGAGTCAGACTAAGCCCGAGCCCGTGCAGACTTCTAAGTTTGAAGTAGCGGATTGCGTGAATCATCCATAAAGTGTAAAATCCCGCATAATAAAAAATGCTGAGCGAAATTTTACCTTCCTTAAATTATTGCACAGGCAGGGGATTCTTTAGCAGTGTTTTTAAATTATCGTGGAAGTCAGCTATTTTTTTCCTTTTGTTTTGTGCAATTTCGCAAAATTAATTGGTGAGTCGCTCACGCGAGAAAACTTGAATTTCTACAAACGACCGTGGAATTGAGTTCCGTCAAAGATCACAGAAGCAACTAAGCAATTTTTTTCAATCGATCAAAAAAAAAATCATCCATTTGTCGCAGAGAAAAATGCAAATTTCGTCAAAAAATCACGAATTTTGTTAAACATTATGTAAAAAAATTGCGAATTTCTGAAAAGAAGATAGTGGAAATAAAAAGCAAATTTTGTCGATAGGCCGGGAAAAAATATAGCGAATTTCGATAATGGGCGCGAAAGAAAAAAAATTTCATTATCCGATTGAAGAAAAAATATTTCCTAACACTTCCAGAGCATTTAAAAAAAAACTTCGCCATTTAATAGTGTAACGAAGATACCGGAGAAACATTTTAGAAAGCGCACACATTTGAAAACCACATTTGAAAAATAATTTCACATAGCCGGAAAGGTATTCCAATTCCTTTTGTGCAGCTCAATATAAATAATCTATCGGCTTGTATATATTGTACATGTATGCTAAAATTCAGTTTAGTTAGAAAAAGGCATGACACAGTTTAAAATTCACTTTTAGCAATTTACAATACCAATACACTGTAAATTGAAATGTCTGAAACGGAGTGTTCGATTTTCAGACTTTTAAAATGTCTTAATTTTTTCAGACGTTTCTTGCGTCTGAACTTCAGGCACTTCAAACATCTGAATCGCAGCTATTTCTTTTTGTAAGCTTGATACAAAGCCATGTTTTACCACAATGAATCCTGGGAAAATATTTGGCCATGGTCTTGCACCTCCACCCCCATACAGCCTCATTTTAGGGGCTCTCAAAGTTGGTATACAATTTTTGTAAAGCTGGTAATTTAAATCTTTTTCGATATTGTACTGATTATAACCACTATTTTGAACTTCTGTAGTAGAATAAGATTTTTAAAAAAATATTTATCTAAATACAGTAAAACCTCTCAATAGGGGGCTACTACGGAATTTGTCTGCCATTCGTTGCCGAGGTGCCCGTGATTGAGAAGTTTTACTGAATTTAGATTTTTTAAAATTTATTTAGTTTTTAATCTTATTGTATTTTAAAAGTTCAAAATATTGATTATAATCAGTACAACGTCGAAACACATTTCAAGTAAAGCTTTACAAAAATTGAATATTTAATTTGGGGCCCCTAAAAGCGAAGGAAGAGGGAATAGGGGACACTGTTCAGTTTGCCCAACATTTAACCAAGTGCTCCTTCTGCAAAAAGTCCAACCCTGCAATATATAGAAGCATCATATACCGCTAAATAGAGGTGTCCGGTATTCGGAAGTGTCGGTTATGAAGGTTAATGGACCTCGGATACCTAATATCGGACACCTTATTTAGCGACAGACTTTTTTAATCAACAACCCTGACATATTTGTTTATTTTTACCTCACAAAAGCAGACACCTTCGATTATCGAACAAATTCCGCAGCCTGCAGATGTCCGCTGTTGAAAACTTTTACACACACACACACACACAAAAAAAAAATAAATAAATAAAAAATAAATTCATATTATAGGGGATATTTATCTTTTGAGTATCTTGAAACGATAAAAAACGCCGCCTTTTTCAAAATACCAAAACGCAAATAATATGCAATTAAGATTTTTTTTTCCTTTCTACCTAAAGTATATATTCTTAACTGTATTATCCCCCCCCCCCCCCAAAAAAAAAAAAAAGAAAAAATGTTGTATATACAAAATTAATATTTAAATTTTAAATTTAAACCTTCATATTGCTAATGCGTGAAATAAAATATAAGTGCTGCGCGCATGATAAAATTCTAAATTACGCATATAGAAAACAATTTTTGAACAAAATAGAATCGTCCCACACCTACTTCTAAATTAAATCCAAAATATACACAAAAAGTTTCGTTTAAAATTAAATTTTAGTACAAAAAAAAAAAAAAAAAAAAAAAAAAATCAAATTTCAAGTGCAAACAAATAAATAACCAAAATATGTGGTTTTTTGTTGTTGTTGTTTTGTTCTACACGTAGACTATATAGAAACGCACATTTCTTTATTTTGCAAAAGCTGTAGTTTATATAGTTTGAAAGTAAAAGTGCGCAATGACCTTTCAAATGACCTTTTCCCTATCACCTTTTCTAATAAATGATTATAACTCAAGAAAAAAGTGCATATTTTTGAATGGGGTTTTTTTTGCATATTGTTGAGAAATTTTAAAACAATCAGAATAAAACAAAACCGAAAACAGATATTTTGAAAGTTTTAAGGTCCTGTGACCTCTTAAAATTTAAATTTTCTTTAAAATTTAAATTTTCTTTAAAATTTATACTGACACAAGGACAATTTTTTAAAAATATAGATCAGATGATAATTACAAAAGCTATTTAACAATCAATAAAGAAAGAAAGAAATGTTATATTTTAATAACAAAGAAAAAATTAGTTCTAGTTTCAAAACTTTGTTTGTCTTAAATCAGTAAAACCTAATAAAATAGCTAAAGAGATAAAGCGTAATCACTCTCCAAATAATTAAAAGTTTTATTGACATTATATATATATTTTTCTCCTTCCAGTCTAATGACAGATGATTCATCATGCGGTTTTGATTACGATAGGGAAAATCGAATAAAATGGTTGAATAACATCGTTGAATGGATGTTCAAAAAGTACTCGTTTAAATACTTATAATTCACCATGATGTACAAAACATGAGTAGAGGAAACTTTATTAGACAAGGAAAGCATACATAATATAATAATTAAAATCAGTTATTAAATTGGGCTGGTTACTATACAGACATGGGTATTCCAGTACATATCACACAATAAACCTTAGAAAAATATAAAATCCGAATGAAACCGAAGTAAGCATTAACAAATGCTGTCTCATTCAATGCTTTTAAAAATATTGTATACATAAATATATACTATGAAACGACTCTTCGTGAAAAAAAAATCAAGAACATGTTTTCTTACAAGCGCATTTACTACTAAATATCAATATTTTTTCGCGAATATTTCATATAAAAATATAAATTCATACAAAATTGGATAAAATTACACATAAAATGAAATGAAAATTGAAATGTTACTTCTAGAGTGGATATTGATGCCAGCGATTTTCTAATTAGGTTTGAAGTCAACTGTATAGTAAGTACTGGTTACACTCTTTTAATTAACTCAACTTTATTTTTTGTACGTAAAGATTGTAAGAAGTATTTTGTAACCGATATCATTACCCTCCCCCCCCCCCCCTGTTTCTATGACTTAGAAACGAAACAAAGTAAATTTATATATCTATCAAGAAATTTTATTTCGCGCTTGCTAACAAGCCTAATTTTAGCGGTGGATTTGGAATAATCGCGATCCAAATTAAAGAATTGTAAAGACAGTTTTTTGAACTTCATGAAATTCAAAATATTACAAAACAGTGTTTTTTTTTTTTTTTTTTTTTTTTTTTTTTTTTTTTTTTTACTTCTTATGAGCATATTTATTTTCTCAATTTTTAGAGATTCAGAAAATTATATTTATTTATTTATTGAAGAAGAAATTTGAAAGCGATCTAAAGGCTAGAAGAGGAAGAAGGGTTGGGGGGGGGGGCAGTATGGTTAGTTCTCAAAATATTTTTACCCTTCATAGAGTATTTATTCAAAATAACTGTTGATTAGTGATTGTCCGCTTCTTTTTTGAGCTCAACTTTTTTGAATAAAACAATAAATCGCAAAATTTTCATACATCTTTCTCTGGATATTCTCCATTTTACTAATAAATTTGTCTTGCCATGCAAAGTGTAGTTTGTAGCATTTTTGCTTTTGTGATGATTTCCATTACCGCTTCACCAAGAATTGAAACTAATGAGTTGATGATATAGCTTGACTGTAATCGTACAAATGTCATCTCAGAAAGAGAAAATTTATCGTGAGCAGAGGGTGATTCTTTGAAACCTGAATGCTGAAGGAATAGCATACACCATCGTTTCACATACCGGCCCCTTATATAACTGATTACTTACTATCCTATCATTGCTATGCCTTGGGCTCTTTTCTACTACGTCCAAATCATTCTTTTCATATCTTTATTATTTCATCACAGATGGTAAAAATCTGTGGAACCACTATCAGAAGAAATTGGAAACTCAAAGGGGTTTTTCAGAAAAAAGAGGAAAGGACGTTTTGCATTGTGAATGTCATCCATAACTAATTGAAAAATATTTCGTAGCTCTTCTCAGTTCAAAGTAAGAGTTCTGCATCGGATCAGTAACGCGCTATTATTTGAACCCGACCGGGCCCGCAGTCCAAGTCGGTCGGGTTGGCGCTATATTTTTAAGTTGCAGGTCGGGTTGGCTTTCATTATTTCGGATTGTCTTTTGATTTTTGCAGGCCGGGTTCGGGTTGATTGATTTTCAACTAAATGTCCAAAATATTTTTTTCAGGTGAAAATCTATATATATTAGGTTTTCCGAAAATTGGATATATTTAGTGAACACTTTCATTTTCAACACTTTTATATTTTTACTCTTTTTCATCTGAATAGTGGATACCACCAAATTTACAGATACATAACGTGCGTGTGTGCATAAGTTATTACAAAAACTTTTTTGTATGGTGTATCAATAACGAAATGTTGGCAATATTTTTCATATTCCAAGAGAAGAAAAACAAGTTGGAAATTGTACGTCAAACGTGGCAAATGATGTGCGTTCGTACTGTAACTAGTTTTATAAATATTCAGATTTTGGTACAATAGCTGTTGCACTCTTATGAAAAAATGCCTGAATACAAAATTTATTACGATTATATATATTTAATTCAGTAATACGGAAATGATATGACTATATCTTAAATAGGACGTCATCACCATGGCAACCTGGAATCATTACCTGTTGTGGGATATCATTGAATTAATTACGTATGATAGGATTTAATAGAATGAAAAAAATCTTTTAATAATATCTTTTTAAGTTTTGATTCGATTTTCATAAAATTTGACACGACTCGACAAAATCTGGAACGATTATCTATATTAAATTTCAAACCATTCGGTTGGGTAGTTTTTGCGCTGCTATATGCGGGCAGAAGGACAGACTCTACGACGACTGTAGGTGCTACGTATTTATATAACTAGTAAATCTGCAGATCAGGAGCCTCAACGTCATCTTTGCAAGTCATTGTTTTTTAACACTCATTGCATAATATTCAACTTCCTACAAATCGCTATTTAAAGTTTTCAAATTACATAAATATTTATGAGCATACAAGATACTTCGTAAAGTTTCAGAAATTAAAAGTGTTAAACAAGTGATTGTACATTAATGTTCTGAAATTCTGATGAGCTACTTATTCTGGTAACTTTTTAAATCAAAAATTGCATTTCTTCAGGGGGCTCTGCCCCCCTGAACCCCCCGTAGTCTATTTAAATTTACATTCGCAATTTTGTATTGATTGTGCGGATGGTTATAGTATATCTTAGCTTTTTTTTACGCTGTGATTTATAACGATAAGCATAAGTTTTTTTAATAAATTAAAAAAATTTAAATTTAAAATAAAATATTCATGTTAACCGTACACAGACAATAAATATTGAAGTGACGCCTAAAATACGCTACATTCGGCACAACACAACAACGTGCTTAAAAAAAAAAAAAAAAAAAAAAAAAACGGATGAAGTCAAAGAATTTGGTCCCTGTTCCACGTGCTTGTTTTGTTTGGACCGAATGAGAGCATTTAAATCTGAGCGATAATGCACATCGTATTGCAAACTGTTTTTACGGCATACTGCATCTCCATCTACCTCTTTCCTCCGTGAATAATAGTTAATTTTATTTTACCCAAGATCTTTTTATTTCAGCATCTTTGTTTTCGATAAATGACGTCTAATTCACCTGCTATGCGTACTTACTCAAAACTTTTCATCTTGTTATATTAAGAAATACTCGAGAGTTTTTTTTTTTTTTTTTTTTTTTTTTTTTTTTTTTTTTTAATATGCCGCCATATTAATTTTTCTATTCTTAATTTTATTTTTCATTTTCCTGTTTCACGACAAAAACATTTCAATTGAAAATTGTTTAAAAGAAAACATTATTCCGGGTTTTGATTTTCTTGGCAACAATTAAAGAAATATTGGTAAATGTTATGGGAAAATGTTACGTTATTCTCTATGAAAATAATGAACTTTTGTATTTTTAAGCAAAATATTTCAATAAAATAAATTAAATAAATGAAATATTGACTATTTTTATTTCTGGGCTAAAATCCGTCTATATGCAAAGATACAAATGCATTAATTCATCTGTTTTGACGTTGGCTTTACTCAAGCATTATACACGCAATTATACTAATATTATTTGGACCAAATTTGTTGCTAGGCAACAGAGAAAGAAAAGGAAAAAAATGAAATATGCATTATGTCAATTTGATAAAACAAAATCCTTTATATTATTGGAAAACATGCATAAAATTCCCCCCAATATTATAAACCAAATTAAAAAAATCTAGCAAATATATGACATAATTTATTGGAATAATTTAATAATGTTATTTAAAATTTCAGCATCAAAAATTTACCATTTAAATCCATTTTTCATATCAGCCATTTCTTTCAACAAATGAAAATCTGAAAATCTTCTGACTTGCCATTGAAAAGCATTATAGAGCAAAATAAAATGTTCCATATTTCCCGAACGAATGAACCAAATTTAACCAAAAACTATACAGCTAAGTCCGGGTACCGCATCAACATGCCCAGTGAATTTCAAGCTTTCGGATGCTTTTTGCGGCAGTTATCGCGGAACAGACAGACAGACTAACAGACAGACAGACTAACAGAAACCAAAACTTTTCGTGTCTCCCACAGTAAGCCTTCACTGACGTTTCGGCAATTACATTTCCCATAGACCATAATATAATAGAATACTTTTGAGTGTCTCTGTAAATAAACTCGTAAATCTGCAGATCAGGAGCCTCAACGTCATCTTTGCAAGTGATTGTTTTTTAACACTCATTGCATAATATTCAACTTCCTACAAATCGGTTTTTAAAGTTTTCAAATTACATAAATATTTATGAGCATACAAGATACTTCGTAAAGTTTCAGAAATTAAAAGTGTTAAACAAGTGGTTGTACATTGATGTTCTGAAATTCTGATGAGCTACTTATTCTGGTAACTTTTTAAATCAAAAATTGCATTTCTTCAGGGGGGCTCTGCCCCCCCCCCCCCCTCAGCCCCCCGTAGTCTATTTAAATTTACATTCGTAATTTTTTATTGATTGTGCGGATGGTTATAGTATATCTTAGATTTTTTTTACGCTGTGATTTATAAGGATAAACATAAGTTTTTTTATAAATTAATAAAATTTAAATTTAAAATAAAATATTCATGTTAACCGTACACAGACAATAAATCTTGAAGTGACGCCAAAAATGTAACCCTAAAATCCGCTACATTCGGCACAACACAACGACGTGCTTAAACGGATGAAGTCAAAGAATTTGGTCCCTGTTCCACGTGCTTGTTTTGTTTGGGCCGAATGAGGGCATTTAAATCTGAGCGATAACGCACATCGTATTGCAAACTGTTTTTACGGCATACTGCATCTCCATCTACCTCTTTCCTCCGTGAATAATAGTTAATTTTATTTTACCCAAGATCTTTTTATTCCAGCATCTTTGTTTTCGATAAATGACGTCTAATTCACCTGCTATGCGTACTTACTCAAAACTTTTCATCTTTTTATATTAAGAAATACTCGAAAGTTTTCTTTTTATTTTTAATATGCCGCCATATTAATTTTTCTAAACTTAATTTTATTTTTTCATTTTCCTGTTTCACGACAAAACATTTCAATTGAAAATTGTTTAAAAGAAAATATTATTCCGGGTTTTGATTTTCTTGGCAACAATTAAAGAAATATTGGTAAATGTTATGGGAAAATGTTACGTTATTCTCTATGAAAATAATGAACTTTTGTATTTTTAAGCAAAATATTTCAATAAAATAAATGAAATATTGCCTATTATTATTTCTGGGCTAAAATCCTTCTATATGCAAAGATACAAATGCATTAATTCATTTGTTTTGACGTTGGCTTTACTCAAGCATTATACACGCAATTATACTAATATTATTAGGACCAAATTCGTTGCTAGGCAACAGAGAAAGAAAAGGAAAAAAAATTAAATATGCATTATATCAATTTGATAAAACAAAATCCTTTATATTATTGGAAAACATGCATAAAATCCGCCCCAATATTATAAACCTAATTTAAAAAAATCTCGCAAATATATTGACATAATTTATTGGAATAATTTAATGTTATTTAAAAATTTCAGCATCAAAAATTTACCATTTAAATCCATTTTTCATATGAGCCATTTCTTTCAACAAATGAAAATCTGAAAATCGTCTGACTTGCCATTGAAAAGCATTATAGAGCAAAATAAAATGTTCCATATTTCCCAAACGAATGAACCAAATTTAACCAAAAACTATACAGCTAAGTCCGGGTACCTCATCAACATTACCAGTGAATTTCAAGCCGATCGGATGCTTTTTGCGGCAGTTATCGCGGAACAGACAGACAGACTAACGGAAACCAAAACTTTTCGTGTCTCCACAGTAAGCCTTCACTGACGTTTCGGCAACTATGTACGCTACATTCTTTATTTTTCAATACCGAACATGCATAGTAAATCTCAATAACATATATCAATTACAGAACAATCCAACTATATTAATATGCTTAACCACACTCACTAATCAGATACGTGATTCAATCAGTGGAAATAGTGTCATAATTGAAAGAAAAATTACAATGGATTTCATAAAATTTAAACAAATTAAAATAATTGCATTAAATAAAGCACTAATTTTGAAAGAACAAAATGCAGATTATTGAGAAAATAGTATTAAGTAACCTGTTAAGTAAAATAACAATAATATTTCTTAGAAATAAAATATATTATTCTCCATTATTAATTTTCCAATGTAAAAAAAAAAAAAAAAAAAAAAAAAAAAAACATGTTAAATTGACGCGCAATGCATAATTTAAACATACAGGTTTTAAAAGCTACAAAAAAAAAAAAAAAAAAAAAAAAAAAAACCAAATTCGCGAAAAAATAAAACTTATAAAAAAAAAAGAACATTAGTTGCTCTATTATCTCCGATGAAGAAAGGTAATACCCTGTTCACACTGCGTTATCGGAACTCTCTTAAACCTCCGAACTCTCTGAGGGAGTTCCACAAACTCTCTGAGAGAGTTTCAACTTTCTTCGAGCTAGAGACAGTCACGACCATTCCCTCTCGCTGGCTGTAAAGCTTCGCACTAACTGATTGGGTGTTGCGGGCGGTTTTATCTTAAGCGCATGCGCAAAGAACACAGTGACGTTCACTGAGTTATCTTAAGTGAGTTTTTCCATGTGAACGGGTTTCCAATTCCGGGAGGGTACCACCTCAAAATTAAGAGAGTTCGGCGGCCTAAGATATCTTAAGTATCGTAGTGTGAACATAGTATAACAGCTTAGCGCGAATTCCTTTGTGAATGAAAGAAAGGAGTGAAGCTCCTCCTTAGTAGGGTCGATGTTGCCTTAGGTCATATAAGAGGGGCTTTGGTCAGGGCTCTGGCTCATCCCTTTGAAGCGATCCATGCCTCCCCTACTAAGGCTACTAAATAGAATGTATTTAGAAAATGTATTTAGAAGCTCTATCCCCTACCAGGAGTCATGTGACGTCACTGGGAACAGATTGAGGGTGGCAGATAAGAGTTTTGACCAGAAAACAGTGTTAAAACAATCTAAAAAATTTGTTTCTGTATTTCAGTATAAAGTCTCATTTTTGCAGTCATTGATAAAATATTATAATCTTATGTATGTTGTATTATAATGTCGTCTTGCGCAGTTACAATACAAACTATTATTTTTCATCAGTTCATGAAAATTGATTTTAGCTGAAAGAGTATTTTTTAAAATTTATTTTAAGGCGACTCAGTACCTTTCATTTTGATAACAAAATGTCGAATTTCAGATTTTTTTTTTTTTTTTTTTTTTTTTTTTTTTTTTTTTTTTTTTTTAGAGTTTTGTCCTAGAGCATTCTGTCCAAATTTCCGAACGGTTCGATAAATAATAAAGGAGATATACGTAAGTCATAATGATGAAATTTAATATCATTTATGTGTAAGGGAAATGTTTAAACTCATTTTTCTAGGTTCCCAATTTTTTATATTTTCATTTTAATCGAAATGCTAAGGCTTCTTACAATAATTAAGCAAATTGTCTGAAATTTATTAAAAAGTATCTTTAGACCCTGTGTGGGATAACTAAGTACCGAATTTTGGATATGTTTGTAACTTTATAAGTTCATTTATTTATTTTTTAAACATGTTATTTTCCCACGTTTTTTTTTTTTTTTTTTTTTTTCCCATATGCATTCACTATTTTTTTTTTTTTTTTTTTTTTTTTTTTTTCTGCTGATCTACTGGTCTGATTAAAAATCCGATACTTAGATTTATGGAAAAAAGGACTCTGAAAAAAGGATAAAAATATCCATTCCCAAATATGAAAAATGAAAAAGAAGAAAGAATTTAAAAATTGTTAATTTTTTTAAATTCAATTTTATAAGAAATATTATTGCTATATCGAGAATTTAACACTTCTTATGATCTGTTATGACTATGCTTTATTAAAACATGAACCTAAAAATATAATATAGGTTATAGTTATAAAATAACATTACTTTTTCAGTATTTATGATATTGTTATAGCTTCAATGAAGCATGTAAAATATTTGCTTATTTTTTCTTTGTTTTTAAATATACCGTATTTTATGGAAGAAACGCCGCGGCGTTTAGGAGTTTGAAAGCTATTTTTTTTGTCAAGTGTGGCGTTTACACCATGTGCGGTGTTTACGATTTTTTTTTTCGCGCGCGTAAAATGGTCTAATATAAAAATTCATTAATCCCATGAATATATTATTATAAGACTGTTCTCAAGTCCCCTGCTCAACAACGCGAAATTTTCTGACTTTACCGATTATAAAAACTGTGGCATTTCGGATGATGATACTGAACCATACAGGTGGACAAAGAAAATTTACTACTCTTCCACTCAGATATTGACAAGAGTTTGAGGGTTTCGAGTAGAAGCTAAAAAAGGGCTAAAGTGCATGCGACATAAAAAGCGTGCTAAGTTGCGACGGCCACTTAAAAAAAATGTTGTGTGCTTAAGGAGAGGGTCCGCGTCCCGCGCTCTGGATGGTTTTAATGACAATTGACGTCTCCTTAATTAAAGAAATTACATAAGTATTTAAAACCTGATTTAAATGTTTTAAATAAAATTTTAGAATCCTAAATTATAAAAATGAGGCACATTACACTGTTCAGAAAACATTGATTAAAGTTAGGTCAATGAGACATTGTCGACAAAAGTAGCGTTCCCACAGGTGCGGCGTTTACGATATTTTGAAGCTTATTTAGACCAATTTTCAGGAGTGCGGCGCTTACGACGGTTGCGGCGTTTCTTCCATAAAATACTGCACTCTATTTTGGCGATTTAAAAATATATATATTTAGTGATTAAAACAACGCTTTTGAGTAACATTAATGTTTTTAAATATAATTCAGCGACACACCCAGTATTGCGCTTTGGAGGTTGGATTATTTCCCTTTATTATTGTCCACAGTATCTGAAATATTCTTATAATTTCAATCAAGTGTGTAAAATGTTTCTTTATTTTCATTTTTTAAGGTTCGTACTTAAAAAGTAAAACCGGAACCATTATAAGATCACTCTTGTGTCTGTTACAGCCATTTTACTCGTAAACTATGGAACGCAGAAAGTTCAAATTGGGCGAAGTAATAAAGGCTATTGACCCACATGTTTTCAGCTTATTAAACATTCATAAATATATTTAGTAAAAATTCAAAAAGGCTAATTAAGCTGCTTGAAAAAACTCTTTTATTTGCACATTGTGTAGGGTATCGTGTGAAAGCTTTCGTAACGCTGAACTCAAAATACGTTCCTTTTAATTTTAGGTATTATATTTCAAAGATATTGTCAAAAATGCAGCGCAAAAATCTGTCCCCTCCCCTACTAATTCTGAATCTACTGAAACTAAAATTATGAACAAATTAGAGGTAGTAGACGTTAATTTAAACCTTGCAGGAAAATTATGGCGATTACCCTAGGTCTCATAGTTTTTGAGAAAAGCGCATTTTTTCGTTACACACAAATTTCGATTTGCAGTCATCCAGCAAAAGTGTTGAGCAGCGCTGGAAGTAACTACCGTAGAAGAAGTATAAAAGTATTCTTGATAATGATTTTCGAAAAAAATCGTCGGTAATTAGCCAAGATTAATTAACCTTTAAAGACACGGATATAATGACAGGGGGGGGGGGGGCGTACTCTATCCCTATAGTTAACAACTTTTAATGATATATGTGAAAGTTTCTCATTAGTGGTATACGCTTATGTGTATTATATTTACCAAGTAAATATTCATTTGTAAACATTCACTATTTATTACAAAATTACAGGAACAAACACTAACATAAAACAACATATTCAATATTTCTTATCGCAGTTCTGTCATTTTAACCATTGCCATTATCTGTAAGTAAAAGTCGTTATTCACGTGTTGCCATTAAAGTACATAATGTTAATTTTGAATACACGACAGTTTCCTCCCCTTTCAATTAACAGCACAATCTTTTTGGTGGTTTACGGATCCTTTTAGATCTTCTTAGCAGCATTGGATTGAGAACAACTTGGGGTGTGGCAACTGTAGGAGATACGACTGGAGGCAACTCTTTGGTGGTATCCTCGGAGGTCCTAGGTGGCTCAGTCGCTGCATTTCTCTCCATTGATGTTATCGTTGTATCAGATGGTTCATTCATATTTACTATTCTTGGTCCGTATTCAACATCATTGTTTACTTCTTCGCCTGCTGATCGAATTTGATCGACATGTCGCCTAACCAAATTACCTTGCACATTTATGGTATAGTATAATTCACCATCTCGGCTGATGATACGACCGAATTTCCATTTGGCATTGGCTGCAGTATAATCTCGAACGGCTACTTTATCACCCACTTTAAAATACCGATCATTAAAATATATATCCTTCCTAATCTTGTTTTGAATTCTTTCTTTAGGGTTAGGAATTAAGAGATCAATTCTCGTACGAATTTCTCTTTTTAAGAACATACTTGCTGGAGACTGCATGGTAGTCATATTGGGTGATTTCCTATATTGTAACAAGAAACAGTTAATCTTTTGATTGATACTACCAAAGTATTTTTGCATTGCTCGAAGAGATTGCTTCAAAGTATGTACATATCTTTCTGCTTGACCATCGCTGGAGGGCTTGAAAGGTGCACACGTTTTATGTATAACTCCATTATTTTGCATAAATTTCTGGAACTCATCTGATGAAAACTGCGGTCCATTGTCACTGACTAACATGACTGGCAATCCAAAACGAGCAAAACAATCTCTTAGACATTCTGTTGTTTTCAAGGCAGTTGTCGATTTCATAGGGTAGACTTCGAGCCATTTTGAATGTGCATCTACAATTAATAAAAACATATGCTCAAAGATTGGCCCGGCAAAATCAATATGAATCCTTTCCCATGGAGAACTTGGGTACTCCCAATGGTGTGTTTTTGACCTTGGAGGATTATCCTTAATCCTTGAACAATCAGTACAGTTTTTAACAACATCTTCGATGTCTTTATCTATGTTCTTCCAAGTGACATAGGATCTAGCTATTGCCTTCATTTTTACGACTCCCAAATGTCCTTGATGAAGTTCATCCAAAACCTTGTCATGATATTTTTTTGGTACACAAACTCTTTGGCCGTACATAATGCAACCATACTGGAGCGTATACTCGACTTCCTTCCCTTTTAAAGAAGTCCCCTTTTTTAAAGCATTTAGCAAAGGCGCCAAATCTTTGTCATTTGCAGTTGCTTTAGATAAATCTCTTGCTGTTATTGGCAGTGTTTCAATTTGGGAAAGTTGAAAAACTGAAACTTCATCTTTTAATTCTAAGTCTTCAGATCTTAAGGGTAATCGTGAAAGACAATCTGCATTACCATGGTCCTTAGTATTCCGATAAATTATGTCGAACTGGTAAGCCTGCAATACTAGAGCATAATGCAAAAGTCTTGTAGCAGACAAAACTGGAAGACCCTTTTTGCAAGCAAAAATTGCCACGAGAGGTTTGTGATCTGTAATGAGCGTAAATCTATTTCCTTTAAGGTAAAGATAAAACTTTTTTACAGCCCAAACTAGAGCTAAAGCTTCTTTATCAATTTGTGAGTAGCGCTGTTCGGTTGACGAAAGTGTTCTTGAAGCAAATGCAATAGGCCTCTCAGAACCATCTGGAAATCGGTGGGAGAGCACTGCACCCAAGCCGACTGGAGATGCATCAGCTGCAAGAAAAATGAAGTTTGGGGTCGTAGTGTGCTAATACTCTATCAGAACAGATTTCATCTTTTATATTTTGGACTGCTTCTTGACACTTTTTATCCCACTTCCATGGAACGCCTTTTTTAGTTAAGTTATGCAATGGATATGCTAATGTAGCAATTTTGTTTGAGAATCTAGAATAAAAGTTAACTAATCCCATAAAAGATTGAATTTCCTGAACATTCTTAGGAATTTTAGCATTCTTAATTGCAGCAATCTTTTCATCTGTTTTAGATAATCCTTGGGCATTTATCTTAAATCCCAAAAATTCAATTTCATTTTGGAAAAATTTGCTTTTAGCTTTATTTATTCTCAATCCATGTTGACGAAATCTGTCGAAAAATTTCCGTAATCTTGACAAATGTGTCTGGAAATCTGGTGCTGCTATCCGCGCATCATCATAAAATACTTCTACTCCTTCTAAATCATGAAATACACTTTCAATATATTTCTGCCAGATAGCAGGTGCTGAATTAACTCCATACATTAATCTTGTGCATTCGTAAAGTCCCTTATGGGTATTAATCGTTAATAACTTTTGACTGTCAGGGTGAACCTTCATTTGTAAATAAGCTTGACTAAAGTCAATCTTTGAAAATATCTTACCATCATTGAGCGAAGCAAAAATTTCTTCTGTTTTTGGAAGAGGATGTCTTTGAATTTTTAGATTTTTGTTAAGAGTGACGGAATAATCAGCACATAATCGAATTTTCCCATTTGCTTTAACTACTGGTACTACTGGAGTCGCCCAATCTGAAATATTACATTTTTTAATAACTCCGTCTTCCTCAAGTCTTTCTAATTCCTCATCAACACGCTTTTTCATTGCAAAAGATAATGGTCTCGGTCTGCAAAAAACTGGAAAGGCATCCGGTTTTAACTCAAGACTACATTCATAATTTTTTATTTCGCCCCAATTTTTCATCAAATAACTCTACGTATTCTTCTAATAGTTTTGTAAGATTTCCCTGTTCTATAACTGTAAGAGCTTTTATTCTCGCCTAATCTAAATTGATTTTATACAGCCATTCCCGACCCAAGATGGTATCTAAATTTTCTTCAACAATATACAAATTTAAGTACTCTATTTGATTCTTATATTTTACTTTAACCGTTGATTAACCTAGGGGTTTAAGGATAACCCCGTTGTAGGTCTTAAATGTCAAGTCCGTTGGACAGATTTTCTTTCTCGAAATCTCTTTAAATTTCTTCAAACTCATTACCGATACCGTACCGCCCGTATCAATTTCCATTTCAACAGATTTACCTTCAATTTCTACAATTACTATTATGGGGGGTCTCTTAGGAAATTCTTCTTTGATAGAAATGTTCTCAACTTCTAAACTATGAAGTTGAACTAAAATTTGAACTTCTGTTTCGCTTACATGAAACTGTTTTTGTTTCACAAATCTAGTTGGTTTAGCCTGTTTAGCGAAGTAACAAGCTCGTTCAATGTGACCAATGCGTTGGCACGCTCTGCATTTACTAGTTTTAAACTTACAGTTATATTTATTATGATTTGATCCGTTACATCTAGAACAATATACTACGTTACTTTTCTTTTGTGTGTTCCTAGGTTGTGTTATTTTTCCGATTATATACGCCAACAGCTTTAATTTCTTGAAGCTTACTCATTATATCATTAACGCCTTTAGTGGCTCGTTCCATTGCTAAAGCGATCTGGACAGTTTTATCAAGATCGATATCGTTTTCTTCAAACAGTCTATCTAAGATTGACCTATCTCGCAAACCACTAACGAAGACATCTCTCAACATAGTATTCAACATAATTTGATTGTACTTGCAAGGAATTGCTAAAGAGCGAAGTTCAGCAAGATAAGAACTAATGCTTTCCCCTTCATTTTGTTTCCTGTTCAAAAACGTATGTCTGCTGGGTATTATTAATGGTTTAGGGTTCAAATGCTCTTGTAAAATATTTTTAAGCACTTCATATTCCTGATCACTGGGATTCTTTGGAGCAAGAAGATTTGGTACTTTTCGGTTAGCCGGGCGCCAGTGTTATATATACATATATATATATACATATATATGCACATATATTTACATATATATATGTACGCACACATACATATATATATACATACATATGTATATATATATGTAAATATATGTGTATATATATGTATATATATATGTATATATAACACTGGCGCCCGGCTAACCGAAAAGTACCGAAGATTTTTGAGCAAGTTATACAGTTTAGCTGATAAACTTGATATTAGTGTTTTTGCGCGTTTTTCCTTAGGTACATTTTGTATGTCTAAAAATGCTTCAAACCTATCCATGAACGTATCGAAACTTTCTAATGATTCATCATATTTCTCAAATTGCACACCAGAAACCTTATTATTCTTTTGGGTACTTTCCCCTTTTAGCGCATCCATTAACGCTTTATTTTGTTTAATTAATTCTTCTACTAACTTTTCCATTTTTACAGAATAATAAGAAATTTCTTACCTTGGCAATCTTGCGAAATCGTAGAAGTATTCTTACGTATCAATTTTATAAACTTGATGAATCAATCCCATTTCTCGTCGCCAGTGTGAAAGTTTCTCATTAGTGGTATACGCTTATGTGTATTATATTTACCAAGTAAATATTCATTTGTAAACATTCACTATTTATTACAAAATTACAGGAACAAACACTAACATAAAACAACATATTCAATATTTCTTATCGCAGTTCTGTCATTTTAACCATTGCCATTATCTGTAAGTAAAAGTCGTTATTCACGTGTTGCCATTAAAGTACATAATGTTAATTTTGAATACACGACAATATATATGTGTAATGTAATGTCCAGTAGCAGTATAAAAAGCAATAAACGTCAAATTGTTAAAGACAGACTACTTTAAGGGGTCTCAGGACTCTTAAAATTGAAAAAACAAAAAAAAACATTTGAATAATAAAAGCTAACTTCACTGGTATATATAATAGATGCTAAAAGATGCACCATATATGCATAAAAAAGAACTTTCTTTATTTTTTCATAACTAAAAAAAATCATACATACATATTTATAAACTGTTATATAAAAGTAACTGGAAAATTTCACTGCAGATAATATTCATTTACAAATAATTAAATAACATTATAATTAAATTTATATTAATTATTTTGTATACACATATTTTATTATTTTAATTTAATAACTTTTTTTTCCCGCAACCTATTTTGACGCTGTCTCACTTACAATCAGCAGAAAGAAAAGTTTGTCTCAGAGATAGAGATTTGCACGGGCCAGAATTTCCAGATTCGGCCTGGGAGTAAACGCCAGGCCCCAACGAAAGCTATCTCCTACACACGGAAAGCTATCGAAAGACGGTTGGAGCAAAAATTAAAAGTTCTACCCGGGACCAGCACGTTTATATCTTCATAGTTCAGGGCCCGGCTTGTACAAAAATCTGTGAAAACAAGCCGGGAACTGCCCGTGCAAAAACAATTAAATAGGGTCCGTAAGACCCAACTCAACTTCTACAAAAATTTCCGACTTTTCTTAACATACACTTAAGATTTTTTTTAGAATACTGCATGCATATTTATGAGGAAATTTTACAGTATACTATAGATTACTGTGTGTTTACAAGACAAAATATATAATAAAAACATTGATGATTACTTAGAAACTTAGACTTTTCAACATTCAGTTAAAGATTCATTAAAAAAATTAATGCAGATTAGTATAAAAGAAAAAAAAGAGAGTTAAAAAATCATAACTTTTGAAGCTGTAAACTAAAAAATATATTTTCGAAAATATTTCTTTGTAATTTATTAAGTCCGTTTTCAAATTCAAAGGCGCTACTTTCAGACAAATTTCTGAATTCATTCTTGTTCGGAGATGCATAAAATGAGCAGATGTTCTTATTCTGAAACTTCGTAATTAAGGATGTATTCGAAAAAATATTTTTCCACCCTCAACAGCTTGAAATTTTCTGAGACATTTTCAGACTCATTTTTAAAAGTAAAAACATGAAACTTGCTGGGGTGATTTCTGAAGACATGTTTCACATGCCGTGTGATTTCATTTTCAGCTCAATTAGAATTTGATTTTTAAACAATTATTTTCTCAGTATGACCATTTTTTTCATTCCCAGATCGCCCGCTTCGGAAAATTCGGTTCAAAACGCCAACTTTGACAGCGTTTTTTACAGTATTTTCTGCATTTATCAAAAAATTAAGAAGCACCGCACATTACATAGTTTCTAAATAAGAGAATTTCCAAGTTTGATGCGTTTGAGAGCAAAAATGAATTTTAAAATGAATCAGAAAATAAGCAGTTTGGATCGGAATACACCCTTAAATGACGTTTTCTATTTTTTGATAAAGTCAAAATATCTCTTAGAAAATACAATCAAAGTTAGCGTTTTGAATAGAATTTTTTGAAGCGATAGCATGGGAAGGAAAAAAAAGCTGTCGTCAAGTGACAAAAATCTCTTGTAACTCAATAAGTAATTTATTTATCAAAGAATGTAAATTGCTATTCATTTCCAAATCGCTTCAATAGTCATACCTATTATTTTTATGCTATTATAGTTAAAAATGAGTCAGAAAATTTGTCAGAAGGTTTCGCTTTGATGAGCAGGGAATTTGAGAACCAGACATATTCCCAATGATTCCATTATGGCTGTTACTATTTTTACAAAACATATTGCCTACCTGACACATCCTGGGAACAATTAAGTCCAGTTCTGGTCTGGCTCGACTATGTACGAAAATAAATAAACAATGTAAGCCTGTTGCAGGCCCGGTCCGAGTCTGCTGAAAAAAAGTTAAGCCTGAGCTCAGCCACAATGTAACTGTCTCATGGGGATCTCTACGCTGGACATGTTACATTTTTGTACTGATGTTGTCAAACTACACAGTAAAAAATTTTGGTCAAAAATTACGGTACATATACTGGCAACTTTGTGACCAGTACATGTACCGTAATTTAACTGGACGGTATATGTACCGTAAAATATTTAAAGTATATGTACCGCAAAAAAACTTTCATACAGCATATATACCGTACGTTAAATATACAGTATATATACCGTAAAAACCATTTATACAGCATATATACCATAGATTAAACATACAGTATATGTACCGTAAAAAATATTTATGCAGTATATATACCATAAATTAAATGTGTGGTATATGTACCGTAAAAGTGTTTGTAATCAGTATATGTACCGTAAATGAAATTTATGGTATATATACCGTAAAAGTACAGGATGACCCAAAAAAAAAGCTCCCACAATTGACAGGATAAAAAAAAAAGGACTGCAGAGAGAAACTTGTTTGTTCAAAAATATACAATAGGTATGACAAGAGTTTAAAATGACAATCTTTCAGAAATGGTGTCTGGTAAGTGTTGTCCATTGCGAGCAATACACAATTCAAGACAATGTCTGAAATCTATCACCACTGATGCTTCGTCTTGTGGAATAGCTGCCACTTCTACCTGAATATTAGTCTCTTGGGATCAGAAAGAGCATAGGATTTATGCCTCAAGAGTAATTCAAGCAGAGGTAGCAGCTTCTGCAAGACATGATATGTCAGATGATGATAGATTTCAGACATCGTCTTGAATTGTATATTGTTCGCAATGGACAACACTACCAAACATAATTTCTGAAACACAGTCATTTTAAACTCTTGTCATACCCATTGTATATTTTAAAACAAACAAGTTTCTCTCTCCAATCCTTTTTGTTTTATATTATCCTGTCAAATGTGGGAGATTCTTATGGGTTATTCTGTAGTCAGAATCATATATACAGGGAAAGTACAAAGTCTTACCATTATTTTTTATCAACCTGTACATTGATGCAGTCAAAACATAAAATTTTTACTTCTCTTTTTGAGGGATTCTGTAGTGAATAAGTTATCAAATTTTTGTCCCTTTTATTATTTGACTAATTATAATTATAAAAACTAAACATCTATATATGTCACCAAGGGCGTGAAGAGGATAAAAATTACATTTTCAACGAATAAAGAAAAATTAGTAATTGGCCAAAATTTTATAATTTCTTCCGAGATTCTTGTTACGTACTTAGAAATTAGAATTTTTTTTTTTTTTTTTTTTTCCTCAACATACAAATCTAAATTTTCTTTCTTTCAGTTAAATGTTTAAAACTGCCACTGTCCAGCAAATCACCACTTATATGATTTTTTTTAAATGGAAAAATGGGTGTTTAATTATTCTTGCAAAACTTAATATACAGTTTAAAATTTAGATTATTAATAATAGGTTTTAGCATAAGTTTTTAGCTGAATGAGTTAATATTTAGATTTCTGGTTGATATAGAAAAATACACAAATTATATCAAGGTTTTTTAAACAAAGCTCTATCCGATAAAAAATTTCTAAATACCTACAAATTCAAAAACTCTGTGTTATTTGTTTCTTTTAACAAACAATACATCTGTATAAAAATTAAACAATTTCTAAATATTCACATCTTATTCTATAAATGACACAATTAGTTGTAGCACAACCATCTATTATTTAAAAACTAATCAAATTCTGCTGTTTTTAATAGCTTTTCCCTCCTGAAATTTTGCAATCAATCTACTGAAAACCCTAAAAGTAATGTTACTTTAAATTTAGAAAAGTAATTTGTAAGAAAAAAATGTCAAAAGTGTATTGGATAATATTTAATCCATAGGAAAATGAAAGATGTAATAAGTATATCTTAAATATTTTGGATTTCTATAAGTTAAGCTTTAAATATTTATTTAAAAAAATTAAGTTTTAGAAATTTAAGAAATATTTAATTTTTGTTTCTGCATTTTTGTTGAGAATGAAACATTGATGTTCTTTAATGCAGGTGCCCATAACTTCTGCAATATCAATTTATTATCTATCTGAATTTTTTTTTTAATCCTTTGTACTTCTATGTCGAGTCTGACTCGACATGATCTTTTTAAGCTAAATAATGCTATAAAAAATGATAAAATATCTTTATTTAGATTGACGAACGTTTCATCGCACAAATGGTAACATTTTCAAAATCATTCATGATAGAAATATTTTCACAAAATTTAAAACAATAACTTGGTAAACAATGTCATGAGACATCATGCATATGCAAACATAAAATTAAATTAAATAGGATTATTTTAGGTTTGCACTGATTTTCATTATGCATGATGTCTCTTGACATTGTTAACCAAGTTATTGTTTTTAAATTTTGTGAAAATATTTCTATCATGAATGATTTTGAAAATGAGAGGGGGAGTTTTAAAGGTCACAAACTGTTAAATAAAATACAATTTTCTATAGCAAAAATAAAAATTCATATTTCTTAAAATCACCAAAGAATATTTCTTTTATTAAAAATAGCTTAAAAAAGCAGTAAAAATATCATTGCATATGGTATTTAGAAAAAAAAAACAAAAAAAAAAAAAAAACATTTAAAGCTGTCGTTAAATTCAAAGGAGCTAATTTTTGACTTTTTTTTTTTTTTTTAAATCAATCTTCGTTCAGAAATGCATGAAATTTGCAATGTATAATTTTTTAATTCAGAAACTATAATTGAAAGATATCTTTTTTTTTTTTTTTTTTTTTTTTTTTTGTAAATGCATAACATATTTCAGAAAATACTATTAAAACCTTTCAGCCGAATTCTCCACGCAGGTCAAGAAAAGTAAAGAAAATTGGTTGTCCTGAGCAAAATTGCTTTTAAGTCAAAAGGTAATTTATCAAAAAATGGAAAATTTATTTTCATTCCAAATCACTAAATAGTCAGGGCAGCAAACTTTATACCTTCATGTTTAAAAATGAGTTTAAAATTGTGTCAAAGTTTTACGCTGTTAGGCAGGGTATTTGTGAACCATATTAAAGTTCAAGCATAAATATTTTAGAACATTTAGAAAATAAATTGATTTCATTATGATTTACAAATATTTAAAACAAGCAATTAAAATATAGAAAGATATTTATTACAACAATTAAATTACATTAATATACACAGTTCTAATATTTATGTATACAATGTTTTCTTTTCAATTTACTAATATATACAAATTCCAGAAGTTTTGGCCATCTTACAGCACTACCTCTGCCAATTGATTTGCTCTGTAGTTTATTCCACACACAGGGTTGATCAACTTAAGTACCTTAAAGAAAAAGAGTGGTTCATTCAACATGGATATAAGCACTAAAATAAATTTTCGAAGAAAATACAAAAGTGACTTGTAGAAAAGGTTACATAAAATCATCTTAAAAGGATATTTCAGTCACACCAAGAAAAAGAAGGTTAATGTTAATCTTACGGGGCATTATTTTCAAATTTCTTGCTTTGATTTTAATATTTCTCAATGATATTTTTTATTTATTTATTTAGTCTAGATGAGGGTGATCTACAACTGTGCTAGCTTTTATTTTTCTGATTTTGGTTATAATTTTATTAATATTAGGATAATTTCAAATTCAGAAGCGGTTTCGAAAGTAAAAATAATAATAATAATAATAAAAAGTCCTTCCGGCCAGTGCCGGGAGGAAGAGGTAGCTTTCATATTCCTTATTTTTAAAAAGCCAACTTATATTATTCAAACACACGAAGCTCAATTAAGTGGAAACCGAATGTAGGAGATTCAATACTAATTTTTATCAATACTAAATCATTATGAATGAGAATTTCGCGAAATTAGTCAGCTTTATCCAAGCTGCTTTTATTTAAAGTCACTTATATTTGGCTGCCAAATTCGGCGATTTCTTAAAGTGCCTGCCATTTTAAGACAACATGGTAGATGAGGCTAACCAGTGAACTTGGTCGAGACCTTAGTAATTGCTGTGCACATGCTCACTCATATCGGAATCGGTTGATATATACGAGTGCTGTCGCAGGCAAACAATCAGATTTTTCAAAATGTCACCCACTTTAGAAATTGAAACTGCTATATCTGAGCCATTTTTTAAGATAAAGACAAACAAAAAATGCTCCTGAATCCTTATATCAAGGTCAAATACTTAAGAAAGAAACCTTTTTCAATTTCTAATTTTTTTGCACCTCACTTTAAATATAATTTTTTTTTTAATTTAATGGCCGCCATTTTGAAACAAGATGGCTGATGAAGTTGGCCAGCGAACTTGATCGAGATATTGATGTATACTATCCACATGCCTTCTTCCATCGAAATAGGCGAATATAAGTGTGGTATCGCGTGACAAATACAAGATCGTTTCAAAGTGTTAGCCATGATAGAAATTCAAAGTGCTATAATTCAACCACTTTTTAAGATATAAACAAAAGAACAAATTTTCAGAAACAAAAACTGCTCCAGAATCTTTGTATCAAGGCCAAACACATAAAAAAAATCTTTTTCATTTTCCAATTTTTTAATACCTCATTTTAAATTTTAAATTACATTTTTTTTTTTTTAAATGGCAACCATTTTGAAACAAGATGGCGAATGAAGCTGGCCAACGAACTCGGTCGAGACATTGATATGTACTATGTACAGACCAAGTTACATTCAAATCGGTTCATAAATATGTCTGTTATCAAACAAAAATCAGGTCGTGACAAAAATCAGGTCGTTTTAAAATGTCAGCCACAATAGAAATTCAAAATGTTATAACTCAGCCATTTTTTTAGATGTAGACGAAACAAAACCTGTTCCGGAATCTTTGTATTAAGGTCAAACACATACAAAAAAAATCTTTTTCATTTTCCAATTTTTTGGTATCTCATTTTAAATTTATTCTTTTTAAATTCTTTTAAATGGCCACCATTTTGAAACAAGATAGCGAATGAAGCTGGTCAACGAACTCGGTTGAGTTATTTGTATGTACTATGTAGACACCAAGGTACATCCAAATCGATTCATAAATACGTCTGTTATCACGTGGCAAAAATCAGGACGTTTCAAAATGTCAGCCACGCTAGAAATTCAAAATGCTATAACTCAGCCATTTTTTAAGATATAGACGAAACAAAAACTGTTCCCGAATCTTTTTATCAAGGTCAAACACATAAGAAAAAAATATTTTTTCAATTTTCAATTTTTTGCTACCACATTTCATATTTAAATTTTTCTTAAAATTTTAAATGGCCGCCATTTTTAAACAAGATGGCGGATGAAGCTGGCAAACGAACTCGTTCGAGACATTGGTCTGTACTATGTATAAACGAAGTTACATCCAAATCGGTTCATAAATACGCCTTTTATCGCGTGACAAAATTCAGGACGTTTCAAAATGTCAGCTTCGCTAGAAATTCAAAATGCTATAACTCAGCCATTTTTTAAGATATAGACGAAACAAAAACTGCTACGGAGTCTTTGTATAAACGTCAAATACATAAGAAAAAAATATTTTTCCATTTTCAATTTTTTGGTACCACATTTCAAATTTTAAATTTAAAAAAAATTTTAAATGGCCGCCATTTTGAAACAAAACTGAAGCTGGCCAACGAACTCGGTCGAGACATTGGTATGTACTATGTACACACCGAATTACATCCAAATCGGTTCATAAATACGAGAGTTACATTGTGACATAGGTCAGATATATATATATATATATATATATATATATATATATATATATATAAATTTTGAACGGAGGGTGGTTTCGGGGTCTGGGGATCATGATCGATGAAAATATACCAAAATTTTTTGAAATCGCTTTCCTCCGAACGGCTGCAATAGGTAGCTTTTTGTAAAGAAAGCTACCTAAAAAAAAAAAAACGAAAAAGTAAAAATTAGCCCAGTTGTAGATAGTCTTCAGCTATCCTATGCAAAAAAATCATTTAAAAATATTAAAATTCAAACAAGATATTTGAAAATAATGCTCCCATAGACTTAACATTAGCGTTTTCATTTTTCCCTGTGACTAGTGTGGACAAGAGCCTACGCTAGTCACGCGGATAAATGCAAACAATGTTAAACCTATGGGAAAAGACTTTACAGATTTCTCACTTGTATTTGAATACTTTTATATTATTTTTTTTGCATGCAATACCTGAAGTCGATACCTGTTGTTGCGTGTATGTACTTTTTTCAACTTTTGTAGCAATTTCTGTATACGAGAATAGTTTCCCTTTCAAAACCACTTCCAAAAGTAGAAGTATCTGCATATCAAAAAACTGTAAAAAACATCGAAAAAGTAGAAATGCACAATAAATGTTAACCTCAGGTACCCTGGGTCCCCCACCCCCCCCCCCCCAAAAAAAGAAAAAGAGAGAGAATCATTTAAAAATATTAAAATAGGAACAAGAAATCTGTAAGGAATGCTGCCATAGGATTAACATTAGTTCGAACATTTCTTAGTTTAGGCTCTTAAGGCTTCATTATTTTGCATGCGATACCTGAAGTCAATACCTATTGCTGTGTGTATGTACTTTTTCAAATTTCGTAGCAATTTCTGTATATGAGAATAGTTTCACTTGCAGAACCACTTCCAAAAGTAGAAGTATCCGCATATAAAAAAACTGTAACAAACATCGAAAAAGTAGAAATGCACAATAAACGTTAACCTCAGGTACCCTGTGCCCCCCCCCCCCCCACCCCAAAAAAAAAAACACAGAAAAAAAAGAAAAAGAGAGAATCATTTAAAAGCATTAAAATGGGAACAAGAAATCTGTAAAGATTGCTGCCATAGCATTAACATTAGCTTAAACATTTCTTTCTGTGCCTAGTTTAAGCTCTTAAGGCTATGTGTTTAAACAAAAATGGAAATGTCAGAGCTGAAATCATTAATTTTATACATTCTCTCAACAAAGCTCACTTATTTTTACTATTGACTATTGATACAACTTTTACAGAGTAATTTCAAATCATTGCAACAGTTAATGATTTCTTTTTCACTCGCTTCATCTTATAATTTATAAATGGACCTGTTTAAACTGTACATCACCTTCATATTTAATGGAGTTTCTGAAGTATGTTAAAGATGCAGAGAAGACCTTTTAATCCCATGCAAGTATGTTTAGGAATATTAATTGGCCTACATTCTTTGCTAACAGGTGACAATGTGCAGCTTTCAGCATATCTGTTATCAAATTACTTTGAAATAAATACTATTAATTGAATGCATTGTCCATCATACTCACAAGATTAAATGTAACCGAACTTGTACAGTCGAACCTCGTTAACATGAACCTCAAGGGGAATCAAAAATTTGTTCATGTTAACAGTAATTCATGTTATCAGTATCAAATCTTTGTATTCGTTTTTATAGGGGACTGTGAGAATAATTTATGTTAAAAGTAATTCATGTTAAGCGTGTTCATGTTAACGAGGTTCAACTGTATAGATTACATTAGGTCACAAAAATATAGAATGCTAACTGCCCCTGGCTGTCACAAAACATATGCAATAATGGGATACAAACTTTGTATATAACTTTGAGAAAACAGATTTTTATAAATTATCGATCAGATTTTCTAATAAACTCTAGGCCATTTTATTTACTACATGGGAATTAGTCTAAACTTTTGTCAATACAAACTTTTATAAGTCAGCCTGTTAAAGGTTTTCTTTCTAGTGAGCTCATTTTATTTACAAATTACACATTTCAAATAATACAGAGAAACAAAAAATAAGGAATTTACTTATTATAGAATATAATTATAAGATTATTTAATAAATGGAATCTTGTGAAAGCTCTCTTTTAACTCTTTGAAGGTTGGTGAGATACTTTGCTAAAAAGGTCACTTAAAATTGCATTTACAAATCTATATTACACATGCAGATCTGAAAATTTGGAAGAAGACCAATGAAAGCAGTTCTGATGCATAAAACTCAGATTTTCAATTTTTTTTCAAAATTCACCGAGATACAAGTTAAAAACCATAATGATTATTAAAAGATGGTACACTGCCTTAGCTGTCTGGTCCAAAACAGCATTTCAGAGTTTCTTTAAGGCTCTTTTTCAAATCTAACAGAGCTTATTTCTGATGTATTCTTGTAATTCTTTATTTTTCCAGAAATGCATGAAACTGGCAGGTGTTTTTATTCAAAAGCTATGCGATCAAAAGATGTTTTCCCTTTTTTGGTAAAGGCAGAAAATAATTCAGAAATACTGTCAAAGTTGCCTTTTGAGGAGAATTTCCAAGCTTGGTATTGCAAGAGAGAAAAAAGAAAAAGCAGTTGTCACACAACTAAAATTGCTTATAACTGGATAAGTAATTTGTTTATAAAAAAATGGAAAACTCATTTCAATTCCAAATCACTCCAATAGTCAAGCCTGCTAATTTTATACCTTTATGCTTAAAAATGAAGTACAAAATGTGTCGGAAAGTTTTGTGTTGTTGAGCAGGAACCAAAAGCAAAAGGAAAAGAAGCTCGGGAAAACATTCTGTATTTTGAAGCAGCCATATCAGATTTTAAAATATACATATAAGGACAAAAATACCCATTTACTTTGGGTACTTTCCTGGTCCTAGTTGGGTTATTTGTTTTAAAAGTATTAATATTTATTATTTCAAAGAAATGTACTGTGAATGCTGATTTTGAGGGTCCTTCCTAGCAGGGTTGGCGGGTTTTTGACACATGTCAGTTTTTGACGGTTTAAACTGCAGTTTAAACCGTCATGTCAAAAACCCCTTGTCAAAAACCTCAAATACTTACAGTGATCTGTAAAATTTCACATTAAATGTCACACATTAGATGTAATATTTAAGATTCACTATTACTGCAATTGTATAATTAGTATATAGTATAGTATTATCTGTATTCAGTTGTACTGGGAATTTATAAATTGCTATTAAAAATTATTCAAAACAACTCAAACAGCTAAAGTCCTATGAGGAATATAATATAGGTGCAGATTCCCAAAATCAGTAAGGCACTAATGGCTGCTACACAAAAAATCCAGTGGCCACATTGTGAAACAAACACATACAAACAGCATTTATATACAGAAAACTAAACAAAAAAAAACTAAGGAATTAAAAAAATGAAAAATAATTGAACACACGTACAATAACACACAGACTAATTACTTCAAATGTGTATATTTAATTAAGCATAAAATTCTTGAAATTTGTATATTAAGTATAATATAAATCTTAAACTATATACTGTCAGAAGATAAAGTTGAGCGAGATATGTAGAAAATAAGCAAAAAGGATAGTGGGAAATATCAGGAAAAGAATATTTCTTAATTTGATATTGTCATACAAAAAATTGAGAATGTGTCCCATTATTTTACACAAATCAAAATAGACTTCAGTCATTTGTTTTGCTATAAGGAGAGATTATCTTAAAAAATAAAATAAAATAAAAAATAAATATATATGGCGACTTATAAAGTGCAAAATTAACACTAGCCTCCAGCCCACTAAATGAGAAAAAAGTGACTATTAAAAAAATGTTTGTCACTGGCCACCTTATGATCACTTTCCTACAAGGACAGACTAAAATTTTTTTTGCATTTTATTAAGGATTGTACTTTTTTTGTTTGCATTATGTTTATATAAACATATTAATATGGGCTATTTAATTTTAGCTTAATACCAATAAAAATTTTAACAAAAGTTTACTTCTTAGTACTTTTATATAAAAAAGTGGCCACTTATAAAACTCGTATTACTGGCCACTAATGAAATTTCAATTTCTCAGTTCTGCCCTTTAACGACTTAGACGGTGAAAGTTAGTTTGTGGCATCTGGTGACAGTGAATCTGCACTTATAATGAGGAGCAGGGAATCATGATTTTTCTTCTTTATATATATAAAGGATTATTCAGGGGGGAGGGGTTAAAAAGTTTAACAATTTCTAACTGGAAATAAAAAGTACATTTAACAATGATAATAATGAGCCCCTTATTTTATCTAAATTATATGTGAATTAAATGCATCTACAGATAAAATTATACTATTAGTATTTAGTAATAAGCAAAAGCCATTTATTTTATTATTAGCATTATGGAGTTTGAAATATTACACAGAATACATCAAGCTGTTAATTAAAAAAAAGTGATAAAATATCAATTTTAATTTGTGTTTAATTTTATTTATGAAATTTAAAAAAAAGAAATTATGATCAGTATATGTGTAATTAAAAAAAATATATATTCAGTGAAATCCACTATTTGTTAAAATCATTATTTATATAACCATGTAGCGAGTTCGGTAGCAAAAAGTTCAAGAATGGAGACTAGCGTCACAGATTTTCTTTTCTCTTTTGCAGATTATTTTTCCATCAAACCATTATTTTGCTTTTTTATTATATTTAACTTACTTAATGCAAAAACTTAAGTTTCTCTTTAATAAATGTGAATAAAACACATAAAAACGTTACAGGTAAGTGTTTAATTAACGCTGCAATTGCAAAAAATTTACCTGCAGATTATTTTCTGTCTCTGTAGTAACTCCCGCAGACACTTTGAGAATTTTCTGCAACTGTGGCAGCGAGTGCATATGATAGTTCAGGTCTACTCCATCACCATACTTCAAAGATGAAATTGGGTAGCCATATTCCTCCTCCATTTCAAATTTTCTGTTATTGGAAATTAAATACATATTATTCTTAAGGACTGAAATATACCAAATGAAAAAAAAAAAAAAGTCTTTATACAAGCATACTTGGACATTTTCAAAAAACTGATTTCAGACAGAAAACCCTGCACCCTTGACTACATTCTGGATATTTTTATTTATTGGATATTTTCCATTAAACCAATGCCATTATCGCCAAGCAATATAGTTGGTACCAATCGGAAAGTTTGAAAAAAAAAAAAAAAACTAACGTTGTTAAGGTAAAAGTGATCACTTAAACATAACATTTGAAAATTATACACTTTCACAAACTGTTTTATTATATCAATCAAAATTATACACTTTTAAAACAAAAGAACAAATAAACATTATACAAAAATTAAAAATAAAGCACATATAAAAATCAAGAATTAAACTATAAATTTCTCTTAACATTGCAGTAAACATTTAATTTTTGGAATAAAAACATCTCCATATTGCTGTGATAAGATTGTAAATAATGATTAATTGTGCTTTTAGTATACACCATTTTGTGATACCCCCATAATCTCTAAACAGAAACTATCTAACATGATCTCCAGTTTGGGGTCAATAAAATTATACAGTAAAACCTCCACTCAATGATTCCTTTTTTTTAAAAAAATAATCTGATATACTGACTCATAACTTACTTTAAAAATTTGTCTGCGCAATGTAAATAATTCTGCGTATTATTTTTTTAATAACCTAATTTTATAATCTGATTTTCTATACTTAGATGCTAAATTTAATTGAAGCTTACTTTTGCAATTTAAAAAAAAATAAATTCACATAAAGAAAACTAAATAAATTCATATAAGCAGCATAAAAATTCACCATGTTTGTCAGTACCATGCAGGGTTGCCATGGTTTAAACCAAATGGCTTTTTTAGAACAAATCTAATGTAATATTTTTAATGGCGTTTTTTAGTTTGCCTGTGTTTTAAATTATTTATAGAAATAATTTCTACTTTTAATATTTTATCTAAGCAGTCTACATGAGACATAATGAGTTTAGGTCATGTTTGTGTGGATGAAGGATGAAAATTAGAATGTGTTGATGCACCGAGAGAGTTATCATGAAACATGTCAAAATTAACAGGGATAAAACATTCAGTATTTAGGATAAAATATTATCAATTAAAAAATACAGATTATTTACGGCAGTTAATAACATAATACAATGACCTTTAAGATTTTGGCCAAGTAGTAAAAGAAAATTTTCTCAATTGGGGAGATTATCCTTTAAGAATTTCAAGATATGAAGTTGAATGAGACGACATGCAAAAATTATATGTCAGTTATAGCATTCAATAATATCAATCTTTTCAGTTACAGAATTTAATGGCCAAAAATGTTAAAACAAAATAACCAGAAGTATTCGAATACATATATAAAAAAAATTCTTTAGCAACCACAGATACTGATATTTATATAAAAGTTAACCATTTGAAGATACTATCTTCAAAATATTTTTTTATAATTAAATTAATGATTAGGTCAAGAAGAAAATATTAAAATGTTCAGTGAACTAGTTTTGACTTCAAAAAGATTTTTAATACAGTCGAACCTCGTTAATGCGAACACTCAAGGGGAAATTTTTTTTGTTCGTGTTATCAGAACTTAACGAGTACGTTGCATACAACTGGACGAGGCAATCAGAAACAGTTCGTGCTAAAAGTAATTCGCGTTAAGTGTGTTAACGAGGTTTGACTGTATCAAGGTAGAAAAAAAGTTCATAAAATATTATATATCTATAATTAATCAAAAATATTGTCTTAAGATTTTCAAGATATCAAAGTTACACTGTGTAGAGCAGTTTATTTTTTCAACATAAGACATAGGTTACTAATGTTTAAATTAGAAATGAATTCAATTTTCTACATAACAGACTAATTATTTAATCAGGATATTTTCAAATGAAGTTATATTACTAAATATATAACAATGTTTACTTTTATCAACAAATGTACATCTACATGCATTAGGAAATGATATTTTAAAAAAATCCCAGTTTAAACCAAATAAACCATTTTTTTGTTTTTTTATTTAATTTTTTTTTTTGCCAACTCTGCTTATGTGTTGTCCTGGCAAGGTAATATTCACTGCACCAACGATATTAATTACAATAACATTTTTTGTGTGTGTGTGTGTATGAGTGGGGGGGGGGGGGGGGCTGCTTTCTGCATTTTAACCACACAAAGTGAATATTATATAGTTGCCATATTAAAGTTAATACCAAAGTATTTTTATAAGTATACCTATATAATCAATTTCATCATTTTTTTATGATGTTTTATTTTGTTGTTGTTATTTTGTTTTATCATTTTTTAGCAATATTATGTATTTATTAAATGTATATTATATTACAATTTTGAACATGATTGACAATTGACAACGATAAACAAAAGTGGCAATTGACAATCATTTTTGGCGATCTATCTAGCCGGATAATATGAAAGTACTTATTTGTTTTCATAGCTGTTTATAGTTTATTTCTAAAATATCGCGGCAATCAATAAAAATTACAAAAAGCCTCCCATTTAATAAATAGTGAATCACAATATTTGATACTGATTCCAATAAAAACCTTTGCATTAAGGTTGAAATAAATCAATGGCACATTAGGATATACATATCGGTATAATGGGAAAATATCACATATTGCATTTGTCTCGTACAATACATACCATGCTTTTGCTTGCAACAGTTCCACTCTACCGCTATAATAGACTCGTAGATCTGGCTATAGGTCAAAACTGGGAAATTTCATTAAGGCCACTGGCCGGTAGAACTAGTTTTTTAAGTGGCCACTTTTTTATTTAAAAATACTAAACAGTAAAATTTTTATAAGTATTCATCTAAAAGTGAATAGCCGAAATAAATATGTTAATATAAATATATTAGAACCAAAAAAAGTAGAATCTTCGATGAAATGCAAGAAAATTTTACTCTCCCCTTGTAAAAAAGTGGCTGCCGATAGACAATTTTTCACTAGCCACTGTTTCCCATTTACTGAACCAGTGGCCGGTGGTTAGTGCTAATTTTGACCTTTAGATCTGGCCATAGGTCAAAGAAAAAAATTAAAATATATAATAATTTGGCTTTGATATACTCAAATATATTTTGAAGGGAAAAATGTTCTTATGTATTATCCATGCCAGCTCATATTCATTGTGGTAACAATGGCACAGATAATATAAATTACAATAGCTAACCTTTATTTTTTGCTTTCCTCATTTAAGTGCACAGTATTAATATCATATAGTTGCCATATGATAGCTGCAGAAGTATTTATACATATATAACTATAAAAACTAATATATAACACAATATAATTTTCCCCTTACATGAATATATTGTTTTTTTAAAAAAGAACATATAAAATAAGACAACTTTTAAAAGTTTATCATTTCAACCTCAGAATTTTGACAGTAACTTAATTGAGCATTAGCATTTTTTAAATTATCAGTAGAGTTAATTTAAAAAATAATAAAAGAATCTTAAGTTTCAAGCAATATCACTACAGTTTGAAAGTAATTTTAAACTGTATTGTACATCCCATCTACAAAGTACTGTTTTTCAAATACTATATACATAATGTCAGTTTAAAATAAACAAACTGTAGTAATTCTAGCATTAAACTGGCATTTTACAATATTACATCTCCCCCATCCCCCTTAAAAGTATAATATTCATTTTCTGTGTATTTATAGTTTTGGTACAGCTTTTCAGTGTAAACCCAGCTATGTTTAAGATTATTAATATTGAAAGTGGTAATTTTTTTTATGAAAGTTTTAAAACAGGTGGATTTTTTCATGTGTTTAAAAATTGTTCTCAACTCAGTTTTTCACAGGAAATTGGCTTACATTTTCTTTGCAAAGTAAGTTTGTTTGCATGAATTTATATTTTTAAAAATACAGTTAGACAACTCTAAGAATCTATATTTTAGGGGGAAAAAAAAGAAAAGAATAAATAATTTCAACTGCATATTATGAAAAGAATTTTTCCTAATAATAGCGATAAATTACAGCTATGCGAATAAAAATAAATGTATGTTTCAAATTTTATATTAAATTCCCACATTACCATTTTTATTCATTGGTATATCTATTGAAATAATTTTGGAATGAATTTTCATTTTTAAGAAGAGAATTTGCATTTAATTATTTTACCAGTGATTTGCTTGGATTTTTTTTTTTTTTTTTTTTTTTTTTTTTCACACGATCCTGATTTTGCGAAATTGTGAATATTTGTAGATACTTGTAAAAAATGCAATCAGAATTTTGTGAATTAGAAATGGCATTTCAGTTCTTATTTAGACATTGAGAATGTCTTTTGTACATATATACAGCTAAATAATAGATTCATTGATGATTTCAACTATTATGCAGCAGGTTTTTTTAAATTCTAAAATCATTACATTTGTGAAGGACTCAATTTCTAGATGAAAAATTTTCTGAAATATCTATTTTTA
Source organism: Maratus speciosus (assembly GCA_963932465.1). Classification (NCBI taxonomy): domain Eukaryota; kingdom Metazoa; phylum Arthropoda; class Arachnida; order Araneae; family Salticidae; genus Maratus; species Maratus speciosus. Next base: position 233,650,692 of record OZ010797.1, on the reverse strand, counting down.
AGAGAAAGAATTTTGTAAGGCTGCTCAAATCCAAAAGGGCAACTTTCTGACATAAGTTTAAATTTATTTTTGGTCGGAAATGCATGAAACTAGCTGGCATTGTTTGTTGTTTACAAACTATGTAATCGAGCTGTTTTTTTTTCTTTTTTTTTTTTTTGCAAACGCAATAGATCTTTCAGAAAATAGAATCAAAGTTGACGTTTTGGACCTAAGTTCCTGAAAAAAGCAGAAAAACCAGTCAGCGAAGGGAGAAAACATCTTTGTCACGTGATCAAAATCGCTTATAACCCAATAGGTAATTTATGGATAAAAAAAATGGAAAACACAGTTCGATTCTAAATCGCTTCGATAGTCAGGCCTTCCAATTTTATATCTTTGTTTTAAAAAATAAATCTGTAAATGTGTGAAAACGTTTTCCGCTTGTTGAGCAGAGCAGTTGAGAACAGCCTTAAGGGTCCTATGTTTTAAAGAGAAAAAATTGTAAATAATCCTTTAAGGGACTCGAGTTCTTTCTAAACTTACAGATAAGATTTTACACGTTAATGTTTTCATGTAGGACATTAAACATGAAAAAGTATAAATAAAAGTATCAGAATGTAGCTATTATAAAATATATTTTATAAATGAAATTTTAATTTTTCCAATTTGGAAAAATATGCCTTCGGAGGAAAACTGGTTTATTTCCCAAAATTTCCTGACTTTTTCCCAATTGTTCCCATACTTGTTACATAATTGTAAAAATAACACTGATGTTACTTCTTGCCAGGGTTGGCACGGTTTAAACCAATTGGTTTTTTTGTCAAAAAAACCATTTGGTTTTTTTTAGAAAAAATCTAATATAATATTTTCTCTTTTTCGTAATTTAATTGTTTTAAATTATTGATAGAAGTAATTTCTACTTTTAACACTTCATCTCAGCAGTCAACATGAGACATAATGAACCTAGGTCATATTTCTATGCATGTAGAATGAAAATTAGCATGTGCTGATGAACATATCTGGTACCCTAAAGATTTTTTCTTAAAACATGTGAAATTAGAAAAGATAAAATAGATAAATAATATTCAATATTTAGCATAGAATATTTTCATTTAAAAATGCAGATTATTTACAGCAGTTAATAACAAAATACAATGATCTTTAAGATTTTGGTTAAGTTGTAAAAGAACATTTTATGGATTGGGAAAAATTATCCTTAAAGAATTTAAAAGAGTAACTTAAGATATCAAATTGAATAACACAGCTTGCAAAAATTGAGTGCTAGTTATAGCATTTCAATAATACCAATCAATCTTTTCTGTTAGTTGCTGAATCTAATGGCCAAAAATGTTGACTTGGACACTTGAAGTTATCACTGAGAAAACAAAATAACCAGAAGTATTTGGATATTAAAAAAATAATAACAACCATAGAATCAGGGTTGGAAAAAAAAAACGGGTTTTTTTGTAAAAAACCAAAAAAACCGGTTTATTTGGTTTAAACCAGTTTTTTTTTCAAATATAATTTCCTATTGCATACAGATGCATATCTGTTGATAAAATAAACATTTTTGGATATTATATAAGTAATATAACTTTTGAAAATATTTAAATAAAAAAATTACAATCAATTATATAGAAAATTGAAATCATTTCTAATTTAAACATTATTAGTAACAGCTATGTCTTATGTTCAAAGTAAACTGCTCTACACAGTGAAACATTGGCAACTTGAAATTCGTATGAAGAATCCTTTGATTAGTAATATAATAATCAATCAATAAACATTTGATGCAGTTTCATGAATATAATATATTATTCTGTGGTTGTTATTATTATTATTATTTTAATATCCAAATACTTCTGGTTATTTTGTTTTCTGAATGATAACTCCAAGTGTCCAAGTGAACATTTTTGGCCATTAGATTCAGCAAGTAACAGAAAAGATTGGTTGGTATTATTGAAATGCTATAACTAGCACTCAATTTTTGCAAGCTGTGTTATTCAATTTGATATCTTAAGTAGGGATTGACCGAATCAGCAATTTTGCCGAATACCGAAGCTTCGGTCAAAGTGTACACCGAATATTCGGTATTCGGCAACCGAATACTTAAAAATTTTTAATACACATTTTTGCATACATTAGCTTTTTTAATAAACTTTAATTAAAATTAAATTCTTAATAATTTAATTTAGTTACATTTTTTATCCTTAAATCTAATTACACAAAAAAATTTAATGACTTCTTTCAACTCACAAATTCATTAACCCATCACTTATTTTTTATTATTTTATCACTAGTCAATATCCAGATTAATGAAAGTATTACTAACTATACAGGCTATTATTAAGGATAGGGATTCTCAGAAAAACAAAAGTTCATTCAAATAAAAAGAAACAATGTTGTTATTAAGCTGATTTACTGATTGTCTAATTATATACATATTGAATTGGAATGTTCTCAAATACAAAAGGTATCATATCAATTTGTACATTTAACTATTTTCTGTGAAATTATTGATACATATTATATTTATATTTTGATTAATATTTATCATTGTGGTGATGAAGATAAATTTAAGCAATTTTAATTTAATGTTTATAAATGCTATAAGATAGGCATAGGGGTATATTTATTTGATGTGTGTATTTTCTTTAATATAAACCTTAGTATACAGAGATGAACTCTGATATACTTATTTCAGGTATATATTAAAGAAAATACACATTAAATAAGTTTAAATTGAAAAAACTAATGTAGAAATAATTAAAATTAAATAGTAAGGGAAAGATGCCCATATTGCTTATTTTATTTTTTTCTCTATCATAGACAGTTGTTCTGATTTCAGCCATATATAGACTATTTTAGGAAGGAAAGAGTTTTTTGTAATTAAAAATGGCCTTTGACTTGTTTTTGGTAGTGCAGCTGAACTTTGAACTCTTGCACATAATATTGAAACTCATCATTTAGCCTATTCTACTTCTAAGTAAAAGAGAATCCTTCTACTTCTAAGAAAATACTTATCCGCAATTATTCGGCCGAATACTTTTAAGTATTCGGCCGAAGCCGAATATTCGGTTTACATGCCGAATCACCGAATACCGAATCGACTATTCGGTATTCGGTCAATCCCTAATCTTAAGTTACTCTTTTAAATTCTTTAAGGATACTCTTCCCCAGTCTCGATCCAGAAAATGTTCTTTTATAACTTAACCAAAATCTTAAGGATCATTGTATTTTGTTATTAACTGCTGTAAATAATCTGCATTTTTTAAATGAAAATATTTTATGCTAAATATTGAATATTATTTGTCTATTTTATCTTTTCTAATTTCACATGTTTTAAGAAATATCTTTAGGGTACCAGATGTGTTCATCAGCACATGCTAATTTTCATTCTACATGCATAGAAACATGACCTAGTCTCATTATGCCTCATGTTGACTGCTGAGATGAAGTGTTAAGTAGAAATTATTTCTATCAATAATTTAAAACAAATTACAAAAAAGAGAAAATATTAGATTTTTCTAAAAAAAACCAAATGGTTTTTTGGTTTAAACCGTGCCAACCCTGCATAGAATAATATATTATATTCATGAAACTGCATTAAATGTTTATTGATTGATTATTATATTATTAATCAAAGGATTCTTCATACGATTTTAAAAGGTATCAATGTTTCACTGTGTAGAGCAGTTTACTTTGAACATGAGACATAGCTGTTACTAATAATGTTTAAATTAGAAATGATTTCAATTTTCTATATAATTTACTGTAATTATTTAATTTAAATATTTTCAAAAGTTATATTACTTATATAATATCCAAAAATGTTTTTTTATCAACAGATATGCATCTGTATGCAATAGGAAATTATATTTAAAAAAACCCGGTTTAAACCAAATAAACCGGTTTTTTTGGTGTTTTACAAAAAAACCTGGTTTTTTTCCAACCCTGCTTCTTGCCACGCAAATATTTAGGAGAAAAATAAATACCTTTGAATAATGCTAGTGTTAAGTAGGTGGTATAGTAATTGTTCGGTTGGAGTCTCATACTCTTAGCTTCAGATTTCTCTTATGTGCTACCAGATACTTGGGGCAATGACGAGTTGGTCCAACCTGGGAGACCAGATCTCTGTCTCTATCTATAATTTTAAATAAAAATAAGAAATATATACAACAAAAGAAAGTTTTGTATAGAATAGAACTTGGTGCCATGTTTAAATTGCGACAATTGGAAAGTTTCAAAATGTGGCTAATAAATATTTTAAAAATATATTTCTATAGCCAGCAGTTTTTCAAAGACAAAACTAAAAATTCAGTCACCCTGTCAAAATTTCGGCAGTAGATAGTGGAAGTAGAATGATGTAATTCACCACCCCTGTAACGCATAGGTACCTATATATTGAAAACAAAACATTGCTGAAATCATTTGAAGGTTATATTCAAGCAGATTGCACTTTCTAAATTATTTAAAAAATTAATTTGAGAGACTGGGAGATTATTTCAAATGTTGGGTACCTTCCATTATAGAAAAAAAAAATGATAATTTGAAGGATATGTCAACTAAACTACAATAAAAAATTCACTATTTTAATTCTAAACAAAAAATAGAAAATTGCGGCACAAACAACTATTAATACTATTGAAACAATCTAGCACCACTTCAAATGCTTTTTTGTTGTTATACGATCAGCAAAATAATTTCGACTTATATTCTGAGTCTGCATTTGGATTAACTCCCCCCACCCCCACCACCAACTTTTTTATATCAATCAGTATGCATTCTGATTGTAATTTAATTTTTCTAACGTGTTTCTTCTACACCCTATACATATAAATGTGACACATGTACACCTATATAGAAATTAAATCCTAACCCCACCCCTTAGAATCAAATTTTCAGTTTTTACTCTTTTTTTGTAACAAATTCCAAGAAATCCTCTTCAAAAAATAAGTATTTTTTTTATCAAACGAATTTTACAATTTGATTTTTTATATTTAAAAGTTAAATTTATTAGAAATAACAGGAGTTCATGGGGCAGACCCCCCCCCCCCCTGCAAAAAAAAAAAAAATCAAACTTTTGTTTATAAATATTTTTTTAGTTAATTTTCAATAGTTTCTGTAAGATAATGTGCTTAAAAATGAATTTTTGAAATTGATCGCAATTCTCAATCAACAAAGAAATTGCATTTTCCAAGTCCAGGCAATAGGGGATTTTACCAGGCAAAATTAATGGAAGTTTTGGAAATCGACTTACTTTATGTTTTTTGGGTCGCTGAATCCGAATTTTTAACTTCCCACCAAAATTTCCCCCGGCAACCCCCCCAAATTTTGGTAAAATGCCCCCCAAAAAGGTTTTTATTAAAAAAAAAATCAATTTTTTTATTGTTTTAGGGAAAAAGTATCTAGAAATTCAGAAAGTAGACAAAATTTGTAACAAATTAGATATATGACATTATGACTTAGGATGAAGGAAGATCTGCCTCGGAACATGGGCCACGGTGCTGCGTGGACTAAGTTGGGCAATTCCACTTAACCACTCACACGTTTACATTTGCCCTCCCATCTCCCTTCCGAACTTTCTCTATAAGGTTTCCTTTAAGTTTTTTGGGTCGCTGAATCCGAAAATTTAACTTACCCCCAAAATTCTCCCCCCCCCCCCACAAAATAGTTGTTTTTAACTTTAATTTCTTATTGTTTTAGGGGGGGAAAGCATTACGAAATTCAGAAACTAGACAAAATTTGCAACAAATAGGATATCAGAGTTTCCCCTAGACAGTTTCAGGAGGGTGCTGCAACCTGCCTGCCCTTAGGTTTACAAAATAGCACCCCTCTTGCCCATGATGGAAAACATTAGCACCCTTGTTGCCCCCAGCTGAAAAAAGTGCCTTTACTCCTTTGTTTATTAAAAAATTTCTTGCATAGTAAAAATTGACTCATTGCTGTCTTTAAAATAGTGTCCTGTCTATTAAATATTAAAAGTAATTTTAAAAATCAAAAGGATACCTTTAAAAATTAAAAAAAGTGCCCTTAAAAATCCAAAACATGCTCTTCGGAATCCAAAAGTGCCCTTTTCCTACAAGAAGCACCCTGCCCTTTTTTAAACCTGGGTGAAACTCTGAGGATATAGGAGATAATGACGTAGGATAAAGGGGAGCTGCCTCAGAACATTTCTCGCACGCTTTTCTCAAAAATCAAATGTTTTCAAAAAATCAATTTTTTTTTTTTGGGGGGGGGGGGTTGTCATGTGAAATTTGACTTGGCAATTTAAGGTTCTCTCCCCCACCAATAAAAAGTCTTAGTGATGTCGCTGAATTGCGCAACTTATGCCACGCAGCACCGCAACGCATGTTCCGAGGCAGATCACCCCTTCCCCTTCATCCTAAGTCATAGTGTCTTGTATCTAATTTGTTGCAAATTTTGTCTACTTTCTGAATTTCTAGATAATTTTTCCCTAAAACAATAAAAAAAAAATTGATTTTTTTTTAAATAAAAACCTTTTTGGGGCATTTAACCAAATTTGGGAGGGGGGGGGGGGGTTGCCAGGAGAAATTTTGGTGGGAAGTTACAAATTCGGATTCAGCGACCCAAAAACATATAGTAAGCCTTTTTCCAGAACTTCCATTAATTTTGCTAGATAGAGCCCCTATACAGTCTATTGCCTGGACGATAATGTGGTGATCACTTTCAAAACTTGAAAGCATTAACATAATTCACATTGCATGTCAAATCATTTTTTTATATGTATATTTTTAAAACAAAATATTTGTATATAAAATGTATTTAATCATGATGAACAGTGGGTTATGGCATAAAAAATCTTAATTTAAATTTTATCTTAAACATAAAAAGAAAAACAATGATTTTAGAGAGTTGCACGGTTTGAATACCCCTACAATAAACATTTGTATATTTGTCGTCTGCTAAGTAAAATATAACCAGTTTATAGGGTAGATGTGCCAGTAATTGACACCCTTAAGGAATTTCTTTTAAAATTATTTTTTTATTAATAGTTACACTTATATTCCAGTTTTTTCAATATTATATTAACCTATCAACAATATTTAACCATTCTTATAGTCTCATTTCTCCATATGAATCGAAATTTAATTTTAAATAACAGAAATATATCAAAACACCCAAAAGCCCAGTACTGGACACCCTCTGGCCCAATAATGGACACCAGGGCTGAAATTAGCCTTTTTTGCACCCGGGGCAAACATGTTTGGCACCCCCCCCCTCTCCTCTCTTCCGCAAAGTATATTTACAAATAGAATTTTATAAATTTTCTAATAGCCAAATTATTTTAAAATTTAAAATATGTAATATTGAACTACGTATTGATCTACAATGGCAGATCCAAGGGAGAGGTCACGATGGTCATGACTCCCCTCTGAACACCAACAAAAATATTCTAAAAATCATTTTTTAAATGAAATATACAGTAGAGTCCCGCTTATCCGAGTTTCCTCGTTAACCGAGCTTCCGCTTTAACCGAGTTATTTTCTTCTGATGGAATGATGACTTCCATTATTATCAAACATTCATTATAAATGAAGTGTTAGATGAAGATGAAAGAGCAGTCGTAAAAAGTTAGAACTCTGATTTTCGGGTCAGAATAGGAAAAAAAAATGGCCAAAAAAAATTATGGCCATTTTTTTTCCCCATTCTGACCCGAAAATCAGACTTCTAACTTTTTACGACTGTTCTTTCATCTTCATCTAACACTTCATTTATAATGAATGTTTCATAATAATGGAAGCCATCAGTCCATCAGAAGAAAAGGATCCATTCCAAAGGTACAATCCTTCATTTGGTGCCCCTTCGTTCTGGCGCCCGGGGCACATGCTCCCTCTGCCCCCCCCCTCAGTTTTGGCCCTGATGGACACCCCCATAAAAAGTAATAAATATAATTGTTTTTATTAGCGTATCTAGAACCAGAATTTAATGAATACATACTAATGAAACAAAATAGTTATTTTCAAATAAATTTAACAATTAGGATACCAGTAACTAATAAAATATTTGAAATAATCATTTACTGTTTGAATCAATTATTATAATTATCAGAAAATCGATGTTTTAATTATTTTAGATGGATAGTTTAAAATACTAAATATCAGGCAATTATAGCTATCAAATTATTGAAACAGTGGGGGATTTAAAAGGTAATTAAAAAAAATAGTTTTGGAATATTAGTGTTTAGTTTTGTCTCACTATTTTTAACAATTAATCTTCTAGAGACTACTTGATGTATCATTTATAATATAATATTACAAATATGAAAGAAATGACATTGTAGAGGTGAATAAGGAAACATTTAAGACAGAAAATAGATTTTTAATAGCTTCTGTAACTTAATTTTTTTTTTTTATTTAAACGGAGAGGGATAAGTCCTATGAGTACATCCTTTGACTGTGACTCCCAATATTCTTTGACTGTACTCTTAAACAATATTTTCTGTTTCCTGGCTGGTTTGATTGCCAGATTATAAAATATGAAAGGTATATATATATATATATATATATATTGAATTAAAAAATATATATTAATCACATAAAGTAACTTAAACAGCAGCTATTTATAAAAGTTTTGGTGTTATTACATTTTGGTAAGTAGGGGAGAGGGGGGTACCTTTGAACATTTTTTAAAAAAATCCACATATTTCTTACTAGAACAGGGTTCCTACACAATTCTGGTAAAAAAATTCCCTGACTTTTCCAGGTTTTCCCTGACTTTATTAAAAAATTACCCTGACCTTTCTCAGTAAAAATTCGGCTTATATACGGTTGTAAAACCCTCCAGAATGGATTTTAATTTAGATAAATGATAGAAAAAAGTATGTGCTGTATGAATTTCCGATTTTTTAATTATTTTTCATATTGTTATATAGTTTGCATAAATTTCATATAAAAATTTTTGGTTGGATGAATAATTAATTCAAAATTTCTTCATTTACGATGATAATAGAAATTCCGATGGAAGTAGTATATCAAAAATTCCCTGACTTTTCCCTGACCTTTTCAAATATTAAAAAAATTCCCTGACATTTCCCTGTTTTCCAGGTTTTCCCTGACCCGTAGGAACCCTGTAGAATTATATTTATTGAATTTTAAATATTTCATGAGAGAAAGAATGTAATTCTACATCATATGAAATAAAAATTTACAATTTTTCATATAAATTAAATATGTTCTGAGGCTTTAAAAAGCTGAAAGTTTTCTGTTCAAACCTGCCCCATGTAGGGGTTTGAACAAGCTAGGGGCACCTTTGAACAAATAAACAAAATATGAAATATTGACAGTTTTTATTAAAAATTGCATATCTTTCCAAAATATAAAATAATAAGAATAAAATTACACAATTAGATTTGACTGAAATTACTATTTTTTTGTTATTTAACCAAATTTGCATCCCATCAAAGCACATTATTGAGACAAAACGGCGAATCCTTCCAATTATGTTTAATTGTGGCAACTTTTTTATGTAATATCCTTAAAATCCACCAAATTGATATCTGATGCCTACTCTGGAAAATATATCGCATGTTCTTTTTTACGAAAAAACCTGACATTAAGCAATTTAATCTGACCAATGTAATGAAGAGCTTTTTTTGCATGAAACTGAACCAAAATGAAATCATTTACATTCAAATTGTTATAGGAAATGGATAAAACCCATTTTTATGAAATCCAGAAATAATGTTTACCATTGTAAATGAAATAGTATAGGGTTTGTTAGACAAACCTGCTAAATCATGAATTATTGTTGTGTCCCCTGAATTTACTGAGCCTGAATGTACTGAAGCCCTGCATCAGTACAACTTCCATATAAAGTATAATAACACTTAATATCTTAATTTTCATATTTAAAATAAAATTTCAACAATAATAATATTTAGATACATCTATAACTCTTTACTTCATAGTTTTAATTGTTCAATGGTGCCCCATCACATAGAGTTTAGCATTACAACTACCGTATTTTATGGAAGAAACGCCGCACCCGTCGTAAACGCCGCACTCCTCAAATTGGCCAGAATAAGCTTAAAAATATCGTAATCGCCGCATCCGTCGGAACCCTACTGTTGTCAACAGCGTCCCATTGACCTAACTTTAATCAAAATTTTCTGAGCAGTGTAGGATGCCTCGTTTTTAATATCTTAAGATGTCTGAAGTTTTATTTAAAATATTTAAATCCGATTTTAAATATTTTTATGAATTTTTAAATTAAGGAAATCAGCTGGTATTTTAAAAAAATTGTAAACGCCGCACTTGGAAAAAAATTAACTTTTAAACTCGTAAACGCCGCGGCGTTTCTTCCATAAAATACGGTATTTACTCAATTAGGTTTGAGAATTTAAATAAAACAAATCTTATAAGTTAAAGCTAACATCTTTATTTCGGTATTAAATAGTGAATTGTAATTTTAGGGACACAAGATTATCAACAAAAAGCTTACAACTTTATTTTCTTGAGTTTAGATTCAAGCAAGCAAAATATGCATATCTTGCTTAGACAGTAGTGTGCAAGCAAAATAGTAAAGCTTTGTATTCTTGTTACATTGAAGCAGTACTGTAATATATAATATATACAGTATATAATATATACTGCCGTATATATTATATAATTTATTTAGAGGAAAATATTTACACTGTTCAAAGCTGCCCCCAGTTCAAAGGTACCCCCCCCCCTCTCCCCTATCATTTAAAAATTAAATTTGATTATTTAGGTTTTCAGTTAAGTCAAAATATTTTATGTACTATAAAATAAACATTACTGAAATTGCATTTTTAGCAATGTCTACATGGGGTGTCCATTACTGGAGAATGACTAATTAACCAATCCCAGTAATGGACACCCCCCCCCCCTCATAAAACCTTAAAAATATATAAAATTTTATAAATGGCCGTTAGTATATAAAATTCTAAGATTTCTATTGCTACTCAAACAAAAACATTCAAATTTTGCAAGAAAATAAATAATATATAAATTAAATAAACGATAGCCTCTTTATTAAGATTTTTGCAGAAAAACAGCGAAACTTTGAAACATGTTCTGCTTTCTGTTTGGTTTGATTAAAAGTGTCAACAATAACCCAGTTTTATAAAACATGCAAGGGGAAAATTACAAAATAAAATTGAAAAACTTACCTCTTTTCTGGATATAAAATTCATAGCAATCTTGATAGGTAAAAACAGGCACGTCCACGTGTTGCATGTTTAAGCAAATCAAGGTCGTTTAAACTCTCGAAATCAGACTTCTATTATTCTCTACCTCCGCGCGTCTTGCCTGCCGTAGCAGGCATATTTTTTTTCCCAACGGAGATTTGCCATCTCGTAACCTGATTGGTCAGAGCTTCCTGCGTCAAAGTGACTTTTCTTGGCCGGAAGGAATTGTGCTTGCGACCATGAAAGTAGAGAATTTTAATAGGATGGGCGCGGGGAAAGGGATGTATTTCAATAAACTTCTGATTTTTTTTTTTTAATTTGTTTAAAGTAGAGGTCGGTGGTAAAAATGATTTTTAGAGAAAGAAGATAATTTCCATTACCTAATGACAAAGGGGGCAAAACGGAAATTTTCAGATAAATAAAGGAAAATTCACAGAATAACACCTGTTAATTTCAGGACATATTTTTATAGTGTACGAATGTCATAATTCTTGAATAAAGATTAAAGATCGTTTTGACATAATTCAACATGATAGACTGGAAATTCCCAGTGCCTGATTTATGGCAGGGCATTCGGGGCACGGCCCCAGGGCTCCTGAAAATCAGGGGCTCCCAAATGTTGCTGGAGGATTTTAAATTATTGTCCAAAATCTGATGTAGTTTTAGCATCTAATGGAATTTTAGATTTCCTTCTACATTCTATTGTGTTTATATTGTATTTTTATAACATTGTATACTTTGTCTGAAACAACCATATTTAATTGCTTTATTGTAGTGAATTTTTTCTTTTATCTTTATCACTTTAAAAATATATTGCGTTTTTAATTCTTTTTTAATACTGTTCTTGTTCTCGTCAGATTATTTGGGGCTTGTTGGGCGTAGGTTGTGTAGGAGGCAGAGCCCCCTAATGTTTTAAAAAATTGTAGCTTGATATTACAGCAAATTTATTATTAGTGGTTGCATACTTTATCATTCTAGATATATATACTTGCATAGGAAAAGATAATCAGCACCACGCAATCTATTATAGAACGTCTACTCATTTCAATTTCATAATTGTGTAATAATTATTTAAAAGAAAATTTATGATTATCAAATTAAATTTTTTCACGGATATTTTAAAGTAATTATTAAAATCATTAGAGTGGTTATCTTATTAAGTACCTTTTTCAATACTTTTTTTACTCCATCTGCCTGTAAGAATGGGTGTAGAGTCCTGCGCGGGTCGGGTTTTACCCGACCCGACCCCGCAAATTCCATTTTAAGTCAACCCGCAACCCGACCCGAACCCGCAAAAATAATTTTTGGCAACCCGCAACCCGACCCGAATCCGCAAAAATAATTTCAGGCAACCCGCAAACCGACCCGAACCCGAAGGATATCAACCCGCACCCGACCCGAACCCGCAATATTTCAATCCGCAACCCGACCCGAGCCCGCAATGTAAGAAAAGCAAATCATGTTTTAATACCGTTATGAAAAATTATCTACGTGTCTCTAATAGAGGTCTGCAATGGTCCGGCCCTCGGGCCGCGGCGGGTCAGCAAAATTTCAAACTGCCCAGGCCGCTTTATTAGCACAGTTTTTTAAACGGGCCGGACTGATAAACAAAATAAAAGGTCCGGTCCGGCAAAAAAATGAACGGCCCTGCCAGGCCGGTCCGATAGCTACAATTAAGCCAGTCTACCGGCCCGATATAAATATTTAGACGAAGCCGATAAAATTATGAACGGGCCTTGCCGGGCTAGGGCTGAACTTTTAAGTTTTACACGGGACGGCACGGGGCGGGCCGTTTCCGGGCCTGATAATTCCGGCCCGTGCAGACCTCTAATTCTTTAATATCATTTTTATGTTTTACAGAGAAGAATGAACAAATCTATATTCTTTAATATTCAACTATAGTAAAACCTTTGACCCGACCCGATGCAGGACTCTAACGCTCGTATTCATGAATAACTTCGACCGAGGGTTAAACCGCGGGTTCAGTAACCCCAGGTTGGTATTTTCAACCGGGAGTTGAAAACTCGTATTCACCGTTTACTTCGGATGAAAAGTTACCCAACTCGGGGTTTCTCGACCTAGGTTGAACGAAATGTGTTTATTGGTTAAAAAAATCACATGCCTTGTTTCGGTTTCGCGTCGAGACTTCGTTTGTTTATGTTTTGGAAGAAAAACGCCAATTAAAAAAAGAAAGAAAAGAAATATTCAATATAGTGTTTCTTTTCTTTTTTTTTTTTTTTAATTCCCACAAAATGTATGGACAAAATAAAAACCTGTAATCACTAAATATGGATCAACTTAATTTTTCTTGAAAGTTTTAATATTTTTTAAACAATTATTTTTTTTAAATTTATTAATGAGTTAGGTTAATGATATGAAACGTGTCAACTGCTAAAATAAATGTTAAAAGGTTCTTTTTCAAAATAAATTTTCGCATAGTTGCTAAAAAATGGAACTTTATTTGGGCCAAAACTAATAAAACTTGATTTGAATAAAAACTAAAATTTTATTTCAACAGCAATTATGATGATTTCTATTATTAATAGCTCTAGTTAGCAATTAAACAATTTCTGATAATGAAAATATTAAAATGGAGAAAAAAGGAAAAAAATTAAGGAAGTAGTCTGTTGTACTTTATATATACTATTTCTTTTATTGGTATAGATGGTATCCCAGATGTATTAATTTTATTGTTTGGATTTTCAGCGAGCTAATTAAAATGTTTAATTCTAATTAAATTAGATAGTAATTAATATTCCAGGTTGACAGGAAAAAGTAGTGAAATAATATTAACAGAACTGCAGAAAAAGCGGAACAGGTGATCCTAGCGGTGCCCTGGCACCAGGTACCAAACCGCAGAGGCGCACCATAGGCGCATATAGTTATCACTTCCGAAGGATTGATAAACCTTTTTCATTTAACTAGTCGCTAAATAAAACTCTATACTTCCTTTAAGTTTAAACTGTGTGCTGTGGAGATATTTTATAAGATATTATTTTAAGGAACGCAAATATTTTAAACTTTTTAAGACTACTAGTGTATAGTGTATGAATTTCCATTCAACACATATAATCGAATAAGGCCTTTCCTAAATCATTATAAATGTATTCTGAATACTATCTGGACAAATAAATGTGAAATATTACAGAAAGTTGAATTTTTATCGACCAGCTTTTAGGACCTATCCCCACCCCTTCCGCCATTTGTATGAGAATTTTTCTATTATCACATTTATAAGATCAAAGCTATTCACTTGATTATCTTTGACTATTTTTTGATAAATTAGCCTAATAATTACGAAATATTATTACATGCACGAAGACACTTGTTTTGGGTTGCAGTGTTGCATTTGAAAAAATGTATTTATTTAGAAAATGTTATTTTATTTTCTATATTTTTTCCAGCTTCTTAATTTCATATTTTTAACTCATATAGATATCACTTCATTAGATGTAATAAGAATCTCATTTAGAATAGAAATTGAAAGTGGGATTCTTTTTTTTTTTTTTTAATGATTGATTAATGATAGATTTCTAGACTAAATAGGCAGAATAATGATGGTTTGTAATCTAACAAAACAGCTCAAATTAATTATTAATAATTTCATATAATTTTACATTATCTAATAAATAAAATAGCTGTCTGTTGTTTGTGAATCAGTGGAGAAAAACAAGTTCCCATTTGTACCACCCTACCCATTCCCTCTATGTTTTTTTTCTCTTTTTTTGGTGTCATTCTTTAATTTAAGCAAATTAAACGTTATGCTGTGTAAGATATAGAAATAAAAAGAAAGTTTAAAGTACATATTACCAAAAATAGAAGAATATATGTAATCTCATACATACACATATATATATATTATCTATACATTTTTTGACTGGTTTGTTTATATTTATACATTATATCTCCTTCATTACATGTTGAATTGTTTGCTTTCATAAATACTCATGATCACGAAGAATTTATTTACCTTAAAAAGTCATCATTACTGCAAGGGCTGATAGAAATATTTTTGGTGTGGGTTATTTTAAAAAATGAAAGTTTTTTTTTTTTTTTTTTTTTACCAGCGTATTTCAATCCTTTAGTAATTTATTTTAATTTAGCTGTCAATTAAGAAGCAAAACTTATAAGTGATCTCTAAAAAAAGTCACAATTTCAGTAGGTAACATTCAAAAGTTATTCATTTTAGGATTTATTATTACTATTATTATTTTCGTATAAAATAGTACTAATGCAATATTTTATATTATGTATAATTTTGAAATTAAAATACAGTTGAAAAAGAAATGCAATAAAAATAAATATTTCAAATTCCACAAAAATTGGGAAACATACGTAGAAGCTTACAAACAATCCTAAAAAAAATCAATAAAGTAATAAAACTCAAATTGTTTAAATTTTAAGTTAAAATATCTAATTTATAGATCTGATTTATACATACTCAGTTTGTACATAAACAATAATATATCTTTTACACAATAGACCCAAAATTTAATTTTAAAACATTCTATAAGTACTGATCAAAAATCTACAGAGAATCTATGGATATTCTAAGATAATCTGTGTTTTTCTTTACTTAAACAAAAATTCAAATTAGCCTGAGTCTCACATTTTAATTAGAACTTATGCAAGTATGGCGTTTATTTCGGTCCTGTTAAAATACATTTGTGAATTTTTTAACATCAAAATTGCAAAAAAAAAAAAAAAAAAAAAAAAAAGACCTTAAACGCGACAGTTGTTATTTTAGAAGCAATTATTCGGCTGTTTAAGTAATATTGGCTATTTTTAAGGCAAATAAATTTTTCGCGACCACGCGTATTTATGTAAACAAACAATTCAACATGCATTCAATATATAGAGGCTATATACATAAACATAAACAAATCAGATAAAAATATTGAAGATAATTACATATATATGAGATTACATACCTTTGCATAATGTTATTCCGTTTTATTTAATAGTAGAACTTCTATATTTTACACAGCACATTCTATCAGCTTCAGCACGCCATTGTAAAATGGCGGTCCTCTCCCTCTCCTCACTCTCACAGCTTGTTTTTCGTTAAATACGCATGCTCGGTTGAAAAATCCTAGGTTGAACCCTGCTGTAGACCAAGGTTGGGTTACTGAACACGGCGTTAGATTTTAACCTCGAACCGGTTCAGTGGGGTTGACGGTGAATGCCATTTGAGTTTTCAACCCGGGTTTTCTGCATAACTCCG
Organism: Maratus speciosus; assembly: GCA_963932465.1. NCBI lineage: Eukaryota > Metazoa > Arthropoda > Arachnida > Araneae > Salticidae > Maratus > Maratus speciosus. The sequence continues at coordinate 233,634,316 of OZ010797.1, read as the reverse complement.
GGTCGAAGTTATTCGTGAATACGAGCGTAAATGGTATAAAACAAAAAATCTAACCTTTAAGTATGCTTTAAAATTAGTTGCGGTTTCAAAAGTTCCATTTATAACGATACACCTTGTTTTACACAAGTGGCCATCTGCCTTTAGTTTATCAGCATCAGCAGTTATTATTTTGAAAATTTTCCCGTCTAACATACTGCATCGCGTAAGACCACAATTAAATTATTCACTTGATAGACAGGAAGGACCATTTAGAGTTTTGCTGTGTATTGTATTTTTAAAATACGATAAAAATATAATGCAGTTTGTTATTTCGAAGACTGGTGAAATGATGACTAAATACAAAACAGACAGGCACACATTTTGCTTTTGTGAAACTTTGATCTGCGGTTTATATAGGCTTTTAACGGAAAAAATATTTTCCACATTCTTTTAAAAATCGGGACAACCCGAACCCGACCCGCAAGAGTAAAAAAGCCAACCCGAAACAATGAAAGCCAACCCGACCCGCAACGGGAAAATATAGCTCCAACCCGACCCGACCCGAACCGCGGGTCGGATCGGGTTCGGGTAAAAGCAGGTAACCCGACCCGATGCAGGACTCTAAATGGGTGCAAGGGGGGCCCCGTACGCATCTGTGCCCTGAGCCCCCAAATTTGTAAATCGGTTCCTGGAAGTTCCGACTAGAAAGACGACACACATTCAAGGCCGCCGAGAGTCGTGACGGGCCCAGGATCAACCACACAATCCCTCCCCCCCCCCCCCCCCCGCACACACACACACTCTCGAGAACCATAAAAAAGCATGTGAATCTTTAATAATACCTAGCCGACTTCGGCGACCACTTGGTTCGTCTCTCATAAATTATATTATTCATTTTCCTGTACTTAAGGCTAATAATTAGACATTTATACTGTTTTACAAAAGTAAAATAAATTACGGCCTTTTCTTTTCTTTCTTTAGAATTATGGTATTACATAGAAAATAAATATAGAAAAAATAAAAAAGAAAAGTTCTCAGTCTAACTGACAGCATTGAGCTCACACTCTATTCACAATATTTGTATATTATACTCTTATTTATGTCTATTATTCATAAAACAGAACTCACTGTTTTTGAGCAAAACGGTAAATAATCAGGGAATGCGCCTTATCATAATAAACCGCTATACCATATATGAAGCAAATCGGATAATTTACATGAAAAATCCACTTATCTAAATTAAGGGGGGAATTAGTCCCCGTTCCTGTTCCTCCCCTTCACACTTAACCAATTAACCCCCAAATCTAGTCAGGGCCTTATCAGAATAAACTGGTATGCTAAATTTGAAGCCAATCGGATAATTCTGCATGAAGAACCCATTTATCTATATTAAGGGGGAATTAGCCCCCCCGTTCCCCCCCTTTAGACTTAACAAATGAACCTTCAAATCTAATCAGGGAAGCGCCATATCAGAATAAACCGGCATACCAAATTTGAATTAAGTCGGATAATTCTGCACGAAAAATCCATTTATCTAAATTAAGGGAGGAATTAGCCCCCATTCCTCCCCTTTATACTTAACCTTTGAACCTCCAAATCTAATCATGGAAGCGCCTTATCAGAATAAACCGGTATGCAAATTTGAAGCAAATCGGATAATTCTGCATGAAAAATCTATTTATATATATAAGGGGGATTACCCCCCCCCCGTCCTGCCCCTTTATACTTAACCAATAAACCTCCAAATTTAATCAGGGAAGCGCCTTATCAAAATAGACCGGTATACCAAATTTGAAGCAAATCGGATAATTCTGCATGAAAAAAACCATTTATCTAAATTAAGGGGGATTAGCCCCTGTCCCCCCCCCATTTATACTTAACCAATGAACCCCCAAAACTAATCAGGGAAGCGCTTATCGGAATGAACCTAGAATTTTTTTTAAGCAAATCGGATATTTCTATCAAGAGTTATTTGGTTACGTACGTACATACAGAACTTGCGGTCATATTAGCTCTCAGGCTTTGATAGTCTATAAACTAAAAAAAATAATATACAGTGTGTATTGCAATAGCTGTGCCCCTTTGAGCTACTTGGGCCTCGAAACAATGTACCGGCTGCACCTCCCCTCTCCTCAGGGCTACACGCATTACGAAACAAGAGCATCAATTCAGGGATTGCCGTACACCGAGGCAAGGCTACCAGCTTTTTCCTTAGTGAAAAATAATTATTTTATGGTATAAATACCGAGTTTGTACTGAAAAACTATGATTTTATGGTATAAATACCGTTTATAATCGAAATGGCATATATACTGTTTTCTTACGCTTAATATACCTTAGAAATACGGTACTCATACCGTAAAGAGTGAAAACGGTACAAGTACCGTAAAATTTACGGTACATCTACTGAAATTTTACGAAAATTTTTTACAGTGTAATTTCTTAGGAGGTATGCCATTGTGGTGGGAGGTAGCAAGCAGCTGAAGAACCCATTTTTTAGGGATGTCCGTTATTTACATAGCTGCCAACATTCCTTATTTTTAAAGTTAAACAAAAATATTTTGAATAAGAAATTTAATTTAATAAATGAAATAAAAAAGAACCCTATAGAAACAAGACACATTTCATTAAATAAGATTTCAGGTTCAAAATTTGTTTATTTGGCCTGGAGAAAACCCCGGAAGGTTAGGTATGCATTAGGTATGCTTGGCAGGTATGCATTTATAGTTATTTTAAAAAATTATAAAGTTTGTTTTTTTTTTGAAGGGGGGGGGAGGAGGGGGTTATAGATATGGAGCGCCAAATGAAGTTCTGCACACAGGCGCCGGATACTGCTGGCGCGCCCCTGAGATAGACAGTCGAAGTTTGCATTACAAGTTAAAACTGCTGTAAAAGAGGTGATTAGAAACGCTGAGATATAATAGCCATATTAGAAGATCATATATTATAAATAAAATTACATATAAGTGTATAATTGTAAATTTAAATTAGGTAACATTGAATATAGGGAAAAAATATTTGTCCCATACATCCCTATCAGTGTCCCATCGATCCCTGCTATGGGGATGATTGGGACAGAGAACTTTTTTTTTTATTTTAATAATATTTTACTGTATAATAATGATCTAGACAAAATATTGTGCATAGATGTAGTCAAATACCTAATGTATGAAATGTGATAGATAATATTGATAATAACTTACAAAAAGTATTTAAAATAAATATTTTTGTGAAAATGTCCCATCCATCCCCCATCTCCCCTACTTATAAACTAAATTTTATTTAAAATGATTTTTACAAAAATTACTAGAATAACTCTTATAAAGCACAACTCAGATATCGTGTACTAATTTCAGGGTGTCTAGCCACCTCGATAACCTGGAAAAGTAAGGGAAATTTATATGGATTGGAAAAGTCAGGGAAATTTACTATTCCTGGAGAAAAGTCAGGAAAATTTGGAAACTCTGTGAAAAAGTTACAAAAATTTGAAACTTCCAAGAAAAAATTAGAAAAAAATTCCTTATGATAAAACTAAGGATTTGAAATTACAACAGCAGGAAAATCAAATTTTGCTCTTAATAAATATTATAAAGAGTATTACAACCTGTCGTACAAATAATTTTGTCTGTACCCCTTTTCAATCCTTTCTTGTAACTCAGAAATTTTCAACTCGAGCTTCACTGAAACTTTGTACTGAACTAGGGGGCTCTGCCCCCTACGAGCTACGCTCGTCAATCCCCGTGCAGACACCGCAGACTCTGAAATCACGCTAATTTGATCGGCTTTAAAAAGATTTCGGAAGATAGAATTATAATTTAAAAAACAGTGGCGATCTCCCTATAAACGGATTTCTATTCATTTCTCTTTGATTGGGGAAATTTAAGGCCAAGTCAGCTGTTGTTAAAAGATACAATGGCTGTTTTCGTCGTTGATTAAATAAAGTCAGTTAAACATTTCAAAATAAGCTAATATAAAATGAATTAAGTAAACAGAGTCTTTGCCTCCCGGTATTTTTTAACAAAACGAAAAAAAAGTTCTGTTAACAAACACATTTTAAATGTATCTTTTTTAATCTGACGTAATTTTCACTAAACTTTTCTTTCTCTTTTTAATATTCATGTGAAAATACTTTTCTTAGAAATGAAATATTATTTGCGCTGATTTAAAAAACAGTGGCGATCTCCCTATAAACGGATTTCTATTCATTTCTCTTTGATTGGGGAATTTTAAGGCCAAGTCAGCTGCTGTTAAAAGATACAATGGCTGTTTTCGTCGTTGATTAAATAAAGTCAGTTAAACATTTCAAAATAAGCTAATATAAAATGAATTAAGTAAACAGAGTCTTTGCCTCCCGGTATTTTTTAACAAAACGAAAAAAAAGTTCTGTTAACAAACACATTTTAAATGTATCTTTTTTAATCTGACGTAATTTTCACTAAACTTTTCTTTCTCTTTTTAATATTCATGTGAAAATACTTTTCTTAGAAATGAAATATTATTTGCGCTGTCCTAACAAATGTAGTTGAAAAGATCATCTCAAAATATCAAATAAATATCTCGCGCAATTTTTAAATTTAAACTGTTTTGCAATATTATTTTTTGTTCATTTTACGTAATAAGTGTAATGTGACGTAATTTCTCCTATTTAAGACTTCTAACGCATGCTAATGAATTTATTATTTTACAATATCCTTTCCCTTTTAAAATATAGCACAAAATTAGCACTCGCCACTCGCCAGGCGTCGAGTGGCACTTAAAACGTTTCGATTAACTTAATTGTCCTCACTCGCCAAACGCGATGGTTGAAAGATCGATGCCAGGGAGGAAAAGGGTGAAATTCGTTCGGAATTTACGGCGTCCAAATCGGCGATTCTCCCGAACGTAAGAAAAGAAAGTAGCAGGAATGATTCCGTCTCGAATTTTCCGAAATTTTAAGGCATTCGGTTCCGAAAAAAAAAAAAAAAAAAAAACTGTCATCAGTTCAAAAATTCGGACATAAAAATATCGCTAATTTCGGTATGAAATATTCGCCGAAAAAAATCAATTTCGTCAATAGTTCGTAGAAAAAAATCACCAATTTCGTCAAAGAATCGCGAAAAAAACGTGAATTTCTCCCAAGGACCACGTAAAAAGCGCAAATTACGTCAAAACATCGCGGAAAAGACGCAAATTTCGTAAAAAGATCGCGGAGAAAACGCAAATTTCGTGACAAGATTGTGGAAAACGCAAATTTCGTCAAAAAATCGCAGAAAAAACACAAATTTCGACAAAGAACCGCGAAAAATAATCACAAAATTCTTCAAAGTATCGCGGAAAAACGCAAATTTCGTGAAAAGATCGCCGAAAACGCAAAATTCGTGAAAGGATCGCGGAAAAACGCAAAATTCGTGAAAAGATCGCGGATAAAGCGCAAAATTCGTGAAAAGATCGCGGAAAAACGCACATTTCGTGAAAGCATCGCGGATAAAACGCAAAATTCGTGAAAAGATCGCAGGAAAACGCAAAATTCGTGATAAGATCGCGGAAAAATGCAAATTTCGACAAAGAACCGCGGAAAAAGAATCACAAAATTCTTCAAAGTATCGCGTACTAAAAACGCAAATTTCGTGAAAAAATCGCGGAAAAAACGCAAAATTCGTGAAAGGATCGCGGAGAAAACGCAACATTCGTGACAAAATCGCGGAAAAAACGCAAATTTCGAGAAAAGATCGCGGAAAAAACGCAAATTTCGTTAAAAAATCGCGGAAAAAACCCAAATTTCGAGAAAAGTTTGCGGAAAAAATGCAAATTGCGTGAAAAGATCGCGGAAAAACACAAATTTCGAGAAAAGATCGCGGAAAAACGCAAATTTCGACAAAGAATCGCGAAAAAGAATTACAAAATTCTTCAAAATATCGCGGAAAAACGCACATTTCGTGAAAACATCGCGGTTAAAACGCAAAATTCGTGAAAAGATCGCGGAAAAACGCAAATTTCGACAAAGAATCGCGGAAAAAGAATCACAAAATTCTTCAAAGTATCGCGTACTAAAAACGCAAATTTCGTGAAAGGATCGCGGAAAAAAACGCAAAATTCGTGAAAGGATCGCGGAGAAAACGCAACATTCGTAACAAAATCGCGGAAAAAACGCAAATTTCGAGAAAAGATCGCGGAAAAAACGCAAATTTCGTTAAAAGATCGCGAAAAAAACACAAATTTCGAGAAAAGATTGCGGAAAAAACGCAAATTTCGTGAGAAGATCGCGGGAAAAAACGTAAATTTCGTGAAAAGATCGCGGAGAAAACGCAACTTTCGTCATAAGATCGTGAAAAAAACGCAAATTTCACGAAAAGATTTCGGAAAAAACATAAATCTCATGAAAAAATCGCGGGAAAAACGCAAATTTCGTCAAAAAATTTTGAAAAAAATGCAAATATTTTCAAAGAAAGGCGAAAACCCACCACAAATTTCGTTAAAAGATTACAAAAAAAAAAACGCAATTTTGTGAAAAGATCACGGTAAAAACGCAGATTTCGTCAAAAGAGCACGAAAAAACGCAGATTTTGCAAAAGGTCATGAAAAAAACGTGAATTTCGTCAAAAGATCACACAAATAAAAACGCGAAATTCGTTAAATGGTCGCAGAAAAATGCATATTAGTTCGTGCCGAGGGGGGTGGGGGGGTCCCCCTCTGCTGTAACCTTTCTGAAAATTTCCTGTGAATTTATTTAATTGCAATAAAAATAAAATTAAAAAATAAAATTAATAAAAATAAAATTTTTCAGTTGAGTGTAACCATATCGAATGGTAAGTAATATATCAATGCAGAAACCCTTGACGGGTTAAAAGTTTCTGACGCAGCACTTTATCTTATGCTCTAAGAATTTTAAATATGGAACTTAAAAATACTGATATCAAATTTTGAGTGACGTTATGCTATTTCTTAAAAAATATATTTGTATTTATTTCACCATTTTATTTTTGTTTTATTTATAATCGCATGTGCAAAAGTTATGTTCAACATGAAAAGCTGCATAAAATTTTATTCGCTGTTGCTTTATCATTTACATCTCTCATAAATTCAAAATATGTGTTTTAAAAGATATGATATAAAATTTAAGTGACGCCTTGATGTGACTTTAAAAGGTTTGTTTTTTAAAATTCAATTTAAATTATTTTTGACTTGGTTAAAATATTTTTTTTACATCTACACAATACTTTTAATTTTCCAATTCACTGTTAAATATATCACTTTCATTGAATCTATACTATGCATTGAAATGTATTTATTTCAATAAATTGATTTATCTTTTGTGTCACGCTATTCAAAATTGTGAGTAAGATTTATGTAAATGGTTTATTTGCGTCAAACTATCCTTTTTCATACATTTCATGTAGTTTGGACACAATGACGGGCTAATCCCCTTCATTTATTTTTTGAAATAATAGTATAATATACAATTAGTGTGGATAAGCCTGTGAGCTCAATGCCACCAATTTAACTGGGCACTTTTCTTTTTATTTAGGTAAGGGCAGATTTGTGAGCGTAATAAAATAGATAAATATGAGATACAATTTTGAGATTAGTCTACTAACATCAAAATATGACATTTTACTCAGGGATTTCCTCAGGGTTTTATCCTGTGCTTATCTATTGTCTCTATGGGCGGGGCTGGTATGGACAACAGAGGTAAACTAGAATCCCTTAGGTTTGAGTAACAAAAGGGCTTAGGTTTGAGTATAGTAACAAAAATGTAAACTTGTATTGTAATTTTGACAAACTATGCCAGATAAATAGAAAGACTTTTAGGATATACTCGTAAATATGAACTTCATTCCTATCCTTTTGTATTTAAAGAGAGAAAAAGGGTTTGTAAACTATATCAAAATCCATGAATGTGTTTCAACGAAACTTATTGCACCTGTGGAATGCAATAGATCTTGAAATACCCGGAAAACCTCCTGATTTGTCACAAAAGGTTCAGTTAAACAATTTTTCTTTTGTGTTTTTTAAAGGACTTTATAATGTTTCATTTTCTACTTCTAGACTTTCGCTTTTAGTCTTCGTAATATTCTTCTTTTCTATTACATTACTTCACCAATAGTAATTTCTATATAATTTCTTAATAGTATTCTTAATTGTATTGATATTTAAGAAATAGTCTTAGTTTTTGAATTTTTATATTAATTTGATATAAAAATAATTATTTCAGACAACGACATGGAGAAATTTTTGGCAGTGGACGCATACTTAGTGCATAAAACTGGAAAGCAATTTATTCGTTGGAGATACACGAAACGTAAATTAGACTGCGTTTTAATTTTTCTATGTGATCGGTGGCCTTGTAACAGAAACAAAAAAAAAAAAAATTCCTTAACTGAAAGCACTTTTTACGAGAAATGCTATCAAACCGTTATTTACAAAAAGTAATATTCACCTCTTTTAATGATGGAAAATCTACGATTATATTAAAGCAAAGATTTTTTTTTAATGGTGTTTTTTTTCTTTTTTTTTTTTTTAAGTAAAATGCTTTAGTCTGGCATAAAGCACGTTTCCAGATCAAATTTAAATAAATCTACAGTAAATTTATGATTGTAATATCATAGATACTAAGATTTAAATTTTTAAAGCAAAATGTAGATAACATTGCAACATGAAACTTTTGAAATAAATTTCTTCCTTACCCGCTATATATTACAAGCATTGTTTGACCTCGTGATCAAGCATTTCTTGATGTTGCTAAAATTCTGTAATTTTGATATGAATTTCTATAATATTGAAAGTTTCGATTTAGGCAATATTTGTAGAAATGTTGTAGATTGGAAAAGAATCGGATAAAAAGGGTTGACCACTGTTAGGGAGAATGTAGAAATATATCTGCTTCTATATTTTTTGGAACTTTGAACAAGAATGCCGTTGCACGGAGAGGGGTGGGGGGGGGGGGGATCAAAAACTTGAAAACTGGAATTCTGATTTTTACTTTCTTCTATCTTTACAAGAAGACTGGATTCGTGAATATTTTCGACTTTCGGTTTTCGATGGATTTACACGTTTTAGGGGTCAGAGATTCCGAAAAACATGTTTTTACAAAATGTCTGTCTGTGAGTCTGTCTGTCTGCCTGCCTGTATGTGACACAAATTTATATATAGATACTTTAAATAGAATAAATAAATAGAATAAATATAGATAAATAAATATAAATAATATAAAATAAAATAAATATTAATAAATATAGAATAAAATAAATAGAATTCTTTCCCGTGGTCTTTTATCCGATTTGTTTTCCTATGTGCGCTTTTTAATTTATTTTGTTTAGTTTAAATGTTTAGAATAATATATCTGAAAATTCCATGATGAAACCAAAAATTACAAAAAATTCGACTTCAAACAATTGCTTAATATAACAAAAAAAAAAAAAAAAAAAAAAAAAAAAAAAAAGTAACAAACTATGCTAATTTCGAATTTTAGGCATATCTTAACAAAGATATTTACTTATTATTATTTTTTCTGTTAATATCTGAATATACTAATGCCACTGATCAGGACATAAAAAATTATAAATTGATAAGTCATTCAGAAAGTCTAAAAAATGTTATTATTATTATTATTATAATTTTATGTTAATAAACAAAAAATTAAAATAGCGTTAAATAAAATAAAAATAATAAAAATAAAACTTTCCGATCGAATCTATTATAACTGACTTCTTTAAAATTAAGAAAAAAAGAGGTTTATATGATATTATACATGCGTAAGTCGAAAAACAAGTTGTTATGTAAACGAGCATTCTCGTATGCGAACATTCACAACATTTTTCAATATTTGCATTATAATTATCAACGGAAAGTATTCTTATTCACATAATGTCCAAATTAAGTAGTAGTGTGAATGTGAATTTTCCTATGCGAATATTCAAGAATTTTTTTTATGATAGCATTCTTAAACATCAACGGAAAATATTGGTATTACCGTTCGCGAATATCAAATATCAAGTAGTGATGTTAATTAGAATTATCGTAAGCGAATTTTCAAATTTTTTCAATATTAGCATTCGTAGACATCGACGAAAAATATTTGTATTGGCGTCCGCGAATGTGAAGTTGAAAGAATCTATAAATTGTATTTCCATAACCCCCCCCCCCCCCCCTCTCGTAGAAAGCATCAGCTTGTCCCTTGTAAAAGTCATGTTAAACTTCTCTTAATGATATGTTAAAATTTTGTTTTCTTGGACCAAATCTTAGAATTGTCTAACTCACCCATTAACTCTGCCCCCCCCCTCCCCTTCCCTACGCTGTATGAAACTGACAATGCAAAAACTTTACTTTAGTTTTTAGCATTTATTTATCCACAAGTTCAATATTTAACACTTCCTTGTCACGTTTTTTCCTGTCACCTTTTTTCCTTGTCACATTTTTTTCCGGTCCCGTTTTTTCCGCTCTTGTTTTTTCTGTCACGTTTTTTCCGGTCCCGTTTTTTCCTGTCACCTTTTTTCCGTTTACCGCATTAAATATCTCTTAAAATAGTTCTTCGATTTGAAAACTTTTCTGCATCAGCGTGTTTATCAAACTTTTACCTATAATACCACCAATTTTCATATTTTTGTATGCAATATTTTTCTTAATATTAACGAAGAAAGACCTCCGGTCACAAAAGATTCAAAACCGGTGGCGGTGGTGGTGACAGTGTTAGTTACTTTTTCTTAGAATAGAGATATATTGTAGGATTGATTAGATGTTTCAGTCTGTTTACTTATCTTTGTTTTGGAACTGAACATTTGTTAGCTTAATTTATTGAATGTTTATTATTTGTATGAAAATATGTCGAAGCAATCTCTATAGCATTCTGTGACTGATGTAATAAAAATTGCATCCTGATTTTACAAAATGGATAAAACTTTATGCTAATAATATGTTTGTTTAGCATGTGAAAAATGTTCAACAATTTGTAAATTTTACAAAAATTTCTTTAACTTTTCAGTAGTTGTTACTTCAAAATCAGTCGCGAAATTTCCACTTTCAAATTATAAATTTAAAGTTTTTGTGTATAACATCACAAAACCTTGATACCTGGAAATTCTTTTCCAAAACCTAGAAAAGTCAGGGGAATTACACCCTGTAACTTCTGTCAGCTTTAGAGGTTCATGCTGCGAAAAAATATGTATATACCGTCAATCGGGGCTACATAGGGCCACTTTTCCCTGGTTCCACTCACATTTCCATTATTAAAATATATTATACTAGGGGGCTCTGCCCCCTGCAAGCTACGCTCGCCAACCCCCGTTCAGACACCGCAGAATCTAAAAACACGCTAATCTAATGGGTTTTAAAAATATTAGAGAAGAATTAATTATACTGAAAAAAGCTGTGCAGATCTCCCTGTAAACAGGTTTCTATTCAATTCCCTACGATTTCAAAAATTTAAGGCCAAATCAGTTGTTGTTAAGACATCCCATGGTTGTTTTCGTTTTTGATTAAAGAGGAATGAGTTAAATATTTGAAAAGAAGCTAAAATAAAATGAATTAAGTATACAGAGTCTTTGTCTCCCGGTATTTTAAAACAATCTCTATAACAATAGCCTAAGTCACGTGACTATCATCAACAGTTCCGAGCCGACTACTTAGCTTTTTATACTCTAGGTGCGATTTTGTACTTTAAGGTTAGCCAGGCACAGGTGATAAGTCACCAAATATTATTCTATCGCCATCATTTCATCTATATTATAATAGTTCAAGTCATCAACTGTCATAAACAAATACGGTCTGATCCCTTCGCTTTCATATGAAAGTTTGGCACAGATGTCATATACGCCAATACCAAATATTGGCGCAATTTTTTTTTTCAGACGCCAATTTGGGGAAAGCATTAACAACATCCGGCTTACCATATCAAGCAAAATAACGATACTTTGGCGCCAGTTAATTACCCGTTTCGTATATGACATTGGCGTTAGAAAAAAAATCGCGTCAATATGGGGCCGTATATTACATCTGTGCCGAAAGTTTTCCATTTTGATTAAAAAAATCAAAATTTTTTTTTCGAATAAAACTACATAAAAGTTGCCATGGTCGCAAAGAATTCTTGGTACTGTTACGCTTGATGGTGCAAATCTCGCCAATAGCTTTTTTTCAACTTGCCAGATAGCATTTTTTTTCGAGTGGTACATTAAAACATTGATTTGAAGTTGAAATTAAATCTCATGGTTTGTTGCATTATTTAAAATTTGGCCAGATGCCATATACGCACCGCAGGTTTGGCGTGATTTTTTTTTTTTTTTTTTACGAAAATTTGGCGAAAACCTCGTTTTCGAATACCAGTCACATATGTATTTTTGGTAATACTTAGTTATCCCGTCGACCAAAAACCTATCACCAAACTATAAGATTAAATGCCAATAATGGTTGATCATAAATGTCACATTCACTCGACTTTAAGCAAGTTACATGTGTTTACGTCATCAAATGATTTTTATTTCGACGTTTTATTTGTATATTTATTAATGTTATACTAATTTAATTGTTCTTTAGTTATTTAAAATAAAAATTATATCAATTTGTATAATTTGGCGAGTGGTTTGGCGATTTATATAATTTGGCGAAATTGGTCGACGGAATAACTAAGTAGTACCGTATTTTTTAATTATTTTTCATTATTTTCAAAAGGAAATAACAACAAAAAAAAATTGATAACTATAGAACAAACTAATGTATATAATTTAAAAAAAGAAATAAAAGTAAATAAGCATTTATTATTAAATAAAATACAATATCCGGGTTACCATGTCAATCAAAATAATGCCATTTTGGCGCCAATTAGGTACCCCGGTGCGTATATATGACATATGTGCCTAATATTTTTCTTTTAGTTTTGTTTAAAAAAAAAAAGAAAGAAGTGAAAACCATCAATTTTAAATGTTTCAGTTTAAAACTACCGAGTTCTTGATTTCTCTATCAGAATCTTTCGATTGGGCGAAAGATTGTTCAAGTAAATTGAATTATGAATAAAAGTAACATAATACATTTCTTAGCATATATTTAAGGGAGGCCAAACTGGTTGCCAAATTAATTTAAAATAATAACATTTCCTGAGATATGAAAAAAAATATCTGTTATGATTAAAATTTGAGTTGCCATCATTAGAAAAAAGTATTTAAAATTAGAAAAAAATTAATATTTCGAAAACTAATTTGAATTTAAAAATTGTAATAAGAAAGCATAATATAATCACGAAGGAAAAAATGAGGGGTTCACAACCATAATAGATAAAGCTCATTTTGAAAAAAAAAAAATGAGATAGTTCATTTAGAAGCTGCATAAAATCTGTTTTATCAATTCCCACAATGAACCAAGTCTGTCAACAGACGACATATATGAGAAAGTATGTGAAAACAGATTTGGTTCATTGTGGGAGTGGATAAAACAGATTTTATGCACCTTCTAAAAGGTAAGGATCGACCGAAACAGGTTTTTATGGCCGAAACCGAATTACGGTGATCTTCCTACTTTCGGCCGAAAACAAAAACGTCCAAAAGAATCTTTTAAGTAATTAAATTCCAAATATTAAAGTAATTAATACATACATAAATAGGCATAATTATTAATTAATTATATGTATTTATTAAATATGCATAATTATTAATTAATTATGCGTATTTATTAAATATACATAATTATTAATTAATTATGCGTGTGTTAAAAAGCAGAAAAACCAACGTTTAAAAATGCACAAATAATACATGAAAAGTAGCAAACAGCTGTTTCGAATCTACTAGCGAGATTCTTCTTCAGCACAAGATAGGGAAAAAAAGAGCAGCGTGCTAGAAAAAGCAAGGCTGAGCAAAATGATAGACAGAGACGCGCTGGCTTATATACCCGATGCGGGTTGCGGGTAGCGAAGGCGCCAAAAACAACCAATGAGAAAGAAGCAGTGGAAACGACCGGTGGACAAGTAGCGACGTCTACCGGAGAAGGAGAGAAAACGAAACCAAAAAAGGGGAAATTAAATTAATGCTTTCCAAATACTTGGAAAATCAGGAGTACTAGATAAGTCATTGACTAAAGAGTGAGAATTTTTAATGATGTGGTAAGCTTCCCAAAAATCAAGATCAAGGTTAGAAGAACATTTTTGGATAATGATGGCTGAGGAAAAATCGAATCTATGTTAAGAAGACCAAGAATGTTGAGCAATAGAAGAACGTTTAAGCTCCTGATTTTTAACATAACCTTCATGCTCTTTTAAACGAAATCTAAGAGCATGTTTAGTCTGGCCAATATGAGAAAGGCCACACTGGCAAGAGATTTGGTGAATACCCCAGTTTTCTAGGCGATCAACGGGGTGTTTGAGATTTGAAAAAGTGATTTTATTAACAGGAGAAAAAATAACATTAAAATCAAACCTTCTTAAGATTTTAGCATCTTGCTGACTGATTTTAGAAAAAATGGTAACACAACTGAAGTATTAGAGTTGGAATTAGAATGCTTTTCAGAAGGACGGATTTTGCCAATTTCTTATAAATAGAATAAATAATATTAGAGGAATAAACACGATCAGCAGCAATAGCTTTGAGGTAATTAAGTTCAGCACTAAGTAACTGAGGAGTGGAACAAATATTGGTAGCCCGAAAAATAAAAGTATTGAAAGCAGCGAATTTCTGGTTAGGGTGATGAGAAGAAGAATACCTGTGATGTGGGAGACTGACAGCAAAAGGTTTACGAAAGACGGTAGTCTGAAAGCCATTTTCACAACGAATAACAAGGACATCCAGGAAAGAAAGACAATTATTGGTCTCAATTTCAGAGGTAAATTGAATGCAGGGATCAATGGAATTCACTATAGAGAGAATATGATTAATATCCGAATTCATTTCAACCAGTACATAAACATCATCAACATAATGAACATAGAACGGAAATTTTAAAATTTCAAAAAGTTTGACCTCAAAATAGTGCATATAAATATCCATAAAATTGGACTAAGAGGATTGCCCATAGCCAAAGCGTCAATCATACGGAAGAAATTACCATTGAAAACAAAAGTATTTTGCGACAAGCAAGCCCGAGTGAGAAGGCTCCTCGATTTCAAAATAAGAGAAATGGAATTCACAAAGCCTTTTCTTGAGGCAATCTAAAGCCCCCTCAACCGGAACGTTTTTGAATAATGATTTAACATCAAAAGAAACCATCATGTGACCCTGCGGCTTAAAATTATGAAGTTTTTTAACAAAATCAAAAGAATTCTTAACAGTGAAACAGTTACTGCTCAGAAGTGGAAAAAAAACAGAAACTAAATATTTGGCAAGCTTATAAGAAGCTGTACCGATACTAGAGACAATAGGATTAAAAGGAATGTCAGGTTTATGGACCTTAGGTAAAGCATAAAACCTGGCACAATGCGCAATAGACGGAATAAGAGACTTCTTAAAGTTGGCAGGAATAATGGAAGAAGACTTGATGGCAGACTTAATAGAGTTAATTTCACTAGTGGAAGGATCTTTGCGGATATCCACATACGGACCATCATTAATTAATTTATGGCATTTTTCCAAATACGTAGATTTGTCGAGAAGAACAATCTGACCACCTTTGTCGGCCTTAGTAACGTGTGGCCCAAATTGGCTCGCTGTACCTTAGACCCAAAACTTTTTATTTTCATATAAAATAAAGCGTAATTAATTCATCAACGACACAGAAAGATTTCCTAATTATACGAATTTCCTTTAATTAAAAAATATTTTAGTTTTATGTATACATACCTCGATTTATCTTTGTTAATGATTTCTGTAAATGATCATTTGTTATACTAGAACTTTCTCAAACAGGATTCGAAACACTTCTGCAGTTTCAAATTGAAAATTATCTATTATTGTTATTTCTGCAGCTTTTAATGAGCACGTGTAAAAGTTTAGTTACATATGTATTGCTTGCTTTATAATTTGTATCCACGTCTTGAGTCAGTCATGACAGATAATTATAAACAAGGAAGTTCGTAGCAATAAATAGTCTCATTTGAGCCGATAAAGCTCAAATCGGTGAGTAATGTTGAAAATTCTCGAAGGAAGAAACGAGATTTTTCGAATACTGATAGTTTCGGTCCGGCCAAATTTCCGGCGAAATTCAGATTTTGGGCCAAAAACGAAACCGAATTTTTGGCCGATCTTTATTGAAAAAACTATCTCATTATTTTTTTAAAAATGGATTTGGTCTACTATGGTTGTGAATCCCTCATATATACTACTATTTAGATTTACATACAATGATATTACGTCTTTAACTCATGAAATATCAAGCCATCAACCCGCATCTTTATTCGACATTTCCCGACCACCTTCTCCACGGTCTTCTCATACCGCGATAGGACCGTGTTGCTCTGTAGTGAAAGGATAAATTTAAAGGGGTAATGGAAATAGTGGAAATAACCGTGTTGCTCTGTATTGTGAAAGAATAAAGTTAAAGGGGTAATGGAAATAGTTGAAATAACTGTGTTGCTATGTATTGTGAAAGAATAAAGTTAAAGGGGCAATGGAAATAGCTGTGTATAGGGCAATAGGTGTAATAGGGCATGTTTTGGATTCTGAAAGGCTCTTTTCAGATTTTTAAGAGTACTTTTCAGATTCTTAAAAGCACTTTTTTTATTTTAAAATTCATTCTTTCTATTTTTAAAGGCTTTCAAGGCAACATTGAACAGTTGTTACTATGCAAGCAAATTATTTAATGCAAAAAGGAGAAATGACCTTTTTTTTACTGTAGAGGCAAGAAGGGTGCAATTTTTTTGGTTATGAGGGCAATAAGGGTGCTATTTTGTGAACCAAAGGGCAGATAGGGTGCAGCACCCTCCTCCCCCGAAACTGGCTGGGGGAAACTCCGGTTATATAAGAGAATACATACATATTTCTTGAGATTTGATATCATTATACAGGAACTATAAAATATGTTTATAATTTACTATATAATTGCTGTACTATATATATATTACAAAATGTTTTGTCATGAAATTCTAAAACTCCTGAACTCATGAATATATCCATATAACGCATGTCTATCACTGTATTCATATAATTACTTTTTAAATAAAAGTCATTTTGTCATTTTTAAAAAACTAATTAAACTTAATTTTTTGATATTAATTGTTTAATTATTACCCTTTAATAATAGTAATTTATGTGCTTTTAGATAAATATACCAGATAGCTATGGCTGACAATATAGTTAATGTGGATGCAAATACAATTGGAACTATGCAAGGCAGTGTTGGCAATCCTCCAACTGACAGAATGTTTCGTATGTATACATGCCTTATCATACTTTTTATTATTCATGATTATCTAAACCTTTGATTACTAGCCAGAACTGGCGACTGTTTTTGTATTCAGTAGTACCACAATATATAATACAAAGATATTTCTTTATATTCTTATATTCTCCAACATGATGCCTGCCTAGACCATCAAACTCCCGCTGCCGGTCAGCGCAAAAATGACGGTTTAATAAGGCATGGTCTATCGATTTTCTTTATAACAACGCAATAAAAAAAGTGCAATAATTTTCCTTTAATCAACACTGTTCACATTGCATATTCTAATTTGGATATTTTGTGTTTCATTGCTAAGCTATTGAATATACAAACGAATTAAGCAAATTATCTTTGGATTAATTTTCTGTTTTTAATATTCGATAAAATTTATTCCAGTGCCACCAGAAGCAATTTATCCTTATTCATTGCCGCAAGGCGATGTGGAAGAACCCTTTGAACCTATTTCATGTTTTGCTATCCGAGAATCAGGGGAATCGAGACGATGGTCCCTTGAATGAAGAAGAGCTGAAAACCTTCCTTCGACATAAACTTGACAGGCGAATTGTATGCAGCAGAGATGTGATCCAGCGATACACTGAAGATGTGGCTGGATTGAGCGTTCAACTGACTAACTTGCGCAATCGAATAAATCAGATTAAAGCAACTGAAAAGGAGCGAGCTGAGTGTGTAAAAAGCCGTATAAGGGACTTTGAGAAAGGTATTTTATTTTTTCATTAATAAGTCAATTATTGTAATAATGTCAAATGTCTTTTGTATAATGGCTACTTCAATCACAAGGAAAGACTCTCTCGCTAATGCTAATCCTATGGAAGAAATTTTTTAAGATATCCCGTTTGCATTTTAATATTTTTATGTGATTTTTTTTTTTTTTTTTGTATTGGCTAGCTGATTGATCCCTACATCTGTCTTTTTTTTTTTACTTTTTCGATTTTGTTTGCAGATTTTTTTTTCCAAGGGAATGCTTTCACTTTCGAAACCGGTTCCGAAAATGGAAGTGTCCTAAAAATATCTGTAAACAAAATCCAATGCTAGCCAATGCAAAAAGAATTGTTTAAAAATACAGACGAGATATCTTTAAAAATTTCTTCCATAGGATTATAATTAGTGAGCGGGTTTTTTCAGGTAACTGAAGTAGCCTTATAACACTTTATACAAGTATAACAAACAAATAATGAATTTAAAAAAAATCTCCTTTAAACTTTTTTTTTCTTGCATTAGTGTGATACATTAGAAGATATGTGCATTAAAAAAAAAAAAAATTACTTTTTTTTGTTAATTATGGTTAATTACTTGATATGGTACTTCAAAGTACAAATGAGTCATACTCATAACACTTGAAGAAAATCGAGGCTTAGAAAAAAAAAATCTATATCCATTTTTTTCTTATTCTTTTAGTGTGACTTATGTATATGTCCTGTCTAAATGTATATATGTCTAGATAACGTTGCTGTTGGTGGATTATCAGTGAACATTTCGTCATCAGAAGAATGTTCTATAGTTGTATCCCTATCGTCCGATGGAAATAACATCTGAAAGAAATTTGCAAACTTTTAGTTGTCAAAAACTCTTAATGGTTCATAAAAATGTTAAAAGGAGGTATTTTTAGATTATTTTTGTAATCTATATATTTTTTCAATTTCGGTTTATAAAAATACAATATTTGTGCCAAAGATATATATATATATATATATATATATATATATATATATATATATACATACACTTTTTTGTAGCATATATATTCAAATAATAAAAATTTATGTAAAAATCCTGTTCAAGCTGGTCCTGATAGTACTCAAAAGTACCGTTTTGAAAAGTGCGTCATAAAGTAAACAAACATTATATATATATATATATATATATATATATATATATATATATATATATATATATATATATGTAGAAGTGTATTCAGTCAGAAGACGAAAAAAGGAACTGTCTCTGTTCAAATGCACACATATTTAATTATAAATTTCTAGGCTATCGTTAAAATACAAACACTTAAGGATTCTTGGCTATAAAAATTATAATGTATACAGGAACACAACATTAAAACATTCAAAAAGGAAAATCGAAGCACGGATCTAGTTAGATTCCGTCAAATAAAATAAAAGCGGGCAACGCCCAATTCAAGATCAGCTAGGAGAGAGCACCGCTCTCCTCCAACGCAGAAAACCATCTCCTCCAAATCCAGCGCTCGGCCTTCCGTTTTTTGCTAGCTCATCAACTTCTCGTGAGAAATGGACTTTGACTTCTCCCGACATCTGGTCTGGGCTATTGCTTCGCTACTACATATATATATATTTCGCATAACCTATTCTCAAGTGATTTATTTAAAACAAGAAAAACTAGTTGGATGTGCCAATCCCAAAATTTTCTTCTATCTCTATCTCATATATTTTGATGTTTCAAAATGTTGTTACAAATGTCAATATTTCTTTTTTATTAGTTCAATACCATATCAACTTTCACTTTCACCTTAAATTTCTGCTTCACTCAATTAATCGGACTAAAAACAAGTTAATCTTGATCATGATATTTAGTAAAATCAATAGTTTTCCGTTATTCTGTTGTATATCAGCTGTTCGCGAATAGCCGGCTTATCAGGATGGAAAGTTCTCGTCGCGTCACGAGCCGCCGGTGTACAACAGAACTATGGAAAATCAAGAAAACTACACACAAATCGTTATTATAGTGCCTCCTTTCGGCGGAATATTTCCAAATTCAGGGAGGATCTTCTCGCCATGGCCAAAAAACATACACACACAAAAAAAATAGTTCAATTCTATACATAACTTCATACACTTTCCGATGGTTCAATGTTGAAAATGACACAAAAATCGCTATTACAGCTCAACCTTCCGGCGGAATTTTTCCAAATTAAGGGAAGGACCTACTTGCCATAGCCAAAAACTTAAAAAAAAAAAAAAATCTGGTTCAATTCTATGTTTAACTTCATACACTTTTTGATGGTACAATGGTGACAGATAGACATTTTGTATAAACATGTTTTTTTGGGGGGGATCTCTGACCCTTAAAACGTGTAAATCCGTAGAAAATCGGAAGTTGAAAAAATTTTCGATTACAATACCTCTATTGAAGATAGAAGAAAATAATAAATAAAGGTTTCAAGCAAAAGTTAAAGATTCTTTGTCTGACAAGAAAATGGAAGCAAAACTGGCACGCACGCGCGCGCCTAAATAGGTTCGTAAATAATTTTCAGCTTCTTGGAGCTCCTATTGCTAATCTAGTGACGGTCAAGGGAAGTATTTACTATTGATTTCTAAAAGTGCCATTGCGAATGCATTCAATGCATGCGTTTTAATTATGGTAGAAAATTGTGGAACTTAAAACTACCATCGGGGCATAAAGGGTTAATAATGCTAGTAACTAATAATAATAGTTTTATATTATATTATGCTAGGGTCATTCCATGTCAGTTCAGGCAGGCATGTAACCCACCATCACAGATTTTGATGAAACTGCGTGTGTTTGTTCCTTTTATTAAGATATGATTCCCAGTATTTTTTTTTACTCCTTGGTCAAATAGTTTCTGAGAAAAAAATTGTCAAAATTTTGAAAAGCTGCCATCAGTTGGCATTCTTGACTGCTCGATTTTCAAATGTAGCATGACATAAATATGATCATATTTCAATATCTATTCCACAAATCATCTTCAAATAATTTATGCATAATATATAGGGTACGTATTTTATGAAAAAAAAAATACTGTTACGCTTATATAACATTTTAAGTGTGTCTAAAAAAATGTTTAATCTTTGAAGTCGTGATTTTTTTATGAAAAATAATGCATTAACTAAAATGGCATTATTAACAAAAGGCGGTATTTTTATTAAATTTATTTTTTGTGGGGGATATATTTAAAGGTGTCCTTTACCTGATTCTGAAATAAAAGTAGTGGGATTTTGGGTGTTTTTAGTAGTATTTTATATTTAAAGATATTTTGAGGCGTATTTCAAATCAAATCAAGCAGAGTCATTCCATGTCAGTTCGCCTAAGACATTTAATTCACTGTCACAAATTTCAATGAAACTGGGTATGTTTATAGCTCATTTTAAGACAGGATCAAGGAAATTAAAGGTGATTACAAGTAAAATATTTTTTAAGATAAAAAAAAATATCTAAATTTTGAAATTTTTTAAAAATGTTTTTAATGACAGATCTATATTCAAAGACTGCATAAAAAAAAAAGTCATTTCAATATAAAATCACTAAATAAGTTTCAAATAATGTATATGTGACAAATAATGTAGTCAGATTATTATTTATTGTTGTTTGTCATGTTTAAATCCTAAGAGTGAGTTTAATCTTGTGAATTCTTAAAATCAAGAATTTTGTGAAAAATAATGTGTTAATCAAAAATTTATTATTAACCGAAGGCAGGCTGTTATTACTTCTTTTAATTGCACGTAAAAATATCTTTTCAATAGTTATAAAATAAAAATAGTGAAAATATGAGCAATTTTAACAAAATTTTCATAAATTGTGAATGTTTAATGATAAATATTGAAGCTTTTCATGCTAAGATGTACTAAAAGGACTACGATATCGTGTATTTCTACTCTTGCTTAAATATAATACATACAATAATAAAATAACAAATATTATTTACAGCAATAAAAATTAAATAGTACCAGTTCCTTTACCAACACTACATTGCTCAACAGCCGACTTAAAATCAACAGTCCACTCTTATTGAAAAATACTTTCAACTGTTCAAATAATAAATAAACTGCATTTAAAAATTTTAATATCAACTTATTATCTTAAGACGATAATAATAACTAAACATGATGAATTTATAAATCAGCTTTTAATTGAAAAGTCATGAAATGGTCCCTTTAAATATTGTTGTTCATCGAGTCAATCAAAACAAATTATATAAAAAAAAATAGTGAGCCTAATATGCTGACTGCAATGACACTTCTAACAAAACTAATTTATTCATTACCATCTGAAATCCAATCCGAAAGATCAAAAAGAAAAAAAAAATCATCTGTAGTGTGAATGTGACATACTCAGTGGTTGTTGAGGTAGGAATGTCTTTGTGACATTTTCACCTGTACTTCAATAAAATATAAACATGTAAGCTTTTTTCATTCATCCAAATTAAGTAAAACAATTATAAAATTTTGTTGTCATTACACCAGATGTTAAATTTTTCGTTACATACTATTAGATAAGTTCTTTACTTTTAGACATTATTGACATAATATCATAAAATTTACTATATGTATTTTCTATAAGTGTATAAACAATATATATATGCTTTATTAAACATAAATGAATAATTTTTAAATAATTTGTTTGAGAACAGGGATATATATACACACATATATATGTTGAAAATCCATCTTTCAGCAATATTGTGATGAAATAAATCAAATTACCGTAATTTCCGGTGTATAGCCCGCGGATCAAACAATCGTGTTTCGACCCAGAAATTTTTAAAAATAAAATGTAACTTTTTAGATCACAGTAAATATTGGTCTTCAAATACTGAATAAAATTTCTGGGTCCAAACTGAATTGTTTTATCTGCGGGCTATACACCCGAAATTACGGTACATATCATTAGAAACTGAATAAAGTTACAAAAGTGCAACTCATTAAGTTTTAAATATTTTTTTAGATATAGTTATTTGAAAGATATAAATATAATGGATTATGCATTTTTTGCATATATTTAAAGCACAATACGTCAAAATTTTCTTCAAAAGAGTGAAATTTGGTTTTTTTTTTCAATATTAGCAGCTCAATGCTAAATTTTCAATATTAGCAGCTCAATGCTAAATTTTCAATATTAACAGCCAAATATGAGTTTAAAGATTAGGACTGTCATTTTGAAAATTTCTATTGGGCGGTGAGGAGCTAGTGATTTTTCTCTTTTTTGGAAAGGGATAATTGCTCTTCGCCCTAGAAGTTTTACTAAAAAACAATATTGTTTATTTTTTTCCTTAAGAAACGAACATAAAAGATAATTTGAAAAATAAAATAAATGTATAAATAAAAATATTTCCAGGGATGATACATTGGATAGGTTTTACATTTGAAAATATTGATAATTTTAAATATGATTTAAATACTACTAAAACCAACCAAAATCCCACTATTTTTATTTCAGATCCAGTTATAATGTAGTATTATGTACAATTTAAAATTAAAAAATTAGTCAAAGAAATTCCGCCTCTGATTGATAAAGATTTTTTAATAATTTCATTATTTTTTGTAAAACATTTTTGATTTCAAAGATTATACAATTTTTTAGACACATTTAAATATTTTTTAACATTACAGCAATATTTTTTTCATAATCTACATACTTTATTTACCTTGCTTAAATTATTCGAAGAAGATTTCTTTATTAGTTATTGAAATATGATTTTATATATAAAATGAGGCCTTTGAAAATTGAACAATCATTAATGGCAACTCGTGGCATTTTCCCAAAATTTTGATAATTTTTTCTCATATGTTCACTATTTTTATTTTATAACTATTGAAAAGATATTTTTACGTACAATTAAAAAAAAGCAATAACACCCTGCCTTCGGTTAATAATAAATTTTTGATTAACACATTATTTTTGACAAAATTCTTGATTTTAGAAATTCATAAGATAAAAGACACTCTTAGTGTTTAAACATGATAAAAAACAAGAAATAATAATCAGCCTACATTATTTGTCACATATACATTATTTGAAACCTATTTAGTGATTTTATATTGAAATGACTTTTTTTTTTTTTAATGCAGTCTTTGAATATCGAACTGTCATTAAAAAAATTTAAAACAATTTTTCAAAATTTTGATATTTTTTATCTTAAAAAATATTTTACTTAGGATGAAGAAAATTAAAGATGATTACGTCTTAAAATAAGCTATAAACAAACCGAATTTCATTGAAATTTGTGACAGTGATTAAATGGCTTAGGGGAACTGACATGGAATGACTCTGCTTGATTTGATATGAAATGCACCTCAAAATATTTTTAAATAGGAAATACTACCAAAAACACCCAAAATCCCACTATTTTTATTTCAGAATAAGGTAAAGGACACCTTTAAGTATATCTCCCATAAAAAATAAATTTAATAAAAATACCGCCTTTTGTTGATAATGCTTTTTGTGTTAATGCATTATTTTTCATAAAAAATTCACGACTTCAAAGTTTAAATATTTTTTTAGACACACTTAAAATTTTATAAGCGTAACAATGTATTTTTTTCACAAGCTACGTACCCTAAATATTGTGCATAAATTATTTGAAGATGATTTGTAGAGTAGATATTGAAATATGATTATATATATGACACGCTACATTTGAAAACCGAGCTATCAAGAATGCCAACTGACGGCAGTTTTTCAAAATTTTGACAATTTTTTTCTCAGAAACTATTTCACCAAGGAGCAAAAAAAATTACTGGTGATCATATCTTAATAGTAAGAACAAACACACGCAGTTTCATTAAAATCTGTGATGGTGGGTTACATATTGATATTTTACTGCCTGATTTGACGTGGAATGCCCCGCTAGCGAAACCTGCTGCTTTGAACGCGTAATTGTTGAAATATTCCAATTGTTAATTGTGTGCCTTTTGAAATGGATGTAAAATTAGTTAATTAACAAATCTGAAGTAAAATTCCATTGAAATCGTAATTTAGAACGATTTCTGCTAGTTTCATCCTTTTAACCCTTTATGGTCTGACAGGACTTTTAAGTCCCATTAAAGATAATGCAATATAAAAATTATTTAATTCCGCTACTAAAAAAGGGATATGGTACTTTTCATATAAAGTACTTTGCTGGATCGCATTCAGTAAGCACAGCGAGACAGACGAAGCTAAATATTTTTTAATGTGGTTATTTTTTCAACCATTTACATGGATTTAGCTTTTCTCCCATTAAAAAATGTTTTACGAAAAATTTGCAACTACAAAACACTTCTCAGTTTCCCAGCAAAGAAAGAAACAGTAGTGGGCCATCAGCTGGAAAAAAGATGGCAGCCAGCATTGCCATGAGCGGTAAAGTGCAATGGTGCCATTACTTAAACCAGTACAAAAGTGTCCGTGCGGAATGCAGCTGGCCCATCAGTGATGGCCAACAGCAGGCCAGCATTGGTATGCCATCACATTACTCCAATCCGGCAATTTTCCTGCAGTGCTAGCACCTATCCTACTGATATTCCTTTGCTGGCCCAGCCCTTTCCCTTACAAAAATTTCTTATAGAATTCTATAAAAAAACAAAGTATTATAGAATTATGGCCCTTTTTTCTATAACCTAGTTTCACTAAGAGGTATAGAAATGTCGGTAGAAATGTCTATAATAGAAATGTCTTAGAACTATATGAACTTGCAGCGATTTCTATGTGGTCACCCTCCCAAGTACTAACCGCGCTCGGTGCTGTTTGGTTTTCGCGATCGGACACGAACAAGTACTTTCGGCGTATTCTACGACCGCTCGTAGTTTTCAAGCTCTCATTGCACTATTTCAAGTTTGTTTCTTTTGTGATTTACGTTCCCAATCGTTAAACTGGTATAGAAATTATTGTATTGTATAGAAATCCTATATATTTTATACGCTTTACTTTTTACGCTTTTTTTTATTGATTCTCAACTGTGTAAATTATGAAAACAGAAATCCTTTGTAACTTAGTAAAACCAGGTTTAAGGAGAAAAAAAAGTGCGTTGAAATAAATTATTTATTTATTCATTTACTTATTTATTTTGTTGGTGGCAGTGGTGCTATATTTTTTAGAGTTTAAAAAAAAATTAGCTTCACAGCTTAAATTGTGCTAAGATATTAATTTCATATTTGTGTTCAAATACTCAATGTCTTCGATATTCGCAACGCCACCTAGCGTAAGGGTTCCCAGCAATAATACTGCAAAAGTTCGCGCAGTTCCATGTTGTGGAAGCCCACCAGAATTTTATCTGATGATTTCCAACAGCAAACTTGACTGAAGCTGTCCAGCAGTGGTCATGCAGTAGTAGACAATTGGCCAGCACTTCTCCATCATTGCCAGCCCCTATCTTGCTGCTGGCCAGCAGTTTCCTCTTTGTTGGGACAATACATTTATATACATTTTCTAGTAAGAATTGTGAGGTTTCCATAGCAGTATTTTTTATTAATTAATGTAATTATTCTTGTAAATATTTTACAAAAAAATAAATAAATAAATAAATAAATAAATAAAATAAATAAATAAATAAACCTCTAACTACCGATTTATTGAATCAGTTTTATTTAAAAGTCTATCTAAAAATGAAATTGTTATTATATAAATTGTTTTGGATATCTTCCGATATTAACAAAGATAACACTAGTCTGCATGATATCAGATGATTAAATACCAATGACTGCCCTTAATGCATTTTTTATGCTAATTACAGAACTGTTCTCAGTTTTCTTCTATCACGTATAGTTTGTTTGCAATTGAGCCGAGTTGATTTCGAAAATTCATTGTTGAGAACAAGTATTATGTTGTGGTCACACATAACGTAGGTGCACTTCTGGATACTTGCCAACTTATCTAACAACTTTTAGAATACAGTCTGATTAGCATCAACCACTCGTAAACCTTCAAGAAATTTTGCTTCCATTATCACACATAAAATTAGGATTAATGAAGCAATTTGTAAAGGCTCTACTACAAGATGGGTGATGCTTCAAGTACCTTACTATGAAATTCCCCTTCAACACACGAAAAATTAGAAGCTTGAATTTTCGTTGGTTCTCAAATAAAAAAAATTGATGAAGGACAAAGATTAAAGATTTTAAAAAATGATGAATGAGAAAAAGACGGACTTGGACCGCCTTCAAATGTGGTACCGAAAACTTTCTAGGGAATAAGAAAGATCCAAATTACAGGAATATTGTTGCAACAATGCTGGAAAATTTCAAGAAGTTGGGCTCTAATATAAGTGTAAAAATGCACATTCTGCGTTCCATATTGACTACTTTCCAGAAAATTTGGGACATTACAGTGAAGAGCACGGCGCTTTCACCCGGATACCGAAAAGATGGAAAATAGGTAGCAGGGAAGATGGAATGTAAATATGATGGCAGGCTACTGTTCGATGTTGAAGAGAGACATAAATGATGAAGGAGGATCTACAAGAAAGACAAAAAGAAGAAAGTTTGTTTAATTAAACACTGTTTGCTTTTCATTTTATTAAAGAAATATCATGAACTTATAAGGACATTTTTTACAATATTTTTAACGTGTTTAATGAAATACTTTGCATGAAATTGTGATAAATTTTTGATTGCATTAATTAAAATACTGAAAACACAACTTCTTATTTTTTGTAAAATCCTGATGTAATAGACAAAAATGGAAGTCATTTCCGGAATCAGCATCAAAAATTGATTCAAGAAAACTTGATCATAAGAAATCATCTGACAAAATGTTTAAAAATGCAGACTGGTGTAATTACTGAAGAGAAGCAAATTTCTAATTTATAATTCGAGACATAAAGGGTTGAATTTCGAATTTTTTTTAGAAGCTATTCTCTGCAAACATTTGTATCTTAAAAATAACGCCAAGCTAAATAAAGTAAGATCATCAAATGCGGGCCACGGGCTCCTATAGGTCAAAACTGGGAAATTTCATTAGTGGCCACTTTCTTTAAACTAGTGGCTACTTTTTTATTTAAAAATACTAAACTGTAAATTTTCTATAATTAATAATCTAAAATTGAATAGCCCAAATAAATATGTTAATATAAATATATTGGAACCAAAAAAAAGTAGAATTCTTGATGAAATGCAAGAAAATTTTATTGTGTCCTTGTAAAAAAGTGGCCGGAAGGTGGCCGCTGATAGAAAATTTTTCGCTAGCCACTTTTTTTCATTTACTGGCCCTGTGGCCGGTGGCAAGTGCTAATTTTGCCCTTTACGGGATCCCCATTCTAAATTTTCCCTCAACTCAGAACCCCGATGGGTTACTGCTTGCTCTGTGAGTTACTTACTGCGTTAGGAATTTTATCGCTCGTTTGACTAAATGAATTTGTTATTTGCATAGAAAATAAGCACCGTGTTTCTACACGGTACTCCAATTGAACAAGAAAAGAGCGTCGTATAGAAAATAAGTGTTTATTTTTAAAGTTGTACTTTCTCTCTCCTAATAAATATTTCATCTTTAATACCGTAGAAATTTACTCAGCAAGAACAGGCATGACATTTTTTTTATCAATGGCTTTCCTGCGATAACCTTTCATCGCTTTGATTTCTGCATTAGACTTTTTTTTTTTCTTTGTCGGGAAAATGACACGAAATTTAGAAGACAAAGTGAATTTTTGTTCAAAAAACTCGAAAATTTTTATTGAAGTTTGATTGAAAGGACGTAATTTTTATTGACTTTTCAGCCCTCCTTATCCGAGATAAAACGTATTAAACTAGTAAACCTTCAGACCAGGGGGCCTCAACGTCAATTTTGCAAAATATTTTAATTTTCATCTAAGTCACACACACAATTTAACATCCTGAATCCCAGAATTTAGTGTTAGATATGTATTGTTCTAAGCATATAGGGTTTCACAAACATTCAGAAAACGTAATTTTTTAGGCCAGTTATATTAAACACGATTCCATACAATTATGTTTTTCAACTATTTATTTTTGGGATTTTTCTAAATGATAATGAGGGCGCCTCTCCACCGGAACTCCCGTTGTATCATTGAGTTTATGTTTGCAATTGCAAATAGTTTTCAGATCAAATAACCAAGTTTCATTTAAGTGGAAATCCCAATGCACGTAAAAGCTTTGCGTGACACTGTAAAAATTAGAAAGAAAGAAAACAGACTTATATAAAATTCATAATATGAGAATTAAGAGTTTTACTTAAAAAGCTACTTAAAAAAAAATAAAGTTACAAGTTAAAAATATGCATTTTATTTAAAACTTCTTAATACTTTCGGCCTGCATTTCCCGAGGCCATCATCAGAGAATATTTTAATAACTAATTGCTGTTTATTTATACAAATATGTCACTTCGTTTTAAGATGAGAGAGCCAATAATTATTAAAGTTTAAAGTAGAAGTTCCCTGGATTGAACTCAAATTGAAAAATATATATATATATATATTAACTGCAGTTCCATTTATTTTAATACATCACTTTGTTCTCATACGTCTCTTGCGTTAAAAAAATAAATGGAACTGCAGTTAATACGTATTTTTCCTCGATTTAAGTTTAATCCAAGGGGCTGCTACTTCTGTTTTCAACTCTAATAATTATTGGCTCTCCCATTTCAAAACGAAGTGACGCTTTTGAATCAATGAACTGCAGTTAGTTATTAAAATATTCTCTGATGATGACTTCGGGAAATGCAGGCCAAAAGTACTAAGAAGTTTTAATTAAGATGTATATTTTTAACTTGTAACATCTATTTTATTATTTTAGCCGCCTTTTAAGTAAAGGAGTGAGTTTTTATTATTTTAGTCGCCTTTTAAGTAATGGAGTGAATTTTTAAAGCTCATATTGTGTATGTTATGATTGAATCAAGAGAAAATATTGCATCTGTCTTATGATGTTATTGATAGACTTATAGTTTTATATAATAGTATGATCTTTTCTTTAAATGTTTATGTATTAATAACATTGCATTTTCAATCTTCCACTGACCATTTAACCTTATCTTTAACAGCTCTGAGAGAAGGCAAACCCATGCCGGTTTACATACCGCATCAACTGAACCTGAGCAATGCAGCCATAGAAGCATTCAAGCATATTGGATCTCAAACATCTTATCCTCTGAGAGAAATTCAGCTAATTTACTTCCTACATACTGGAGCATACGATAATAAAATACCAAGGAATGAGCTTATCAAACAACTGAAAGACATTCGCTTACGTATAAACGATAATTTGGATATAGAAAAGCATAAAGTTAAGCTTCCTTATAAAAGGGTTGTGAAGGCTCTCGACGATATACTTGCAGAAATGATGACCCTATCTGTCAGTAACATGCGTCTTTCCCCCTAAAATAATTTGATTTGATCCCCAGACATAATTTGATTAGATATTGCAATCATTAAAAATTGCTCAATAAACTTTTCGTATAATTCTTCTTCTCACTGTTTGTTAACATTTTGAAAACTACACTGTAAAAAAAGATTTAAATCTACAAAAGTAGTTTTTGTAAAGGTACAGAAATCTGTATACTTATTAAACATTTATCAGTAAATCGGAATATTTTTCATTATTATTACTGTTATTGTTGCAGTTACATAAAAAAATTCTGGGCATCCCAGTTTACTAGAAAATTCATAGTAACCTTACAGATTATTTATTTATTTATTTTACAGTGTAAACATGAATCTGTTACGTGATTTTTTTTTTTTTTCAATTACATAAAAATATCTAGGCACCCTAGTTTCCTAGAAAGTTTTTACTGGGTTAGAGCAAAAAGTGTTACGCGCCGATTTTTACGAGAGTGGAATTGTTGTCAAGGAAACAGGGATAGGCACTGTCAGCCCAGACCCTTATGGATTGTATAGTCACATAGTTATCACCCTACTACGTAACTGTGTAGCTGTACTATTTAAATTAATATCTTAGATTGATATTGAAAAACATTTTGTGGTGACCACAGCACACATAAACAAAATATAATATCCGAAAAGCTTCATGTACGAAGTTTAACCCATTGTTTCGCCGCGTTGCATATCTGCAACGTAAGCAAAAGATGGTGTTACTTTTAAAGCGACTTTTATTTATTGCTGCTATCTCTCTCCCAACTAAGCACTTAATGTAAATTGTTCAGAGAATGCTCGACAAACTGCGATACTGTGTTAATTTTCCATGCCAAACTTTTATTTATCATTTGAGCAGTTTTCCGTCATTATTGCTAAAATGAACTTCGTAAATTTTATAAAATTAACACGAAAGAAAAAATCCTGCGTAAAACATCGATTATGAAACACTTTCCAAATTATTCAGAATAATGTAACAAAACTTCACGGTTTAAGGGGGACCTTCTACATTAGGAGACAAAAAAAAGCACATTTTATGATTTTTTGTAAGAAAACTGCATGATAGATCTTTTTGAAATTTTAACACTTTATTGTGCATATCTTAAGGTATACACACGAATTTTTTTTATTAGATTTTGTTGCTTCTACTCTAAGTTATAAACAAATATGTTCAACCACATTTTTTGACACGGTGGGCAAGATTTAAAAAAAAAATACTCAATGGATCATCTTGATTTTTTTTTTAAATTAAAACTTATTTAATTGCCTTCGATATGAATTAATAAAGCTTTTACTAAAATTATTTTTTTTAAAAGTTATTAACAAATAAGAACGATTTTTTTTTAAAATCAGCCATTACATAACTTTTTTTAAATAAATTTATGGGTTCCTCTAATTTAACTAGAAGCTATACTCACGAAGCTTACGAAAAAAAATTATTTTTGTGTTTCATATAATTCTACAAGGCGCTATCATGCCCACCGTCCAGGCGAAATTTTCAGAAGCAGTTGAACATATTTGTTTATAACTTAGAGTAGAAGCAACAAAATCTAATAAAAAAAAATTCTTGTGTATACCTTAAGATATGTACAGTAAAATGTTAAAATTTCAAAAAGATCCATCATGCAGTTTTCTTACAAAAAAATCATAAAAAAGTGCTTTTTTTTTTCTCCTAATGTAGAAGGTCCCCTTAATAAGTTGAAATAGGATGTGTAATTGAACCATTTGGAAACGCATTAACACATTTGAAAACACAACTTCAGCAATTTCCATCTACAGGCGGAAAATTATTCGAATTCCTGGAGCAGTCCTGTTCATGATATATAGATTTGTATCTATAAACTGCATACATGCAAAAAATGAGTTCAGTTAGGAACAGGGCCGAAACTAGCGTTTTTCGCAACCGGGGCAAAAATGGATTTTTGCGCCCCTCCTCCCCCCCCCCCCCTCCTCTGCAAAGTATATTTACAAGGAGAATTTTACTAATTTTCTAATAGCCGACTTATTTTAAAATTTAAAATATGTAATACTCAACTACGTAATCTACTTTGACAAATACTGATTCATTGAAATCTTGAAAACAGAATCGAAAACATTCCGCTTTATACAGGATCCTTATGCCATATCATCTTTAGATTATTCGATGCTATGATATCCCCCAGACCAAATGATTTTAACAATACCCTGCTAAACATAGATGTGAGAAAAATTGACTAACAAAATCTTCATTCTGGTGCCCGGGGCACGTGCCTCCCCTCCCCCCCCCCTTAGTTTTGGCCCTAGGTCTGTGCCAGGGGTAGGCAAGTAATTTTAAGTGTGGTCCGAATAATTTTCAAAAATTTTATCGAGGTCCAGAGAAAAAAACACAAATAATGTAAGTACTTATTAGACCCCCGTACGGTATGCTATTTCTTTCTCCCAGCTTATTTTGTGTATTCCAAAAAATAACGTTACCTTACAGAAGCCAGCTGTAAAACAAAGCAGTACGATTAAATACTCTATAGCAATTTTTTAAACTTCTAAGCATCGCACATTTTCAATTTTTATACCGTCGTATTGGAAAAAAAAAAAAGTATTTTTAAATGCGATTTGTTTGGAAACTGCATCTCAATTTATTTTTGAAATATTAATTTTTTTGTAGTTTTTAGAGCCATTTGCTTAATATTGGCAACGGAAGTACTCCATTTCTCTAGAAAGTGAAGGAAAAATAGTTCTAAAATAGTAATTATGTATTTTTGTTGCCATTTTCTCATAACAACCGAAAGAAAATGTAATTAAAATACGTGCTATTTTGAAAAAAATATAAACGAATGATTTCTGTTAAAACAATGGAGCTATTATATACTATATTTAATTGTAAGTATCTATGAATCATTATATAGCCGGGTTTTTGTCGATTTTCTGGAATGACCGCATCTTTTTGCTGCATTTGTGCATTATTTCGCGATAGTGATGCGCTATGCATGCTTTACTATAGATGTTTAAGAGTAGATCGTAAATGTGGAATTCTTAAGCGGATGCGAATGACGTCATTTTACATAAAATAAAACGTTTGCTTTAAGTCTTAAAATTGAAATATGTTTTGTACTGTAGTAGAGTCCCGCTTAACCGAGTTATTTTCTTCTGATGGACTGGTGGTTTCTATTATTATGAAACAGCCATTATAAATGAAGTGTTAAGTGAAGATGAAAGAACAGCCGTAAAAAGTTAGAACTCTGATTTTCTGGTCAGAATGGAGGGAAAAAAATGGCCATAATTTTTTTTTTTTTTTGGCTGCTCTTTCCTCTTCACCTAACGCTTCATTTATAATGGCTGTTTCATAATAATAGAAGCCATCAGTCCATCAGAAGAAAATGAAGTAATGGAAATGCCGCGGGCGACACTAAATTCTAAAAAAGCAGAATTCATGTTGTCTAGTTATTTTTAAATTTTTATTTTTACATACACATAAAGGGTGGTCCATCTGTTGGTTATAGACTAGGTTTTGTTTTTATAAATTCAAAATGGCAGCCGTAAAATACAAAATGGCGATAGAGATGAAAAAAAAAAAAAAATTACGCACCCTATTGAGTGGCATATCATTGGATAGGTCTTTCAAAATGAAGATGATGTTTCATTGACTATTTTACAGTCAGAAGCTCCGTTAAAATATTAAACAACCTGGAAGTTGTGTAGGTAGGATCCCTAGCTTTACTGTAACTGTAACCATCATAGACATATATAGGCCTCATCAAAACAGTGTTTATAGATAGGAACTAACAATTAAACACAACTTAAAAGTCATCAATACAAGTAAATTTAAAAAAATAGGTAAGTAATATAAACAAGTAATATAAAAAAATATTTTAAGTCAATTCCTACTTAGGTCAATAAGAGAAATTTTTTTCTCCCATTCTTCCTACCGCTTGAGTGGTGCTTAAAATGCCTTGATCAAGAAGAGGGCTCTCTCGGTCTTAAAAGAAGAGGGCTTTCTCGATTATTGAAAATTAATTTAATTTATTTAATTAATTAATATTTGAAAAAAATCTGGATTAACATCAAGTGTCATCCAATGCAAGTTTTAAAAAATTTATTTGAGCTTGGTTGGATGAATAATAAGTATTTTATTAACGACTGAAAATTTGAATAAAATATATATATAGCGAGAGTGTGAGCTATTAGTAGGAACTGAAAAAAATAAAATAGTTTCACATTGATGAGAAATAATTAATTAGTTCTCCGGGTTTTTTGATTTTTTTTTAAATTTAATTGTTTATTCATTTTTACGTTCTATTTTTATTTATTAACTCCCGATATGCTATTTCTTTCTCCCAGCTAATTAAAGTGTCTTCTCTAAAAATTAACGTCCCGTTGTATAAGTCATCCGTAAAACAAAGCAGATGTATCATTGTACGGTTAAATACTCTACTGCAATTTTTTTAGCTTCTAAGCATCGCACATTTTCAATTTTTATACCGTCGTATTAGGGGACAAAGAGTTGTACTTCCAATCTTCAAAATTTCAATTTTGAATTCTTAAGATATTTTGGAAAGTTCAATTTGGTTTTTATTCGACTAACGAAGAAGAGTATGCATATTATATCATTATGAAACAAACCAAGAAAATATCATGGGGCTATTCTTAGAATACATTAATGTGGAGATGAACATTTAAAGACAGTAAGGATTGTAAATTTGCGAATTTCATATTACAAATGCCAGTTTATCAGCCGAAAGCCGACTAAATCCTACTACTGGTAGGTAGTTATGCAATGCCTCCATTTCTATCAGGCGGAAATGCGCCACATTTTCTATTTGATTTTATTAATTATACGCATATTTCAGTTTAATTTTGATTTAGAATATCCAACAGTAGGTGTTGTTGCACCGTGCTTTTCTATTCTAAAGTCACCATTAGGTTAAAAAAGATTAGGTTTTTGCTAAGCGGTACCTTTTTCATGTGGTCAGTCTTCAGAAGTTTGTCTAGAGGTTATAGGACAGAGATCCCTGAGATCTTTATCTTTTTTCAATTCCTACTATTAGTTCACACTCTCCCTATATTTATCATATTTATTTATATATCTTGTTCAAATTTTCAATCGTTAATAAAATACTCATTATTCATCCTATCAAGTTGAAATAGTTTTTTTAAACTTGTACTGGATGACAATTGATGCTAATACAGTTTTTTTAAATATTAATTAATTCATTAAATTTTAATTAATTAATTTTAGTTTTATATGGGAGACAAAATGACGGCCATTGGTTATTGAACAGCATTTCATGCATCTTCATATCTATAAGGGGGGTTACCATAGGGGTGACCCTGTTTTGTCGCCAAATAACGCCAAGTTTGTCGCCAACTTGGCGATATAACGCCAAATTTAATGACCAAAATGAGCCACCAAAAGTGACGCCAACTTGGCGATATCTGTAATATTTCGCCAAATTCCCATAGACTTCCATTGTTAACCTACTTGCTTATAGAAAATCAACAAATTGAGATATTTTAATGCAACAAAAACTAATATTAGCTTAAGGGATTATATTAAATTTTTCTTTGATGACCTAAGTAGGAATTGACTTTAAAAACAAAATTTTTATTTTACTTGTTTTTCTTTCATTTGTCACCCATTTTCACATTACTTCATTTATCTGGGAGCACGGCAGTGCGTCCGCCAAGTTTGCACAAGCCGTAAGCTACCTTTTCCTGAACCATTTCGGCATACTTTTCACCCCCTCATAACGTCGTTTTAGGGAGAGATATAGAAATTTTTCTTTCATACACATGTTCGTATGATCAAACTGAACTAAGGTTTCACGATTTCATGTTTCTATATTTAGTAGTTTTCGAAATATTAAATTCCGAAAAAGCGCTTTTTTGTCACTGACTCACTTCGCATCATCAAATAACTAAGGTACTTCTAAAAGTCGTAGAATCATGAAATTTCACAAGTAAGTCCGGTTTGTAGCACAATTAACCAAAAAAATCTTAAAACACAGAATTTCCGCCTCTAAACCCTTCAAACTGGGGGTGTTCATTTGGCCGTAAACAGTTCCTTAACACATTCAATTGTGCCAATGTTGGTCGCCAAAACTCGATTACAGAGTTTTGAAGGGGGTCACGTGATTTCAAGCAGAATAACATTTTACGTATATGCTTTTCCAAAGATGTTTGTTAAATAGAAAAAATGAATACACCTAAAAATTTTAATCAGTATAGGTTATGATATATTTACGATATTAAAACAATAAAACATTTAACAAAATATAACCGCAATTCGGTACGTTTCCGATAAAGTAGCCTTGGCGAAATACAAAAAATAGCCTTGACGAGAAAAGAAATTTGATAATAACGTATTTTCTGGCAACCTATTTACTGTGTCATATACACAAGCAATTTTTTTCATATGTATACAATTTTTTTAATGTAAGGAACCCGTTTATTTATTTTTATATACCAACATAAATAATTTGTATATAAAAAATAATATTTTATACATGTATAAATAAAATGTTTATATGTATATAAATGCGTATATAAATAACATAAAAGTTCATCAGGTTTGTTTTCATAGTTGTTTATATCATTTGGCAACATATCTCAGTTTCTGAAGTCCGAATTGCGCTAAGATTTTTTAAAAATGCCAAGGTCCCTATAGTGGAAAAATATCCTAATTCCATATGAAAGTTTAAAAATCTCCTTTTAATTAAATGAAATGTGTAACTAATAAACTGTCTTTAACGATGTGCGACAGATGCGGCGTCCGAAGTCCGCAGCTAATGTTATTATATTGTATTATTAGCCTACTTACTGTTAATTTATTGTTAATTTTAAATCTGTAAAAGAAAGATTATACTTATAGATAAGATATGTTGGTCGCCAAAACCCGATTACAGAAAATTAGCTTGAGTTATAAAGGTGTTACATGATTTCAAGCTGAATGAATTTTTATATGCTTTTACAAAAATCTTAATAAGGCAAATCTTTCAGTTTATCTGTCCATCTTTCTATCTTTTTCTTCCTTAAAACAAATTTTATTAAAGACCGGGAGGCGTCTGCACAGATCATCACCCTCATCGAGTTGACGGCTGAAATTTTAGGATTAGTTAAATATCGATTAGCGTATTGAAATGTAACTGGTCTGCCAAGTCATATCTTTGTGGAAACCACCTACAGACCCGATTTTACGGGTTAATTGGTGGATTTTCCATTGTGTTTTCCTGCACCCATTCCTCCATGTTTCCAAACTTTTGGATGCAGGAAAATACAATAGTAAACCTATCAGTTAACCACTAAAATTAAGTCTTCAGATGGTTTCTACCAAGATATGACTTAACAGATCAGTTGCATTTAAATATACTAATCTAGTTTTAACTAATCCTAAAATTTCAGCTGTAAACTCGATGAGGTGATGGTGTCTGCAGACGCCTCCCGGTCTATTATAAATGTCGGAATTCTAATCTCAATAGCACTCTGGTAAATCTGACAATTATCCCTACTATTTATGGAACACTGTTCCTTTAAGTGCGTTTTAGTGATGTTAATGAACTTATGCATATGCATCATACATATTATACATATGCATATAATACGTAATACATTTGCATCATACATATTGTAGGTATGTGTATAATACATAATACATATGCATCATTATGACGTCAGAATAAACAAAGCATTTTTTGTCGTCAAATTTGAGAATTGACATGATATGTTACCAAATTTGGCGTAACTTTGCTAAATGTCACCAATCTTGGCGAATATTTGACGGTAGTGGCTATTTTTCAATGAGTTAATTATTAATGCGAGCCATCTATTTTTATTTTTCCGCATATCATCTGAATAGTTAAATGATATAACGTACTAATATTTCCAAAGTGCTAATAGTTTCGCCACTGCCCAAAACCTCTGCTATTGTTATTATATTGTTCTGTTATTATACTTACTGTGACTATGTTCTTAATCTTTACACCGCTAAAACTTGTGTATATATAAAGAGAATTTACGGAAACTATTAAAGCATTGAAACTGCCAGTTCTCCTTATGATTATTATAATTCTATAATATGTAACCTGTTAATCGATATGTACGTTAGAATGGATCTTCTATAATCCGGTTCCTCGCATTTTAGTTTTCAGGTTTCGAACAAAATTAGCTAAAATCCTAAAACCATGGCACATTGACTAATTCTACAACACGATCAGATGAGAAGAATGATAGATTTTCAAATGGATCATGGCAGTGAGCCGGTAGACGTCCTATTCTTCCGTAATCGAGTCTATTTGAAAGGTTAACGTGAAACAAAAAGATATTAGCATCAATATGGTTTAATGCAAATGCAGATATTGTCAAAGGATTTCATAAGAACCATTTCACTTGCACCCAGTCGTATCAGTTAAAATACAACAATTGACAGTGATCCCAATTAGAAAAGATTACTTAATAGGTTTAAAAATTTCCGCATTAGACAACGAATCGTAACTGCTAAGGAAACATGCATAAGTAAGTTAAGAGATATTTGTCACGAAAGATGAAATACATAACAACACAAAATATATGATGTGCTTCCATGATCGTAAAGAGGTTTTGATTTTCTATCAAAAGCTTCCGACTTTGCGAATGAATGGGCAAGTAAATTAAATTATGAATAACAGTAACATGATGCAACATTTAACATGCAATTAATAGAATCAATACTGCTTGGTAGAGGCGGCTAGTACTTTAATATAAAAAGAAATAAAGTATAAATTTGTAAAGCTCAATAAAATAATATAGGTATTTTCATATTAGCCGGGCGCAAGTGGGAAATCGCCAATTACTCAACTCCCGCCCAACTCAGTGATCCCAATTAGAAAAGATTATTTAATAGGTTTAAAAATTTCCGCATTAGACAACGATTCGTAACTGCTAAGGAAACATGCATAAGTAAGTTAAGAGATATTTGTCACGAAAGATGAAATACATAACAGCACAAAGTATGTGATGTGCTTCCATGATCGTAAAGAGTTTTTGATTTCTCTATCAAAAGCTTTCGACTTGGCGAAGGAATGGGCAAGTAAATTAAATTATGAATAACAGTAATATGATGCAACGGTTAACATGGAATTAATACGGTAAATACTGCTTGCTAGAGGCGGCTAGTATTTTAATATAAAAAGAAATAAAGTATAAATTTTTAAAGCTCAATAACATAAATTTAGGTATTTTTATGTTAGCCGGGCACAAGTGGCAAATCGCCAAATACTGTTCCCAACTCCATTGTTCATATTGCATTCATTTCATTTAAAGATATGTACTTTTCAGTCATCTCATTTAAAATAGATGCATTTCCCTCATTTTATTTAATAGAATATTTAACATAGAAATAAATAAATAAGAAATAATAACATAAACCAAAATATTTTATTTGAAAATCAAAGCACTGTTTCTAATTTACACATGTGAAAAATGAAAACTGCTATTGGCGAAAAAACAAAAGGCTAATAAGGAGATTTGCTCCCGGCTAACATAAAAGTACCGAAATTTAAGTTTTTCATTTTAATATAGTTTAGAATAACAAACTTGAAAAAACATACAAAAAGTAGTGATATCCCAACAAAAAGTTTTCGATAAAAAAAAAAAAAAAGCGCCAAGTTCTCCTTAATGTTTCAGCCAGGAAAAGTAGTGATATCGGAAGTTCGCACAAGTTAAAAGCCAAATATCCCAAATCTTTCATTGAAAATGGCTTCCTGCGACTTGGCCGTTAATGCCTTCGAGAGAGTTTTTCAAATTTTAAAATATGTACAAATGAGTTACATGCCAACTACATTTTTGATTATTTTAGGCATTTTGTGGCACAGAGTAGAGAAATAAAATACACATTTGAAAAAAGCATTTAAACAACTTCAGTTTGTTTAAATGCTTAGAAGTTAAAAATAACAAAATACTTGTATTCAGGAGATACTATCCCTAATTGCTAAAACATAATTAGTATCAGCTTTTAACAGTTTATAAATCGAATACCTCTTAATGTATGCAAACAAACTATAATAAATGTTCAAACGAAAAAAATCTCTTTCGTCAATACACAAGATTTCAATATTATACAATAAAATATAATGTAACATATTGTGAGATTTGAAGTAAGTAAATTTTGTTTTATTTCTTTTGTTTTACGTTAATGACTTTAACTTTAGACCGTACAAAATGGCAATTAAATCACAAGTGGACTAAATGATCTGTAATCAAATCTAATGTTTGTTGAAACTGAATGGTATCAGAAATCTTCTACTTATAATGTCTTTATGTGAATTTGCCTCTTTGCATTCTAATAGTACTTTTAATATTTAAATAATTCATAAATGCGTAATTTCCAATAATTAATTTTGAAATGCTGTAGAAGGCATTAAAGGCCAAGTCGCAGGAAGCCATTTTCAATGAAAGATTTGGGATGTTTGGCTTTTAACTTGTGCGAACTTCAGATATCACTACTTTTTCTGGCCGAAACATTAAAAAGAACTTGGCGCTTTTTTTTTTTTTTCTTTAATCGAAAACTTTTTGTTGGGATTTCTTTTGTTCGGGACCACAAAACCTTTGGAAAACAAAGATCAGGGGAATGATTTACGATTTTTTGTAGGGACTCGTTGGAATCCAGATATAAACGCATCCTAATTCCATGTTAAATTCAGAATATGATAAACTATGATGTAGTATAGCAGCTGTATCTACTTCTTGAGTGGACGTGGAAAGAAGTACTGATTTCAACAAGAAGACATCAGCTTTACAAAACTCGAGAATAGGCACTTGATACAATCCCGAACGTAAATTGCGTCATTCAAATAAGTAAGAAAATAGGCGTCCTTTCTTCTATCTAAGAAAGTGTTGTAATCGATTTTTTTTTCTACGGATTTACACGTTTTAGTGGTCAGATATACCAAAAACATGATTTTACGAAATGTATGTCCGTAAGTCCTCAAAGTATTGAAGTTATGCACAGAATTGAACGAACATACATATGTTTTTGACTATAGCCACAGCTAGCAGATCACAGTTGAATTTTGGGATATTCCGTCCGAATGATGTGCTGTAATAGCGACTTTTGTGTCATTTTCATTATTGTATCATCAGGAAGTATACTAAGTTATGCATAGATTTGAACCAAATTTCATACATATGTTTTTGACTATATAAACGCCAGTTTCCAGTTGAAAATGGAGATGTTCCCCTGGAAAAGGGGGCTGTGATAAAGATTTTTGTGGGATTTCCTCGATTTTTTGGAGTTCTGTTGTACATCGGCTCCTCGTGAAGCGACCTGCTCCTCGTATGTAGCTAACCCGGTGAGATTCGCAATCAGCTGACGTACAATAGAATAACGATAATATTGAATTTATTAAATATTATGTCTGTTGTGGTTACTTAGAACCACTGCCATATTTTATTTAATTTCATTTAGAAAATATTTTTATTAATCTTGTATTCATTTAATTTTAATATTCGCATTCCAAAATTATTTTAATTCCCTTTTTTTTCAACTTTCCCCTGTAAGTTTTTCTTTCTGGCATAGCATTTCATTCATGTTAAAATCATAAACGTCGTTTTGAAAGCTGTACTTCCGGTAAAAGAATTATCTGGAAAATTCCATATCTTTCTATTTGTGAAGTCATATCCTTTTGAAGCTCCACCCCTTAGCCAATAATATTTAAATCAGTTTAATTCGTAATTTCAAAATTTGTAACCCTTTACTACTGTTTGGCATCTTATCTCAGTGAAATCTATCAGATTTCCTTTTTTAAAGCAGTTTTTTTATATTCTTTAGCATTGCATTTTATGCCAATGCATGGCGCATGTATGTTCGTTCAGCCAAAGTTGGCGTGTTTCAAGGATTATAGCAACCCCCTTTACTCCTCTTCTCGGAGAGCTCGTGCGCATTCAGTAGAGTAGTTGAGTTGGGACTTCAATGCAGAATGGCTGCCTTTTTTTTGCTGTTCTGCGAAGAAATTATGTCCGCGCCTGCATGAGTGTTCTGTAACGAACGCAGATAATGGGTGGATGCCTCTTCCCCTTCTACAAAAAATAATAAACGAATTTCGTATCTACAGTAAGAAATGTTAAAAGTGCAAGAATATTTCGGCTGCATAGTTTCGTCTTTTTTTTGTGGCGAGATTCTTTGATCAGTTACTTCTGATTCTTCAATAGGATGTGGATAAAAAATTCTGTTGACGGCATTATTATTATTTTTATTCAAATCATGCTTTTATCTTGAGTTGTAAAATTGTGATGCTAAAAAAATCATCTAAATGCCTGTGCCTCCTCACTCCCCAAAGGAAAAAAATATTTTATTTTCCTTAGTAAGAATGTAGATGTATGTGTCGATCATAAAAAAAGTACATCTAAAAGAATAAGATATGTACTCTATGATAATACGCTATGTTCTGCAAAAAAATTGCTTCATAAATAAAAAAAAATTGCAAGGAAGATTTCTCATCTATTTATTTTCTTTCTGCAAATGTCTCCATCATTTTTCTGTTCTTTCGGGTCAATGCAGGTAATGCTTTTACCTTTTATTTTTTTTTTGTTCTTAATTTCCAAACGTTTGATAAGTAAATTCAGATTTTCTTTAATTAATGACTGTTGTGTCAAAGTGGTCTTTTGTGGCCGCAGCAAAATGTTAAATATACACTATACGATCGATCCTAAAAAAATGATTTGGAATTTCAATATCCAAAATATCTTTACAATATTATTCTTATCACCTCCTGTCTTCCAAACACAGCAGCTTTCTTTCCTGGTACCGTGAACCTTTAGAAACCTTTATGACATGACAGTTATTAAGTTATATTTTGATATGAAAATTTGTTTTAGTGTATTATTATTGAAATATTTGATATTTAGAAAAGGTGGCTTCCTTAAATTTTTTATACAATCTTTCTAAAAAAAAGGAGAAAGAATTCATGTAATATTTACAGTTTATCATTAAGGAAAAATTATTGTTTATGATATTATTTACAAAAAAAGATGAGTTAAGAATAATTTTCTTACTCATAAGTAAATGATTGATTTATTGATGCCATTTTGTTTTGATAATATGTTGAGAGCAATTATTACGTTATTCTGTTGAATTCACATTATTTTTAAAAGGTGACTTCATATGAGATTAATTTTTTTTTTTTTTTTTTTTTACTTCACCACATTATTTTAAAATTTATTCGGATTTGTTTTGAAATTTGTTCAACATTATTTTGAAATTTATCACCATGCCTCCAAAAGCAAATTTAAACCTTTGTATTCAACCATTTGATGGAAATCCTCAGACGGTCGAATTTTTCTTCGACCAGTTATCAGATTTGCAGGAATTATATAATTACTCTGAAAAAGAACTTTTTGCTCTTTTCAAATCAAAATTACAGGGTACTGCATTACATTTCTTTCTCGAAACACAATTTCAATTCAAAAATTCTAACCTTCAAACCATTCGCAAAGAATTTATTAACTATTTTCTGCCAAGTAAAAAAATCTGACACTTGGAAGTCTCTTCAAAATTTAAAATTGGATTCTAATGAGTCAGTTAAAAATTTTTCATATCGTTTGGCTAAACAGCTTCGACTTGCTTATCCTAAGTTAGATCCAGCTGCTCTAGATTCTTTGAAATTTACTCATTTTATTCAAGCTTTACCTAAGCAAATTAAAAGGAAAATTCTGGAAGAAAACATTTCCACTTTCGAGTTAGCTCTTGAACGAGCACAATTTTTACAAGATATCTATGATTCACCACCTACTCAAAAATCTAATCAACATTATGACCAAGTTTATTCTCTGAATAATGAAAATAATGGTGAAAATTCAAAATTTTCTGATAGTTTTGTTGAACAAGCTCCTATCCGACATAAAAAGGACAGAGTCTATAGAAATTCGCAAATAGCATTCTCGCCATCTGAATCTCATAATGAACATTCTCCTAGACATAGAACTGTTGTTAAAAAAAAAAGCGTGTAACTTACTCTCCCTCACCAGTTAGACATAACGTGGCTTCTAGAAATAAAACAAACTTTATTCAGCATAAGCCAGATCAGAAACGATCTTTCTTTCGGCCAAAGTTTGACAAGTTTTCTCACAAGAAAAATTCTTCAGAGTATTTTCGCAAACAAAATGTTATCCAATGTGCCTTTTGTGGTCGTTTTAACCATCTTATGGAGTCATGTTACAAGTTTAGAAATCTACTTGACTCTTCTAGGCAAAATGCCAATCACACTCAAGACTCCCATTTTTCTTCGAATTCTTCTCAAAGAAAGAAAAACTTTACTTCTTTTTCTAAAAATAAAAATGATGATAAAAATTATCATTTAAACAAGTAAGGGAGATTGGTCCAACTGACCACCATCCCTCCCAATCTTACTCGTTAGGGTCAGTACACTCCTGTGACAGTTTAAGCGAATGTCAGATTGACAAAAATTCTTCTTCAACTACTTCCTTTTCAAGCGCTGTTACACAGACATCACCAATGGTGCAAAAAATGAACAGACCTTGCTGTTCTGAAAATTCTTTGTCATCAAAGTATTATTCTCAAATTGAGGATTGTGTACAACAACGACACGTAATTTGCAGCTCTTTTGACAACACT
The DNA here is from genome assembly GCA_963932465.1 of Maratus speciosus. Taxonomy (NCBI): domain Eukaryota; kingdom Metazoa; phylum Arthropoda; class Arachnida; order Araneae; family Salticidae; genus Maratus; species Maratus speciosus. Next base: position 233,589,473 of record OZ010797.1, on the reverse strand, counting down.
TATTCACTTCCATGTATAATTATGAATGTTCAACATAATGAGATATCAACTCTCATTGATTCAGGCTCAACATTAAGTTTGTTGGATCATGAATGCTTTAACAGCATTAAATCCAAAATCCATTATAAATATTTATCTAGAAATGTTTTTGTATCAACTATAAACTCTAAAGTTTTCTTTAAAGGACGTATCGAGATTGCATTCAAAATAGACAAATTCTTTTTTCATCATGTCTTTTACCTTACTGATATAAAGAATGTTAATTTTGAAGCCATACTTGGTTTTGAGTTTATAAACAAGCATTCTATAACCATCTCTCCAACATTTAAATCTATATTAATTAAAGATAAACATATACCTTTTAACATTCAAAAAGAGCCTCCTAGCAGTTTTTATTTGAATTCTCAGTATAATAATAATAACAATACAACAGTGCCATATTCTTTTGACACCAATAATGTGCCTATTTATGAAAATTCCATGTCAGTTAACACAAATAATGGTACTTATTTTGATAGTGTGAATGGAAATTTTGGTGATAAGTATTTGCATTTGGTAAATAATTATGAAAACTATCCTTACAATTACAGTTTTCCAAATAATGGTTTGTTTATAAATAGTGTTGGTAATACTGCTATGAATTATGATAATTCTTTTATGAATGCTAATCTCAATATCAGAAATTTAGAAGGTCATGCTCAAGTTTTTACTCAGTTTCCTAATTATTTTCCCAATCATACAAACTTTGATTATCCTAATGTTATATATAATATTTCTAATATCAATACCAAAATTACTTCTAATGAAAAAAATGTCATACCTGAAGATGACAATGACATTAGTTATGTTGGTAAAAAGTGCACCAATTTTAAAAATGGTAATGAATAATGGAATAGTGGTGAAAGTTCAAAACTTTCTGATAGTTTTGCTAAACAATAAGGTCCTTGTACATGTACATCTTATATGGTAAAGAAAATAATTTCACCTGTACTTATTCAAATTCAAGATTGCAATAATAATCAAGCATCACCTGTGTTAATTCATACTAACAGAATCTTGAAACTCCAGAAAAGAAATGAAGCATTGCTTCATCCTTCTGATTCATCTAGAAGTGCAACACATGATCAAACGACTGTTGATAGTGAATCTTCTTCTCCTGTGAAACGACATATGCCTACTCATACTACTAATTGTGATTCTCCTCAAATTCACACCACTTCGAAGTGCCAACAAACATCTTCGCATTCACATAGTTCAGTGCATTCTCAAGCATCTGGTAGTAAATCTTCCACTACAGTTCTAAATAAATCTACTCAAAGTAAAAAAAAAATTATGATCTTCGTCCTCGCAGTCATAAACACTATAAAATATAAATTAATCTTCAATTTTATTTAGGATGCCTTTACCATTGTAAAAAATCTCATCTATGCTAGCTAGACTGGATTGTAAAATACGAAGACTGACTGTTTATTTTATTTCTTTACTTCTACGAAAGCTGCAGGCAGCATTTGTGTATTTATTTTTATATTTATTTTTTTTTAAGTCGCCTTCGCCTTGACACTGTGGAATTGTCATCCTGCAAAAGTATGTAAATCTTATTTTTGTTTACTATGTTGCTCACTGAAATATTTTCTTCAAAATCTTATTCATTTTTTTTAGAATTTATATGTATTGTAAAAAAAAATGTGCTGATAACTCAGAATTTTTAATTTCAGTATTTGATTTAAATAATAAGAAAGATTCTTACAAAAATCAAATCAAATTTTTATAATTCATTATTTTAGTTGCAAATGAAGTATCATTGATTGCTTTATTTTGATATAGTATTTATCTTGAAAAGTAAATTGTTATTGATATAAAATAAAATATGAGTACATATATCATCCCTTTCCCTATTGTGACTTCTAGAGTAATTCAAAATGTTACTTTCTTCTTAATTATAATTCATGCATGTTCTAACAACTAACCTCTTTCTAACATCTAAAATAATAATAATGATGAAAATTATGTATGCTTCTACTGTTATTATTGGATTATGTAAAGTGGTTGAAAATACATTACTTTTATAAGTGTTTGAAAGTTCACAAATTAAAAAAAGAAGATATTTGTGCACATGAAAATTTTGTACTTTGGATCCAAAGGTACTCCCCAAAGATACTCTCCAAAGGTACTATCCAAAAATACTCTACAAAGATTATTTTAAGTCTTTACAAAAAGAATATGTATTTTACACGAAAAAATGTAGTAACATGTTTATACTTACAAAAATTGTTTTAAGTCTTTACACACAAAAATACTTATGTATTTTACATAAAAAAGTAATCACATATTTAGTCTTACAGATGTTTGAATTAAACATAATTCGATAAGCATTTCAGAATGTTTAGTATAAATATTTTGTGTGATAAATTTTTGTTAGACCAATGTTATTAAAGTTATGTGTTGCATTTATTTATGTACTTTTTCTGAGAGCTTAAAAATCCTCTCTTTACATTTATTTTCTTTGAAAGTATTATTATTGTTGTTGTAGAATAACACGATATTAGTTGTTCATCTAAAAAAAGTTGATTTCTTAAAAAGTGCTATATTTATGTATAAATATTTTTAATGAGAGTGTAAATATTCTCTCTTGACTTATATACTTACATTTTCAATTTTTGTTATGGAAAATTCTCGGATGAGTAATTTATTGAAGAATTGATAAAAAAAAAAATTGAAATGTAGTTCATAGACTGTGACTCGAAATAGAATTGTGATTTAAAGATACTACTTTAAATTATTGCTATTTTCTTTTTCTTTAAAAATAGAAAGGTTTTATTACTAATGTTGTATTATACTGAATGATGCAAAGTCATCATTAATATGCATGTCAATTTGTATCATATAATATTATTTGTTTATGTGCACATTATTACAATTTTCCCCCCACTCTTTTAATATACACTGATTTTACTTTACAATGTTGTATTTGCTATTTCACATATCAGTGAATGAACTTTTAGCAACTTCATTTTGAAAGACTTTGTGTACCTTTTGTCAGAAGAATGTAACCGATATATTTTTCTCATTATTTGAAGTTATATGCATGTTGTATATGTATATAGTTTAGAAAATATTGGCTCAATGTCAAAATTATTAAATTTCTCCATCTTACCAATATTTTCTTTTGGGGAGGCCGGAGTAATATGTTGTGGTTACTTAGAACCACTGCCATATTTTATTTAATTTCATTTAGAAAATATTTTTATTAATCTTGTATTCATTTAATTTTAATATTAGCATTCCAAAATTATTTTAATTCCCTTTTTTTTCAACTTTCCCCTGTAAGTTTTTCTTTCTGGCATAGCATTTCATTCATGTTAAAATCATAAACGTCGTTTTGAAAGCTGTACTTCCGGTAAAAGAATTATCTGGAAAATTCCATATCTTTCTATTTGTGAAGTCATATCCTTTTGAAGCTCCACCCCTTAGCCAATAATATTTAAATCAGTTTAATTCGTAATTTCAAAATTTGTAACTCTTTACTACTGTTTGGCATCTTATCTCAGTGAAATCTATCAGATTTCCTTTTTTAAAGCAGTTTTTTTATATTCTTTAGCATTGCATTTTATGCCAATGCATGGCGCATGTATGTTCGTTCAGCCAAAGTTGGCGTGTTTCAAGGATTATAGCAACCCCCTTTACTCCTCTTCTCGGAGAGCTCGTGCGCATTCAGTAGAGTAGTTGAGTTGGGACTTCAATGCAGAATGGCTGCCTTTTTTTTGCTGTTCTGCGAAGAAATTATGTCCGCGCCTGCATGAGTGTTCTGTAACGAACGCAGAGAATGGGTGGATGCCTTTTCCCCTTCTACAAAAAATAATAAACGAATTTCGTATCTACAGTAAGAAATGTTAAAAGTGCAAGAATATTTCGGATGCATAGTTTCGTCTTTTTTTTTTGTGGCGAGATTCTTTGATCAGTTACTTCTGATTCTTCAATAGGATGTGGATAAAAAGTTCTGCTGACGGCATTATTATTATTTTTATTCAAATCATGCTTTTATCTTGAGTCGTAAAATTGTGATGCTAAAAAAATCATCTAAATGCCTGTGCCTCCTCACTCCCCAAAGAAAAAAAATATTTTATTTTCCTTAGTAAGAATGTAGATGTATGTGTCGATCATAAAAAAAGTACATCTAAAAGAATAAGATATGTGCTCTATGATAATACGCTATGTTCTGCAAAAAAAAATTGCTTCATAAATAAAAAAAATTTGCAAGGAAGATTTCTCATCTATTTATTTTCTTTCTGCAAATGTCTCCATCATTTTTCTGTTCTTTCGAGTCAATGCAGGTAATCCTTTTACCTTTTATTTTTTTTTGTTCTTAATTTCCAAATGTATGATAAGTAAATTCAGATTTTCTTTAATTAATGACTGTTGTGTCAAAGTGGTCTTTTGTGGCCGCAGCAAAATGTTAAATATACACTATACGATCGATCCTAAAAAAATGATTTAGAATTTCAATATCCAAAATATCTTTACAATATTATTCTTATCACCTCCTGTCTTCCAAACACAGCAGCTTTCTTTCCTGGTACCGTGAACCTTTAGAAACCTTTATGACATGACAGTTATTAAGTTATATTTTGATATGAAAATTTGTTTTAGTGTATTATTATTGAAATATTTGATATTTAGAAAAGGTGGCTTCCTTAAATTTTTTATACAATCTTTCTAAAAAAAAAGAGAGAAAGAATTCATGTAATATTTACAGTTTATCATTAAGGAAAAATGATTGCTTATGATATTATTTACAAAAAAAGATGAGTTAAGAATAATTTTCTTACTCATAAGTAAATGATTGATTTATTGATGCCATTTTGTTTTGATAATATGTTGAGAGCAATTATTACGTTATTCTGTTGAATTCACATTATTTTTAAAAGGTGACTTCATATGAGATTAATTTTTTTTTTTTACTTCACCACATTATTTTAAAATTTATTCGGATTTGTTTTGAAATTTGTTCAACATTCTTTTGAAATTTATCACCATGCCTCCAAAAGCAAATTTAAACCTTTGTATTCAACCATTTGATGGAAATCCTCAGACTGTCGAATTTTTCTTCGACCAGTTATCAGATTTTGCAGGAATTATATAATTACTCTGAAAAAGAACTTTTTGCTCTTTTCAAGTCAAAATTACAGGGTACTGCATTACATTTCTTTCTCGAAACACAATTTCACACACACAGTAAAGCAGTGGAGAATAAACAGATCACTTTTTAATCAATCCATAATAGATGGCGGCACAGGGCGGAATACTTACTTATCTGTCGATTATGATTAGCCAAGTTATTGCAGTGGCAGTAACATTAGAGATTAAATTTAGAGCACGTGTTTCCTTTTATATATCGAGTTATTCAATAACATTATAACAAATAATTCATTTCTTCTTTTTGCGTTTGCACACTAAGACAACATTTACAGTGACAGAAAGTAAGTTATTATCATTATTGCGTGTTAAATTTTCTTCTTATTAATTTCCATAAGTTCTTTTTTATGTCCTTTTTACCATTTAAATTGTAATAGGGAAAATCCTCAAATATTTGAATAAGTTCTACGAGAATGTTACCCCCCCCCCACACTTTTTAAGTTTGTTAATTTGATTGTAAAACAGATTTATGTATAATAACAGTGTATCACATTTTTTTCTTCTCTTTTTCTCCCTTTTTTAAACGGTCATTACCTCACAGGCCAATTAGGCCGTGGCCTTGGACCCACTACAGACGCGGTCATTTATTTATTTATTTTCAAGCTCCGATATCTAAATCTAAGTAACAGATATGGATATGCCTGTACATTACTGTTCTCTGAAAACAACTTAAATTAGCAATGCTGCTGACAGAATATTTTTATGAGAATTATTGGTTAAGAAATATTTAAGATGAAGAGAAAAATGTAGGTACAGTAAAGTGCCGATTATCCGAACAAGTCGGGACTGATCCTAGTTCGGATAAGCAAAAGTACGTATAAATGGACAGATAATTTAAGGGATGTTCCTGACTATGCTAAAACTTTTACACTTTATCCAGGCTTAGGACTAGCAGCACCAGTTACCGCTTGGGTGTGTAAAAAAAAAAAAAAAAAAAAAAAAAAAAAAAAAAAAAAATATATATATATATATATATATTGAATCATTTAAAATTTTCTTTTTCTCTTTTTATCGTTTTCTGAACTCTAGAAATTATAATTTAAGCAAAAAAGCTTTCGATTGTTGCTTGCTTCAAAGAAGACATTCTTTTCAATGCTGCCATATCTCGAATTCTTCTTAAATACGTCAGTGGAATAGGATTAGCGTTCTTCTGCCGTTCGAGCCAATTCCTAGCTGTTTCCAAACATTCAAATGCTTTTTTATTGCTTTGATTTTGATTTCACCCTTTTCCCCCAAGCCTTTTAATATCTTGTTACTGCTCCCCACGATACACTAATCAAGGATCATGATTTTCCATGCTAAATATGAAGAGAGAAAAAAATGGGAGAAATAGGGTGTTTGGATAATTAGAAGTTCGGTTAGAAAAAAAAAAAAAAAAAAAAAAAAAAGGAAATAGGCTGTTCGGATAATTGAAGTTCGGTTAAAAATTTTTTTTTGAGAGGAATGGGCTGTTCGGATAATTGGAAATTCGGTTAATTGTAGTTCCGATAATCTGCGCTCTACTGTATTATAGCATCAAATAGGGGTAAAAAATTAATTTGAGTTTCATGAGCATTTTCAGAAAAATTAAGAAACATTTCCAAATACTCTCGTCATTAAATATATTAATCCTTATGCAACTGATTTCTACTTTTTGAGGGTTCCGTACTTAAGAAGTAGAAACGGAACCATTATAAGATCATTCCTATGTCTGTCTGTCACAGCTGTTTTACTTGTAAACTATAGAACGTAGAAAATTCAAATGGGGGGGGGGGGGGGATAATAAAGACTATTGACCCACATATTTACAGATTATTAAACATTCACAAATATATTTAGAAAAAATGTAGAGAGGCTAATTAAGTTACTTGAAAAACAAAATCTTTCCTTTGTATACCGTGTAAGGTATCGTGTGAAAACTTTCGTAACGCTGAATTCAAAAATACATTTCTTTTAGTTTTAGGTAATATATGTTCATAGATATCGTCAAAAATGTAGTGCAAAAAATATCCCCCCCCCCCCCGACCTTCTATTTCCGAATTTACTGTAACTAAAATTATTTAAAAAAATTAGAGATAGTAGACGTAAGTTTAAACCTTGCAGGAAAACTATAGCCAATACCCTAGGTCACATAGTTTTTGAGAAAAGCACATTTTTCCGTTACACACAAATTTCGATTTGTGGGCATTCAGCAAAGGTGTTGACATAGGCGTAGAGTTTTCAAAATTATTGGAGGGGCTCAGCCAGTGGCGCAGACAAGGGGGGCGGGGGTCTACCGCCCTCTAGAACGGGGATTTAATTTACTAAGTAATGAATACAAAATTAGTAAAACCTGCTAAGACAAAATTACAAGTAATCGCTGAAAGTTTCCGTTTAATACAGGTTTTCAATACCTTAGCAAGTAAAAATTCAAAGAGTTCCTTTCGATGGATCATGAAATGTTTGCCATTAGACAAGATTTCGTTATAGACAGGTTCCGTTTACACAGGCTAACCTTATATCCATATCAATACAGTAAAACCTTTTGTAAAAGCAATCGTAAGCGACCGAAACAATATTCCGTTTAAGACAGGTTTCTGGCTAATTAAGTAAAATTGTACGGCAATCTTTCCTTCTGGAGCATGAAAAGTTTCCATTTAAGACAGCATTATGCCATAGACAGGTTCCGTTTTGACGGGTTTTACTCTACATATATCATAAATATCTACAGTGGTGGACATAATTATAAGACACCTACCTAATTTGACATACGGTGAAAGAAAAGATTCAGAGCTTAAAAATGCTTTATCAAATACGAGAAAAACATAAATTTACTTTGTTATCACACGTAATTGTTTTACAGAAATGATATTTTTATAGAGTTTAATAAAAAAAAATTTTAAATACCATGGACAAAATTATAAGACACCCTAACATTTTAATTAAAACACCTGCTTTTTTTCGAAAATAATGTGCAATATGCAAATTTTCTGCATTCTGTTATGACGTCAGCAGTTAACTAAAGCAGACAATAACCGACTTCACGCATTTACAAACATGCCACGAGGTACACAATTAAAAGAAAGTGAAATTCGCGAAATTTGGAGATTAAATGGAACTGGTGCTTCAGTTAATAATATTTCAAAAGTTATTAAACGCTCAAGATGTGCAATTTCAAATGTTTTGAAAAGAGGAATTAATGCATCTGTGATTAAAAGATCTGGACGTACTCTTTGCTTGTCCTCGAGAGAGAGACGCCGTGTGTTTTCGGTCGCTACACAGAATAAGATGACCACTACAGGCATTAAAAATGCTTTGAAACTGAATTGTTCAAGGAGAACCATTCGCAGGGTGTTGCATAATGCTTCCTATGTGAAATTTAAAAAATTGAAGAAAAAACCACCGCTTCTAAGGCGGCACAAAATGGACCGTTTAAACTTCGCTAAACAAAGTATGGCCTGGACCTCCAAATGGTACTCTGTGTTATTTTCTGATGAAAAAATTTTAACCTTGGACGGTCCTGACGTATTTCACTATTATTGGCATGATTTACGGAAGTCTCCTGATGTACAAATGAGCCGCAAAATGGGTGGAGGTTCAGTAATGGTTTGGGCTGGTTTTTCGGCTCAAGGGAAAAGCGATATCATTTTTGTGCATTCAAGAATGAATTCCGAAAAGTATAAGAATATTCTTAAAGATCAACTAGCCCTATACGGTGAACTTCTTTGTGGCGAAAACTACACTTTCCAGCACGATAACGCGTCGATTCATACATCACACGTGACAAAAAAGTGGCTTTCAGAGCAAAGTATCAATGTTCTTCCGTGGCCTTCTCAGTCCCCAGACTTAAATCCCATCGAAAACTTGTGGGAGATCTTAGCTCGTGAGGTTTACCGAAATGGGAGGCAGTTTACATGTGTCGAAGACCTAAAGAATGCTATAAAATGTGCTTGGGAAGAATTGTCTTGCGATATTTTGTTAGAATTGATAGATTCGATGCCGAATCGTATCTTTCATGTTATAAAAAACAATGGCGGCTCCACCAAATATTGAATAACCATGTTAGAGGATTTTATTTTAAACCATTAGTGTCTGCTAATTATGTTGACCGCTGTATTTGGAAAAAAAGGTTGGTGTCTTATAATTTTGTCCATTATGATTTTAAGTTTTTTCATTAAATTGTATGAAAATATGATTTCTGTAAAACAATTACGTGTGATAACAGAATAAATTTATGTTTTTTGTCGTATTTGATAAAGCATTTTTAAGCTCTGAATCTTTTCTTTCACTGTAATGTCAAATTAGGTAGGTGTCTTATAATTATGTCCCCCACTGTAGATGTCTAATAATAAATTTACAAGATCGCTGTTTGTGTGTTTATTGCTGATGGCAAGGAAAATCTACTGCCACAAGAGGTCTGAAAATTTATATGAGAATAGTTCATTTGAGGTATGGATGCCCCTGAGGCTCACATTTTTAATGTTTTGATAATTGACCGAGATATTAATTAAAAACTCATCAAAAAAGAGATCTTTTTTTGAAAATTGGCGGAGGCGCGCTCGTGCATGATCAGAACCTACTTTTCGAGAGAAAAAGAAGGAAGAATTAATTTTTTTTTTTTTTTTTTTTTTTTTTTTAGCCGTTTTGTTTCAGTGCCCATCAGCCGTGCCATTTAAAATTCGGAAAAACGGACGACATATGCTTATAGTTCGTACTTTTACGTCTCAAACGCCGCAATCAGTTAAAAAGATATGGTTCTTAACTCTTTGGAATTTTTTTTTCTATAAGGCTCAGTCGACTTTTTCTCCCTTTCGCCAACGCTTACTCAGGGCTCAATTTTAGAGGTACCGATTCACAAAAAATATGCATTTAAAGCTAAGATCTTGTTCTTGTCGCTGGTGCAATCGGTTTTCTAAAAGGCTAATTTTAATTCTTTAAACAAACTCGCGACCCCAGGTCACTTCGCGCTTCACCGTGACAAGACTATTTTTTTTTTTTTTCACAATCTTTTTAGAACATTTCGACAGACTGGATTTTACACCTATTACAAAAATTTCGTTAATGTTCGAACGAATAGAAGTATTTAAAAAAAAATAATAAAATCTTAGAAAATTTCGACGAAAAAGCTAAGCAACGGTTTCGGCATGGTTTCGCTTGGCTTCGGCACACGTTTCCACTATTAAATATGCTTTTTTTTCATGAAATTTTGTAGAGTACACGGGTACAGTTATACGTATTTATAACATATTAAAATTTCGGACAGTTCGGACGACGAAAACTATTTTTTTTGTTATGTTAAAGAACCCAACGCGAAAACAAGAAAAACTAGTCGCATGTGACAATCCCAAAACTTTCTTCTATCTCAAACATGTTAATACTTCAAAATTCTTTATCGCAGTACCAAAATTAAATAACAATCTATGCTCATCTCAATCGTAAGGATTCTAAAGATATAGGTTCATTAAATTGTGTGCATTTTAAAAGGAGATATAAGTATCTTCTTTCTATTTATCATCTTTGAAACAAACAATTGAATATTTTATCCACCCTCTTATGCAAGAAAAATTCTCAGCTCAAAGAGTATAAAAGCGACACCTGTCGCACTATATACACCCAAGCCTAAAAAAAAATCGATTTATGTGAAAGTGTAACAGAATATGAAGTCTGATTAAATTCCGTATATTAGTTTTTGAGACAGCACAAATGCGGAAATCGTAAAAAACGGAGCATAGCAGCGCCACCTTTTGCGCGATTTAAACCGAAACATAAAAAAGAACAACATACATCAACATCTAACTGAATTTGAAGTTTGATGAAATTTATGCATAACTTTTTAAGATAGAGCTATTACGAAAATCATGAAAAATTCTTTACTAACCTAATCTGAAGTTTGATGAAGTTTGATTAGTTCTTGAGAAAGAGCTATTGCAGAAATCGTGAAAAATGCAGTATAGCAGCGAAACCTGTTGGACGATTAACACGAAAACGTAATCAGCACGAAATAATATCAAGATATAATTGAATCTGAAGTTTGATGAAAATCTGATCATTAGTTCTTGAGGTCTATTTGCGGAAATCGTGAATAATGCATCTTAGCAGCGCCACCTATTGAGCAAAATTACACCAAAAATTAATCAGCACCAAACAATATCAAGGACTAACAGAATCTGATGTTTTATGAAAATCTGTGCATTAATTTTTGAGATATAATGCGATTTGCACCAACAACTATTCAGCACCAATTTATATCAGGGACTAATTGAACCTAAAGTTTTATTAAATTCCGTGCATTAGTTCTTGAGATAGAGCGGTCAAAAAAATTTATGTCACATACAGACAAACTCAGACAGATTCACAGATAGTCATTTTGTAAAAACATGTTTTTCGGGATCTTTTACCGCTAAAAAGTGTAAATCCGTCGAAAACCGGAATTCTAAAATTTTCTTGAATCCAACACTTTCTTCTTGCAAAGATAGAAGAAAGTAAAAAGGAAGAAGAAAACATGTCTTTTAGAAGTAGATATCAATATTTTTTTCACGAAAATTTTACACGGTCTGAGAAACGGTTATATTTATAACGATAAAAATTTTAAAGAGTTCGGACCAAAAGAAACTATTAAAAAAATATATATATATGAAACGACCGTACGTGAAAAACAGAAAATGACTTCTTACGAACGCTTTTACCATTAATAATCAATATTTTTGGAGATATTTTCTTTTAAAAATATAAATTCGGACAAAATCGGATTAAAGGTATAAAATCTAACAAATTAGCGCTTTATTAAAGGTTATTACCACGGGCCAGGGAAACGCCGGGCGGGTCAGCTAGTTTATAATAATAAGGAAAGAAGTTTGTCTGTCTGTCGGCCATGTTCTGAAAAAAACCGCTGCTCGCAGAGCTACAAAATTTGGTATGAAGGTACCTCTATGTAAGCACACCAAAGCCCGATTTCAAACTTTTTGAATATAATTTTTTATGCAATTTTTAACGCTTTTTCACAATTCGAGGCGATTTTTTTTAATTATGAAAATAAATCCGATTTTGATCTTTTAGCGTATAATATAATATATTTTGTCCTCTTTTCAAAAAAGTTTATTCGGAATTCGTACAGCGATTTTTGAATTTTTCGCAAATATTTGTATGCGATTTTTAGCGTTATTTCGTGTTTCGCAGCGTTTTTTTATATTGATAAAAGGAATTCGGTTTCAAATTTTTAGCATTATACAGTAAATTTTGTCCTCCGAAATTTTTGAATTTTTAATTCGATTTTTAATGCTAGATTTGCGCTTTTTCGCAACGAGTTTTGACACTCGTGAAAGAATTCCGGTTAAAATGTTTTAGAGCACTTGTAGTAGTTTTTGGCCTTTGTGACTTTTAGAATTTTTAGCGCTTTTTAATGCAAATTTCAGCGGTTTTTCGCGTTCCGCAGTGACTTTTTTACGTTGGTAAAAGGAATTCGGTTTTAAACTTTTAGCCTAATGTAGTAAATTTTGTTCACTTTGAGCGATTTTTATTGCGATTTTTTGCATTCCGTGAAGATTTTTTGACATTTGTGAAAAATTTCCGATTAATGTTTTAGTCCGCTATAGTGAATTGTGTTCTCAGCGTTTTTTTTAATTTTTAATGCTCTTTGTTGCGTTTGTTTGCGTTTTTTTTTTTTCGTATTCCGTAGCGATTTTTTGGCATTCAAAATATTTTTTCGGTTTCAAACTTTCAGTTTAATGTAGCAAATTTTCTCTTCCGCGATTTCTGAAAAAAAATTTCTCCATCTCAACACGATTTGTACGCGTTCCGTACCTTTTTTTACATTTATAAAAGAAATTCGTTTCAAACATGTAACACGTTGTTGTAATTTTTTTGCTCTGCGATTTTTGATTTTTTATCGATTTTTAATGCGATGTTTAGCGTTCCGCTGCTACCTTTTGACATTCGTAAAAGGAACTGGGTGTCAAACTTTTAGCCCAATACAATAAATTTTGTTATATTTTCAATAAAGTTTATTCGAAATTCGTACAGCAATTTTTGGATTTTTCGCATTCTGCGGTGATTTTTCTACATTCGTAAAAGGAATCCCGTTTTAAGCTTTTAGCCCATAATAACAAAATTTTGCCATCTGCAATTTTTTGAGTTTTTAGAGTTTTCTCACGATTTGCTACAATTTTTCCAAATTAGTAGAAGGAATCCGGTTATCTTCTAGCTGAAAATAGTAAATTTTGTTTTCTTTTCATTTACATTTATTTGAAAATCATGCAGCTTTTTTTTAATTTTTCCGATATTTTCAGTTTTTTTTGTGTGTGTTTTGTACTATTTCTCGACGGACCGCACGACGCCGGGCATGTCAGCTTAGTTAGTGTATAAATGCATAATATAAATACTACAGGGTTGCGCACGAAAAAGCGTCCATTCTGTGTTTGCCATGAATGCGTATGTACAGATAGATACTTTTATATGAATATCTAAAAGTTTGAAAATATCCCGAAAATCGAATCAAATGTCAGTCCGAAACGATACGGAAAAAAATGAAGTTTAGGAATGGCCCGAGTTTACAGAAAAAAATTAGACCCGGTCCCTACTCAGCCTGATATTAATGAAACAAAATGTCCCTGAGAAAGGGTTTCTTGCTCGGCCTGAATAAGAACAACTGGATATGTACTGTTTATTGTTACCAGATCCTGGTGGATTGTCATTTACTATACAGAGAGACTGCTAGATAGATTTGGACTATTTTAATAAATATGAGCTTTATGCATGATTTAGAGACAAATAATTTCTCCCTTTATATTCTATGCTTTGGAGGCACCGGTGATTCTTCCTGGCTTCTAGTTTCATCATTTCAAACAAAACTTATCCTCTTCTCCCTCCCTCCCGAGTTCTTTAAAGCTCGTAAATTGGAGTCACTTTCTTTGTAGGTTCGGGAAACGGCGAACCATCTTATCTGTGCTCTAATCAGATCATATCGGACACAATTTATTGCCCTATGTCTATGATGAAGAATCAGAAAAAGAAATTCTTCCCAGAAAGTGTGCCTATGCCCAGTGTCCAAAGAAGGGAGAAAAACCCACCATGGAGAGTAGTGCTTAGTTATTCCCCATACGCCACGCTAAAATTTTCCAGTTTTTTACTTGTTTACAAAGAATAAAAGTAAACAGCGAATTTAGAGAAAGAACAATTATCCATTGAACACATTATACGCTAAAAACTTTTGTAAATTATATGTAAGTCCAAAATCTGAGTTTTTTTCTATGTCAGTTGGCATAAAAAAATATAGCCCATCTGAAAAAATTATTGGAGGGGCCCGAGCCCCACGGGCCTATATAACTCTACGCCTATGGGTGTTGATGAGCGCAGTAGGTACCTATCCGTAGCAGAAGTATAAAAGCATTGTTGATAATGATTTTCGAAAAAAATCGTCGGTGATTAGCCGAGATATTAACCCTTAAAGACATGGACGGTTTGGACATACATAATGACAGGGCGGCGTACTCTATCCACCATTAGCATTTAAGATCTAGGTAATAACTTTTAATGTTATATTTGTGTAATGCAACGCTCAGTAACAGTATAAACGCAATAAACGTCAAATTGTTAAAAACAGACTAATTTAATTAGAATTAATCACATAAAAATGACAAAGTGGAGATCTGTTTTGTTTTCTGATGAAAAAGAAACACAACAGATCTCCACTCCGCCCACCAATGAGCTCTGGCTTGACACAAATGGCTTCGCAAACGGCAATGGTTTGGAGTCAGTAGAATGCACGCTACAGGGATCCTGGCTCGGAGCTGTCCTTGAAGTAACCGATTTCTAACAGTTCGTTGTGTCACTGTGATACCAACTGCAGCTCGAATTTCTGCCGCAGAGGCAGTACGATGCGCCACAGTCGTACGCGGAATACGGCGATCTTCCCTCTCAGGAGTGCCACGTGGCCACCTGGAACCCGGTCTTCTTGAGGCAGTACCATCTCTTGACCACTGCTTCCAACAATCATGCACAGTGGATACATTCCAGACAGGTCTTTCTGCAATATCGCGGAAAGAAAATCCACCTTCTCATATCCCGAATATGCGACCTCGTTCCAACTCGGTGAGCTGTTGACAGTACAGTGGCTTCTTCGTCTTGTTAAAGGCATTCTTGGCTAACATCAACTCAATACGTCACATTTCGAAGCTAAATAACGCCTACGAACTTTATAGCACGCTTTTAAAGTAAACCTGATCTGCAAGTTCTGAGTGGCGCTACTAGCGACTAGCCACACTTATGCGCGAAGCGCGAAATTTCAATCGATGTCATCTTTCAGATGTATAAATACGCCTACCAAATTTCGTTTATCTAACACAAGTCTTTCTTGGTGTTGGGATTTTTTTTCCGTCAGTGTACATCACGAATCGCTTTCTCAAGGTATGAGAGTTTGTGTAAGTTTTTCTCTTGATCTTCAGTATTTCAAAAGAATGCTTTCAGTGTTATGAAAGTTCTAATGGCTTCCAATTTTCAAATTCTTTAATGGTGACGATTTCACGTTCTTTCTTTTTTTAGCCTGTTTTTCCATTTTTTACAATTTTGCTCCATTAAATCTACTTAGTATAAATTTGTTTACAAATTTGAATACGAAATTCAAATTAAACATATTAATTGTAGTTTATGGCTTTTGCTATAACTTCCAATTTTTCAAGTAAAGAAAAAAGCTTTCTTTTTGACGCCATACAATCTAAAGCTACGAGAACTCTCTAACGAATTCTATCAGCTCCGTTGTAGGTAACCTTGTGTTGTAGTACAGACAGCACAATCGAATGAAATAAAAAGGTGCGGGTGAAAAAGAGGAGGGCTTTTGAATGATTTTTTAACGTTTTGATAAGAAAGTTTTTTTAAATCACAAATTCTGACTAATTTAGAAAAATTTCATTGAGATTTTATAGCTTAAAAAAACGTTAAATGCGGGAAATAATTCAAAATGATAACGTTAAATCCGGGATTTTTTAACATTACAAGTATAGGAAATTAATTGGGACTAGCTAAAAATGACGTTATATGCGGGAAATCGTTAAATACGGGTTACGTTAAATCGGAGTTTTACTGTATATATAATATATATATATATATATACTTTTTTTTAAGAACCGCTCTAGACCTATTACCTAATATTTGCTTCCTTATCATATGAACATATAATTGCAATCTATTCGATTCCATTCAGAGCCAGTCTTTCGTAAAACAACCCAGACGAAAGAGAATTTTCGGAAGGCCCTATATATTTTCATTGATCCCTCCCCCCCCCCCCCCCCCGCCCCTCTCAAAAAAAAAGTTTCCTTGGGAGTCGTTTATAAATGAGAGGGAAGAAGTACATTGGATCAGAATACACTCCCTTTTACCTTCAAAGATAATATATATATATATTAGATTTCAGCCTCTTTGGGACCCCTTTTAAGTGAGCTCTGCCGTTTATGGCTGGTCCTGATACCATTAAATTACTATCTGATAGCTTAAGAAATTCATGACAAAGGATTATAGATTTCTCAAATTTTTCATTTAAGAAATACAACAACCCTTTACTATACGTGAGATTCAAACTTAATTAAAAGTATCTAAGTAGTTGTACTAAAGGGTGCTTTAAAATGAGCTTAAAAATTAAATTAGAATCAAAATTTAAAAATAAAATAAAAATAAAATTAGAAAATTAGTAAAGTTTAGCAAATTTTAAAATTTATATTCGAAGAAATTGCTCGATTTTTCTTAACTTGTTTTGAATCTGAATATTCTATACGTGTAGTGCTGAAAATTATTTTGTTACCATTCTTAGGCGTATGATAACGAGATAATAAATAACATTGATAAAATGCAAAAGTTATTTAGAAAACATTAAAAGGTAACTTTCGTTCTCAGGATGTTCAAAACAGATTTAAGAAATCAAAATAAAATATTTTTCTTATTCTTTCTTTCTCTCTTTTTTTTTTTCATTATAACTAACTCGTATTTGCAGATCCTTGAAAACTGAAATTTGAAGCTTTATTTAGAATATAAAAAATTATATTATAAAATTTTCACGATGCAATAAAATTTGAAGGAGAAAAATGCTATTCCAATAAATTGGCAACCATCTTTTACTTACAATTCTTGAATAAAAACATCATTTTCAGCTGTCCACAAATTGTAAAAAATGCAACATTTGAACTTTTAAATTTTAAATGTTTGATCATTTTATTATAATAGCTAAAAACATCATCCACCATCGGTCTTTCACCTGACCAAACATCACAAATCTGATAAAGATAAGTTAAGCAAAATTTGAAAAATTTATGATATGCAGTGTAACTTCAGAAATCCGGCAACTTCAAAAATCCGGCATCAAAACCATCTTTCCCTTCCTTTTTCTTTTACACTTTCAAGTTATGGGAGGAGAAAAATAGAAATTCTTTCTGAATTAAAAACTTCAAGATCGAAAGTAAAAATGCAAAAAAAAGAATATCTGACTTAATATTATTTTTTCTTTTTCATTTGTCAGAGGCGATTATTTTCTGAACACATTTTCTGGGAGCTGCACCGTTGCTCAGCAAAGGCAACAAATTTGGGGACAACTTTGGCAAATGCATAGCACAATAGTATATGGCTACACGAATTTTCGGCAACGGCGACATCAATGCTGAGGAAGTATTTCAGACTTTCACATTACCTGTGTAAAGACCGCAATTTATGAGCTGATTGAACACGCAAAATTTTAAAATGCATTAAGTGTCGAAAAAAGTGATACAGATGATTAATTAAGCATTGAAGAAAATCATCAAGAACGAATAATTTAATGGACAGATAGATCGCTGACGTTGTGCTAAATAAAATCGCTGATAGTGCTAGTAGCAACTCAGAAGATGAGTATGAACAACCGGCCGAAGAAAAGGTGTCACTAGAAAAATGCATAAATTTGACTAGAGAATTAATATATGTTAGATGTAAATTTCCAACTGGGCGAAAAATGTCCGGACCAGGATTCGAACCCGGGACCTCCTGGCTGAAGCCGCCAGTGCTCTGCCATCTGAGCTATCCCGGACGATTCTGGTCGAACTTTTTCACCCAGCTAACCTTGAAGATTACAGCATCTGGTCTGAAACCTGGTTCAGCTCAACAGAATAAATCTCAGGTAATGGAACTCCAGAAATCGCTGGATACGAAATTACACTAGATTAACTTTCACACAATTATTCTAATTGGTAAACAAATCATATTAGATGTAAATTTCCAACTGGGCGAAAAATGTCCGGACATTTTTCGCACAAGGTTAGCTGGGTGAAAAAGTTCGACCAGAATCGTCCGGGATAGCTCAGATGGCAGAGCACTGGCGGCTTCAGCCAGGAGGTCCCGGGTTCGAATCCTGGTCCGGACATTTTTCGCCCAGTTGGAAATTTACATCTAATATGATTTGTTTACCAATTAGAATAATTGTGTGAAAGTTAATCTAATTAATATATGGTTTAGAGAAATAAGACTGTATTTCCGAAACCGACATTTTTCATTTGTATAAAATGGGGAAAAAAAAAACTTGTTAAGGAACGGCCAAAAAAATTGAAGTAAACAAAGTGGACATCGATGTTACCGAAATTATAAGCGAAGAAATAATTTCACTCTTTATTAGATTTTTTTTTTCTGTAATATAGAAAATAATAAAGTAAGTTTTTTTTATATTTAATTCTCTTTTTCTTACATAATTTTCACTTGATGAATTAAATGAATATGAAATGATAATGCAATGGTAATGAATTAAATTATGGCTAAAGGCACCATTAAGAATATAATACTACAGTTGATATCCCTAGTTACTACTTTTGACATTCCTTCAAAAATCCGGCATAGTCTCAGTCCTGATGATGCCGGATTTTTGAAGTTATAATGTACTAGGCCATTTATAATGAAATCACCATGCATAATTTTACGAGTTAAGTTTTGCATATCGTTTCTTCTGTTTACATCGGAACTGGACTAGCAGCCAATCACGGTCCAAAAGAACACGTTACGCAGTTTTCGGATTTTTAAAGCGGGTTGGTTTTATGCTTGCGTATGGAAACGGGTGCAAAATGAAAGCAGGTGCGACAGCCGCATCTCGCCCCTTCCTTAAGGCTGTTCTCAAATCCAAAAGGGCAACTTCCTGACATAAGTTTTAATTTATTTTTATTCGAAAATGCATGAAACTAACTGGTGTTGTTGTTCAGAAACTATGTCATCGAGCTGTTTTTTCCAATTTTTTTGCAAACGTAATAGATCTTTCAGAAAATAATGTCAAAGTGGACCTTTTGAACCGAATTTTCACGCGAAAGCAGAAAAATCACTCAAGAGCGGGCGAAAAACGGGTTTGTCACGTGATCGATATCGCTTATAACTCAATAGGTAATGGATTGATAGAAAAATGGAAAGAACAGTTCCATTCCAAATCGCTTCCATGGCCAGGCTTTCAAATTTTGTATCTTTCCGTTAAAAAATGAATTTGTAAATGTGTCAGAAAGTTTTGCGCTTGTTCAGCGGAGAAGTTCAGAACAGCCTTAAAAGCCGGTTTAATTTTAATGCGATTGGTAACGGTGCTTTACTATGCAGAATTTGGTTTTATGAAATGCCAAATGAAATTTAAATATGCTCTACTTTTATTGTTAGTACCGAATTAAGTTCATCATAAACAGATTAGTATAACATTAAAAAAAGAGTTAGACAGAATAGCAATATTTGATATCTGTTAGGCTTCATCTGTCTTTGAACTTTTATGTTATACCCATTCATACTTTTCTAGTAAATATAACTATACCCAACCCCACGTTGCTTAGTTTTTCACAAAGTCTTATTATTCTTTCAGCAACGAGTTTTTTTTTTTTTTTTTATAATACAGTTAATAATTCATATATTTATTGTACGGAACCCTCTGAGCGCGAGTAATACTTGCACTTGACCGTTTATTAAATTATCAGAAAATAAACATTTTTTTCCATGGAAATTTTTTAAAGATGCTTGATTTTGCGTGTTTTATTTTGATTGACTTTTTGTGTATTATTAATTGCTTGCTCCACATAAACATGCTAGTCCTACACGGGCCGAAATTTTCTAATCTCAGCTGGGCTTGGGCGTGAGGAAAGCTATTTAGTTCTTTTTATCTATTGCAGTTCATGATTTGGACCGAGCAAATATAAACAAAATCCGGCCCGACTTTCCTCTCTTCCCTCCCCACCCTCTCTTTCTTTCTTTTAATGTCGATGTTTTTTTATAAACAGTATTCCACAGTTAATTTTTTTTAAATAATAATTCATACATATCTATGCATACGTTATATAGTACAGCATTTTTCAAATAACATGCTCCAAGTCATATGGCCAGGGGCCTCGCTAAGGAGGGGTGGGGAGGGGGATGCTCCCCCACGAAGCGTTCGAGAATGCTTTTACACTTGACAAATTTACAAACTTAGTTTGCAAATTTGTTTGAAACTTTAATAAAAACTATAATACCCTTTGTATTTCTGATAGACTTGGCAAAAGTTACAAATCTAATTGGGAATATTATTAAACAATAAGGACAAACAAATAAGGACTGTATTACATTTTTTAATTATGGTTACATGGCATAATTATAAAACTAGTTGGCAAATACTGAGATTTCACTTGGAAATTTAAGGTCCTCTTCCCCCCCCCCCCCCCAAAAAAAAAAAAAAATCACGAATGCTGTTACACTTGGCAAATTTGTTTAAAACTTTAATAAAAACTATAATACACTTTTTTTTGACAGACTTGGCAAAAGTTACAAATCTAATTGAGAATATTCTTAAATTTATTGCAAATAAGATTACATTTTCTAATTGTGGTAACATGGCATAATTATAAAACTTGTTGGCAAATACTGAATTTTGACTTGGCAGTTTAAGGTCCTCTACCCCAGCAATAAAAAGTCTTGGCGATGGCCGTGCATATGACAATCTAATTATAATATTAACTAGCAAATTACGTCCGCTGCGCTAGTCCATTTTTCCCACACCACTCGCTCACACACAAACAGAATTATATATATATATATATATATATATATATATATATATAAACTATTAAAATACAGAGTTAGTTAATTTAGTTCAGACAAACAAAAATTTTGAAAAAAAATGTGGTAAAAAGAAAGAGATCCAATTTTCTTTTTACCCCCCTCCCCTCTCCCCAATATGCTATTTCTTTCAGGCAACAAATAAAGTATCGTCACTAAAAAATAACGTTATGTTACAAAAGCAGGCGTATAAACAAAGCAGATGTGTCATTGTACGGTTAAATACTGATAAGCTCTACTGCATTTTTTAAAACTTCTAACCACCGGAAAGTTTCAGTTTTTGCACCTTCGTATAAGGGAAAAAAAGTACTTTTAACTGCAATTTGTTTGAAAATTGCATCTCAAATTATTTTTGAGATATTATTATTATTATTGTAGTTTTAATGCCATTTTTGTAATGGTGTCAAATCAAGTACTCCCTTTCTGTAGAAAGTAAAGGGACATTTTTGACATTTGAAGTCCACCGAGGTGGAGAATGCTTTGAGGCCTATAGCTACTATGGCTGTCGCCTCGAATGATCCTTATTATAACATAGAAACAACAACAAATCACAACAATTTTTTTATTTTTCCATTACATATATTATACAACTACAATGGGACATTCACAATTACATCCATGTCTTACCCAGGGACTCGAACCCGGGCCCTCGGGATGACAGAAGCCTCCGCTTACTGATCACGCCAACGGGCGACAAGTAAAGGGAAATGAGTTGGAAAATAGTAGATTACTATCTCTTTGGGTTGCCATTTTCTCATAACAACTGGAAAAAATATTAATTAAAATACGTGCTATTTTGAAAAAATATAAATGAATGATTTTTGATAACACATGGAGACATTAAACATAAACTACATTTAATTTTACAAACAAATGAAGGCATATGAATCATTAGATAGTCGATTTTCTTTTCTTTCTTTTTTTTTTCTTTTCTTCTTCTTCTTTTTTTTTTTTTTTTTTTTTTTTTTTTTGTCGCGGTTAAAGATTGGTTAGTAAATGTGGAATTCCTCAGCAGATGCAAATGGCGTCGTTTTATATAAAATAAAAGCGTGTATTTTAAGTCTTAAAACTGAAATTTATGTTTTGTAGAAATGCATCATTTTCACTCGGATTGGGATCATAGCGGCTTTGAAATTCTTCACAGGCTGAAATGCTTCACTTTTGAAAATAACGCAATTGAAATCACACACTATGATAAAACGCAAAGTTTTACAAAAATTTAGAGTCTTTATAGAAGAGCAGTGACGTTTAGGTTAAAATAATATTTGTTTGAGAGTTAGACAAACCAATATGATGCATTTTTTATTGTAACTAATTTTGTAGGTTTATTATAAACTAGCAAACCCCGCGGCTTTGCTCGCGTAATATTTGAAATATGCCAAGTGATATTTATATGTCTAATTTTTATTAAAAGAAATTATACTTTCAGGAATAATTCAAAAATTACTATTTAAAACATAGTTTGACTAAACTTCATTATTACACTGCATTAGGCAGAAATCAGACTTAAATTAATAAAAAGAAATAAAACTAAATAAATGATAATTTAGAAAATATTTTGAAACTTTTATGCTCAATTAATACGCTTATTTCAGTATTCATTTGATTTTTTGAATTTTTTAGAAACCACAGGGGTGCGCCAACAGTATCCAGCGCCTGTTTGCAGAATTTCAGTTAGCGCACTCTACCCCGCTCCCTCCCCCCCCCCTTCCTCCGAAAATAAATCTTTATATATAAAAAAATCTTTAAGTATCTATAACATCAAATAAAGTTTTTTGAACCAGAAAATTATTTAAGGGTGTATTCGAAAAAATATTTTTCCACCCTCAACAGCTCGAAATTTTCTGAGACATTTTCAGACTCATTTTTAAAAGTAAAAACATGAAACTTGCTGGGGTGATTTTTGAAGAGTTGTATAAGGTGCCGTGTGATTTCCTTTTTCGCTCAATTAATTAGAATTTGATTTTTAAGCAATTATTTTCTCAGTATGACCATTTTTTTCATCCCCAGATCACCCGCTTCCGGAAATTTCGGTTCAAAACGCCGATTTTGACAGCATTTTTTACAATATTTTCTGCATTTATCAAGAAATCGAGAAGCACGGCACATTAGGTAGTTTCTAAATAAGAGAATTTCCTAGTTTGATGCGTTTGAGAGCAAAAATGAATTTAAAAATGAATCAGAAAATAAGCAGTTTGGATCGGAATACACCCTTAATAAAATGTGTCTTGTTTCTATAGGGTTCGCATTTAATTTCATTTATTAAACAAAATTTCTGATTCCAAACATTTAAATTACTTGAAAAATAAGGGAGGTTGGCAGCTATGTAAATAAAATTCGAAACACAATAAAGTCTGTAAAAATAAAACCGATCTGTATCAGAATCCTGCATTAAATGGTAAAATTTCACTCTCCCAGACAAAATAATACAATACAATAATAATAGATTGCATCCATACTAATGAAATAAAGTGGTTTGCCATCTCTAATTTGCATATCGATATTAATATAAAAGAAAGACTTTGACTTTACTCTGCATGTGTTAGCGATGGCTAAGAAAATCTACGATTGGTTGGTTGTGTTTATGACGGCCCATTATCAACACGAGGGATATAGGCCCAAAGGAGAGGGGGAGAATGCCCTTCATGGGGGTCTTTCTAAGGGAACCTAACCCGTATTTACGCTTGGAAAACCAAGGTTTGAAGAAAACTCCGAACGATTAGGCAGAAGGGCGCGATTGGGATCGAACCCAGAACCTCCCGTCTACCAGCTTCGAGAGCAGAACCTCTCATCGACTGGTGGAGCCGAAAATCTACGGAACATAGAGGTCTGAAAATTTGGATAAGGATAGTCAATGGCAGGTCCAAATGCACCTGAGGATAATATTTTTTACTGTTTGATAATTAGCCGAAATATAATTAAAAGCCATAATGATAATCGCAAAATGACGAGCTTCCTTTCTTCAAAGTAATCATGCCTTTACATTTCTTCAGACTGACGAAAGCGTAACGTTCGAGTTTTACTTCATTTTTTAAATTGAGATGGACGGGTCCCCATGGAGTTAAAAAAAAAAATCGTCTTATCTTTCCATTTCAAATGGTATTTTTCGTTACTCTTTCAAAAGACCTTTTTATTTGGTCGCGATTCGCGTCAATTTTCAAGTTTTCCGTTTTTCTGAAGTTTTAAAATTTAAAAATTAAAAAAAAAACTATTAATACATTCTTGGCATTTTTCCGAATCTAACGATACCTCTGGTGTGAACAAATATTAATATTTAGTACTGTTTAAAAAAAAAAAAAAAAAAAAAAAAAAACTCAAGTCATTTCAAGGATTTGCCTAAGATGTTTTTCTCCCAGTGCAGATTTTCTCAAGATATCGTTTCCCGTCTCAGCGATATGTGCTTGTGCTTCGAATATCATTTCGCGTTTCAAAAAAGTGGAGGTTGGTACGCATTTTATGTTATTAACGTTTTATCCCGAATTTTTGGTCAGAATTGAAACTTTTATATATCTAAATGCCAGAAATTAAATACGAATTCGAGGTTCACTTGAAAAATCAATCCAGAGAGTGGATATCAGCATCGGTGTACGCTGCAGAAGGCAGTGGGACCCTCAACTCGAGCTACGTTTGGATAAATTTTCATTTAAAAATGAAAAATCATACAAATCCGAGCTTGTACCCTGCCGTATGCAGTGCTGCTGATAACATTAAGCTCGTTTGGAAAGATTTTCGTTTAAAAATATAAAATCAAAACAAACCGGGCAGCGCGTTGCACGTCCGGTGCATATTCTGCTGAAGACATTGCACCTCCCTCCCCATCTCTGGTTTCGTTTGGAAAATTTTTCGTTAATAGAGCGTTTCGTCGGTTAATAGAGCATAAGCACGGGAATTTAAAACTTTTTTTTAAAATCTATATTTTTCCGTTCACAATACGGCTATCATTGTTAGTTCCTAACTTATTTATGTCTAAATTGATTTTTTTTTCCCATCCTAGTCTCTGAAGCGTCTAAGGTTATATCTAAAGCTGATAAGTGCTCATATTTCAATACTTCCAATTTCATGTTCTGTATTAAAATGAACAAATCTTATAATCATCACAATTATTTATTCAGTATGTGATTAGACACGAGCGTACGCAGGGGGTGCAGGGAAAGGTCGCTTCTCTCAATCTTTGAAAAAGTAAGAATTTATCGCCAAATTCAGCCTATTTTCACCATACTCTCCCCATTAACAAAAATTCTATTTCCGCCATGATGATATGTACAGAGTGCAAGATAAAAAAAAAATATATGTTCTGCACGGAGGTTTATGATCCGAAAGAAAAAACCCCACAATTTTTGCCCATTACATAATAGTTTCTACAGAAGCGATCATTTGTAGGAGCGCTGAAAAAGTAAATTGCTTCGGCCACCTAAAGTAGACTTTACTATAGGAACGTAAAACTCACAGTGTTAAACCTACGAAACCGAATGCCAAAACTTTCACAAACGGTTGATGCTCCATTTTACCAATTAAAATTTGCTCCATAGCTGATGTCAGTCTCTCCAATCTAAAATCTCTACATTGAACAGCACACTCATACATACAAGTTCTGGTTTTATATTGTTTCTCTATTCAGGGTAGACAGAGGTCTACCTGGCCCGGAAAAATGAAGGCGAACTTTTAAACGAATCGAGCCGAGCTGGCGGAATAAAGACAATTTTTTTAAGGCCCGGAACTGTAAAAAATTAAACGGGTGAGTCGGTAGAAAAATAGCGTAGAGATATCCAGCGTAGAGATCGGCATCGGAAAGCTATATCGTGCCTGACACCAGGCTTAATTTTTCCAGCAAACTCGGGCCGGGTTGAGGCTTACATTTTTCTTCTAGATAGTCGAGCCGTGCTTAATTTGACTTAATTGTTCCCAGGACATGTGACGCAGGCAATATATTTTGTAAAAATAGTAATAGCTATAATAAACTTCTGTTAACGGAATCACTGTAAATATACCTTAATAAATTACAGAGAAATATTTTCAAAAATCTACTTTTTATAATACAGCTTCAAAAATTATGATGCTTTTAATCCTCTTTTTTTTCCTTTTATTCTAAACTACATTAATTTTTTCAATGAATCTTTATTTAAATGTTGAAAACTCTAAGAGTCTAAGTAATCATTAATGTTGCTATCGTGTCATTCCTGTGTTGGAAACACATAGCAATCTAACATTTCTTCGTAAATATGTATGCAGTACTTTTTTAAAGAATTTTAATTGTTAAAAAAAAAGCGGATTTTTTTTAGCCTGATTTAATTTATTTTTGAACGGGCTAGGTCGGGTCTGTTTTCACTAATTTTTGTACAGGCCGGGTCGCGAACTGCAAAAATATAAACGGGCTGGGCTCTGGTCTGAAAATTCCGATCTCTAATCTAGGTCTGTCCAACGCGTCTCCCGCGGTCGCTATAGTGGCGCCCATTCAAATCTTTCTATTAATAGCTATTTTTTAAATTAAAAATCCACTTTAAAGCATGCTTTCTTTAAATTCAATAATATTTGAATGGGGTTATTTTAATTGTTTCCAATGACCGTTATTTAGTGTTAATTATGTTATTAATTTGTTATTTAGTGATTTCAGGCAACTTCACTTACAAAATTTTGAGATAGGTTTGCCTTCTGAAAAATGTAATTTTAAATTTACTATGCATGTAAAAATACTATTAGTCCAGGCAATAGGGAATTTTACCTAGCAAAATTAATGGTAGTTCTGGAAATCGGCTTACTTTATGTTTTTGGGGTCGTTGAATCCGAATTTATAACTTCCCACTAAATTTCCCCCGGCAACCCCCCCAAATTTTGGTAATAAGCCCCCCAAAAAAGGTTTTTATTTAAAAAAATCGATTTATTTATTGTTTTAGGGGAAAAGTATCTAGAAATTCAGAAAGTAGACAAAATTTGCAACAAATTAGATATACGACATTATGACTTAGGATGAAGGGGAAGGGGGGATCTGCCTCGGAACATGTGCTCGGTGCTGCGTGGACTAAGTTGCGCAATTCCACTTAACCACTCACACGTTTACATTCGCCCTCCCATCTCCCCTCACGAACTTTCCTTATAAGGTTTACTTTAAGTTTTTTGGGTCGCTGAATCCGAATTTTTAACTTACCCCCAAAATCCCCCCCCCTCCCGAAAACCCTTCAAAATAGTTGCTATTAACTTAAATATCTTATTGTTTTAGGGGAAAAGCATTACAAAATTTAAAAACTAGACAAAATTTGCAACAAATAGGATATATGACATTATGACGTAGGATAAACGGGAGAGAGGGGGCTGCCTCGGAACATTCCCCGCGCGCTTTTCTCAAAAACCAAATTCTTTCAAAAAATCAATTTTTTGGCGGGTTGCCGGGTGAAATTTTGGTGGGAAGTTACAAAGTCGGATTCAGCGACCCCAAAAACATAAAGTGAGTCAAAAACCAGAACTAGTATTAATTTTTCCAGGTAAAATCCCCTATTGCCTGGACTTCATAACTTAGTGCACGTAGCGCCGCAGTGCATGTTCAGAGGTAGCCCTCCCCCTCCCCGTTCATCCTACGTCATAATGTCATGTATCCTATTTGTTGCAAATTTTTGTCTAGTTTCTGAATTTCGTAATGCTTTTTCCCTAAAACAATAAGAAATTTATGTTAAAAACAACTATTTGGGGGGGGGGGGTAGGGTTCGTGGGGGGAAAAGTTGAGGGTAAGTTAAAAATTCGGATTCAGCGACCTAAAAAACTTAAAGTAAACCTTATAGAGAAAGTTCGGACAGGAGATGGGAGGGAGAATGTCAATGTGTGAGTGGTTAAGTGGAATTGCGCAACTTAGTTCACGCAACACCGCGCGCATGTTCCGAGGCAGATCCCCCCTTCCCCTTCATCCTAAGTCATAATGTCATATATCTAATTTGTTGCAAATTTTGTCTACTTTCTAAATTTATAGATGTATTTCCCCTAAAACAGTAATGATTTTTTTAATAAAAACCTTTTTTTTGGGGGGGGGGGGCTTTTTACCAAAATTTGGGGGGGGGGGGGGTGCCGGGGGAAATTTTGGTGGGAAGTTAAAAATTCGGATTCAGCGACCTAAAAAACATATAGTAAGCTTTTTTCCAGAACTACCATGAACTTTGCTAGGTAGAGCCCCTATACGGTCTCTATTGCCTGGACTATATTGCGAAGAGCCTAAATAAAGTTAGGCTAGAATATAGACGAAGCATATTAGCTAGATAAAAATAAATTGCATAAAATATATTCATTTAGAAGATATGCGTCGGGTTTCCTATAAGTCCACACAACTTTGAAGGAATCCTTTACTATTTATATGCTGACCCCACCGATATGATTACGTGATATCGGTCACGCTATGAGGGGATTGTTGAAAAGAAAACCAACTCTTTCAATTAAACTTTACTAACAATTTATTTACACATTATTTACAGATAACAAGACACTATTTACAATTAAGAACTCGGATATAGGAGATCCGGTCCAACATTAAATTAAATACAGTAAATACTTCCAGTGTAGTGTTAAACAACTTTATATTCCACTCACCCTACGCTAGTTAAATTAGATTTATCGGATATCACTATTAATCTCTTAACACATTAGCTCTGTACTCCAAGAGCTTCACCGCCTAACCACGCCCTATCCAAGAGCTACTCTCAAACAACTCACACCTTGAGTTCCAGGCATCAACTGTGCTCTGCGAGAAAGTGACTACCCACTTATACGCCTTATCTGATCTCCCTCAGCTATATCACTCCTCTCCCAAAAACATACACGGAGTTGCCCTTCTGCCATCAGGGTCCCCTTCCCTTCCTCCAATCCATCGAACCTCACGTGTCACCTTCCGTGACGCCCGTTATTTCGTTATCTGGTGAAATCCTTTTGTCTGCCTTATCTCAGGTATGCATTTGAATCGCAGGGACCCCACTCTATTCATAAACTACATTCCTTCACCTACTCGGTATAACTCATTAGCTCGGATTAAATTTCAGATAAGAAAAGAGTGTTACTTTAAAATTCCCAGTACACAGACAATATACAAGCAAGAAAATAATATATAACCATAGTTCTATTAGTATATGTTCCTCAGAACCTGACAATATGGAAACAAAAAACTTAAGGTATTTCCCGAAAAAAAAAACAGATGTATTGAAAACATCAGAAAATAAAACTTGAAGTGGAGGGCTTATAAATGGCACTTTTTCAAATAAGGAAAAGTTCACATATATTAGGGAGCTTACCTTTGGTTCTTTACGGTAATCGATCTATTTATATTATCACTACTTTTCAACAGAGTAGCAATCTCTTGAGTATGTTGGTAGGATATAGTTTTTAAAGCATATCCCATCAAATTTGCATCCATCTTTTTTTTTGAAATGTATATTTTAAATCATATAAAGATAAATGTTAAATTTTTATATCAATAGACATTTTAAACATAACGGGTAGTCATTTTATTTTTACTGTTTTTCAATCATTGCATTTTAAATATTAATTTAAATTGTAAAAGGGCCTCTCCATAAATGATGTCACACTTTTTTCAAGTTTTTGACCCCCCCACCCCCCAACCCTTTGTCACAAATTGTCATACTTTACCATACCCCTTCTCTCCCCCTTGTCACATATCACGCTATTTTACATAAAAATATACTTGCAGTTCAGAAACAAAGCACAACGTTATAGATCATATTTCAAATTTTAATGACATTTGTGAAGCATATCAATAAAAATGATTCGTGTACTTATTTTGTATGAAATAAGTTTACAACAAAAAACATAATTAATATACAATAGTAATAAAATATTAATATCAAAGAGCGGAATTTGCAATAGAATTTAATATATTTGGCTTTAAATCATATCTTTACTTTATGAACACAAAATACTTGGGGGTCCGGGACACAATTTGAAATAATTTTTATTTATTCAGTTAAAATTTTGAATTTTTTTGTGATGGTTAACCATGTTATTTGTAAACAAAATCACATTATAAAACTTCTCATATATTTTTAAAAAAATTTAAAATTCATTAAAAAAGTGGGTTAATTTAAAATCGTTAACTCGAAATATTATTTGTAGAATTTCAATTTTTTATCATTGTATAAGTTTTAATTTAGATTCAGCATTTTTTTTAAATATTAATTTTTAAAAAAATTAAAAATATTTAAAGTTAAAAAAAAAGTGTTAACTTTTATTTAAAAAAAAAAATCATATTTTCAAAAGTAAATATTTTTTTTCTAATTTGCTGAATCAAAATTAAAGTAAAACAATTGAAAAATACATGTTCCAAATTTGAACCATTTATCTTTAACGGTTCTTGACTCATAACGATTTAAATACGAGAAATGATGAAGAAAAACGCATTTTCAAAAGAAATCGTTTTCATGACAACTATTGCTTGAAAGCTAGATTTTGAGAACATACCAAAGCGAAAATTTTAATATTTCTTGTTCTAATTAAGATAGAAACATGATTTAATAAACTTCATTTTAAGCAGAAAAACACAGAAAAATTTTTAATGCAATAAAAGTTTAGAAAATTTGGAGATTTTTGTGTCCCGGATCCCCCTTAAAACAGATTGATTTTTAAAAAGAGGCCTCAATATTAGTTTTACTTAAATGGAATTTTCATAACATTTCATGTGTGACATCAATATGCACATTTATAAAATTATATACTAAATCATAAAATAGAAATTACTCTAAATCATTTACTATTACGACTCTTCCTCCCATAGAGAAGATACATGCTTGTCGATCGAGTACACAGGCATTTTGACATCGCTCTCATCCCCGGGGAAAGTAAGCCCTCTAATGTCAATGTCGTCTTCATCCACCCAATCTGCAAATTCCACATTTTTGGTGAAAGCAATTAGAGCCCCGAGTTCTTGTTGTCTGCGCGCAGCTATTCGAAGCTGTTTAACTCTGCCAAATTCTGGTTGATACTTTCCACTGATTTTATGTACACAAATTATGTGTTTCTTCAACAGGGCATTGGATGCAAAATACAAAGCACAATGCTTGCTAACACGAGTAGGAAGCACACATTGCACTGAAGGACTATAGAGATCATATGGCAACACTTTGTAAACTGATCGGGAAAGAAGTTCATTTGTTTTCAAAATTTGCACAGCAAATAGTGATAGAAATTTATAATTTTCTGACTCAGCTCGATTAATCGGTGCTAAGGCTGTTCTTAACTGCTCTGCTCAACAAGCGCAAAACGTTTTGACACATTTACAAATTCATTTTTTAATGGAAAGATATAAAAGTGGAAAGCCTGGCCATGGAAGCAATTTGGAATTGAACTGCTTTTTCCAATTTTTGATCCATCAATTACCTATTGAGTTATAAGCCATCTTGATCACGTGACAAACGCGTTTTTCGCCCGCTCTTGATGCTCTTTCTTCCTTCGCGCGGAAATTCGGTTCAAAACGCCCACTTTGACACTCTTTTCTGAAAGATCTATTGCGTTTGCACAAAAAATGGAAAAACAGCTCAATTACAGTGTTTCTGAACAACAACACCAGCTAGTTTCATGCATTTTCGAACAAAAATAAATTAAAACTTATGTCAGAAAGTTGCCCTCTTCAATTTGAGAACAGCCTTAAGACCTACTACTGTCTGACACACTTGGCAAAAATCTTGATGGCACAGTATTGAGCAATACCCAAGGGGGGCAACTTATCTTTTGTTGGACATTTCAACGGTGTAACAGGAGGAGATGTCTTCTAAATGAAGAATTTCTGCTGATACCATATTCTCAGAACCTACACTGAATGCTTTTTTTTTCTTTTAAAGAAAGGAATATAAGTGAAAACAAACCACATGAATGTTGTTTCAGTCCCGATTAAAAAATACCCTCAAAAACTGGTAATTTCAAAATAACTTCAAAATTTAATCTGCTGATTTTAAATGCTTTTATTTTAACCAAAATGTGTAATGTCACACTTCTTCTTACCCCCTCCCACCGCCTTGTCACAATTTCACGACCCCCCCCCCCCTCCAAGCGTGACATCATTTGTGGACGGCCCCAAAGTGTATTTAAGTATAATTCATTATTTTAATTATACATTATCTTTTGATAATTATATGTGCTTTTATATATTTTCTAAGACTTTTTTATTTTAAATCACGAATTCAAATGATTTAATTAAGTATTTTTGAAGTAAACTTGGATTTATAAAATGTTTACTTAGATACTTTATTTGTCTTATTAAATATTGAAGTTTTGTTAATGTTAAAAAAAACGGCCATAATCATTATTATTTTTTTAATTATGGCCATCCCCCACCCCCCATTCTGACCATAAAATCAGGGTTCTAACTTTTTACGACTGCTCTTTCATCTTCACCTAACACTTCATTTATAATTTCTGTTTCATAATAATGGAAGCCGTCAGTCCACCATAAGAAAATAACTCGGTTAAAAATAAAAAATCCAAAATGAGATAATGATCAAATCATGATTAAATCCTTCTACGAAATATTTTTCTGGCTACGACCTTGACCGTAATGCACCTTCCACCCATCCAGAGATGGAAGTGCTCGATTTCTTTTTTTCTTTTTTTTTTTTTTTGTTCTTTTTAACCGAACTGTTTTTTCCACTCTTGAACTATTAATCGTTTATATCGGTTATTCTTGTGAAATTTCTTATATTTTTGTGAAAAATAACATTTTGTAACGAAAGATGAAATTCTGTTATTCAAATTCGAACCCATCATTTATTAATAATAACTTCTTTAATTTCACCTGCTAAAGTTTTCCTTTTTAGTGCACTTGTTTTATTTGCAAATTACGCGTTTTAAAGCCTAACAAAATAAAAATAAGTCATAAAGAGTACGTTTTTGTGGAAGGAAATTTTCAGAAGGGTCGTGTTTTATGAAAAGAAATTTTCTCAAAGGGCCTGTTTTATGAAAAGAAATTTTCTCAAAGGCCTGTTTTATGAAAAGGAATTTTGTGAAGGGGCCTGTTTTATGAAAAGGAATTTTGTGAAGGGGTCTGTTTTATGAAAGAGTTTTGTGAAGGGGCATGTTTTATTAAATGGATTTTTGTCAAGGGGCCTTAAGTAGGCCCCAAATTTTGTTTGGATCGAACGACTGAACATATTTGTATTGATTTAATGAAATAATTCATGTGAACATAATATCACTTTTGCATCAATGTTATTTTTTATCACCTTAAGTAGGCCCCAAATTTTGTTTGGATCGAACCACTGAACATATTTGTATTGATTTAATGAAATAATTCCTGTGAATATAATATCACTTTTGCATCAATGTTATTTTTTGTCAAATGTTTCATTTAGTGCTAACTACAGGGTGGCTACTAA
This sequence comes from Maratus speciosus, assembly GCA_963932465.1. Taxonomy (NCBI): domain Eukaryota; kingdom Metazoa; phylum Arthropoda; class Arachnida; order Araneae; family Salticidae; genus Maratus; species Maratus speciosus. The sequence goes on along the minus strand of OZ010797.1, from coordinate 233,555,919 downwards.
ATACTGATACACTTCAAAAAATAAGAATTAATTTTAATCGTTTGGTAAAATAATTTATTTCTGTATTTCAGCGTTTGGCAATTTTCTATTAGTGCAGACGATTTTTGTAAAAATCAAATATTTAGAATTATTTTTAAAATGGAAGCTAAAAGAATGATGATTAAACAGCTCTTTGATCGCGGGCTTTCCGCAGGTCAAATATTTAAGCAATTGAAATGCCTTGGTTTTAATAGATTATTTATATATAGAACTATAAATCGATTATTGGATACTAATAGCTGTAAAAATCGACCTAGGTCTGGTCGCCCACGATCAGTTCACACAAAAGAGCGCATCAAAAGAATTCGTGAAAAGATACGAAGAAATCCACAACGCTCTGCAAATAAAATGGCTGCAGAAGAGAACGTGAGTCGCAGAACTATGCAAGTTATTATAAATGAAGACCTGGGTTTTCGTCCTTATCGGAAAAGAAAAGTTCAAGGTTTGACTGATGCCCAAAAGATAAAAAGATTACAAAGATGCAAGAAATTGCTGAAGCGGCACGGTAAGAAAAATATTGACAGAATGATATTTTCTGATGAAAAGCTATTTTGCACTGAACAGTGTTATAATGCTAAAAATGATGTCGTATATTCAGCAACGTTTGAGGATATACCTGAAACTCTCCGAACTGTTAAACGCTTTCAGAACAAGAATTCTGTTATGGTTTGGGCTGCAGTGTCAAACAATGGGAAATTGCCTTTGAAATTCATAGATAAAGGGGTAAAAATCAATGCGGAATATTACAAACAGAACATATTGGCTGCACATTTATTGCCACATGCTGACAGGTTGTATCCAAAAAAAGAATTGGATATTTCAGCAAGATTCTGCACCTTCACACCGAGCTAAATCAACACAAGCTTGGCTCCAGGTCAATTGTCCGAATTTTATCATGCACGAAGATTGGCCACCTTCTTCACCGGATCTAAATCCTTTAGATTATTGTGTCTGGGGGATTTTAGAGGCTAAAGTAAATAGCAAACAACACAGAAGTTTGGACTCTCTCAAAGCTTCCATATTGCGTGAATGGACAAATTACCTCTTAAAATGATTCGTGCCGCCCTCGGGCATGGCATAAGAGATTATCTTGGTAATTGATAAAGATGGCGGTCGATTTAAGTGAATTTGTTTACAGGTAAACTTTCATGTATGATGTTCATCATATTAGTGTAATTATTTTTTTCTATTTTATATTTGTAAAATAAAATGTCTAAATATTTGTATCAGTATTTAGTAGCCACCCTGTATTATGCTTGGCGGCAATGGTGTTGATAACAGAAAAGTATTGTAAGTCGTCGTCCCCTCCCTTCCTCCGCGAACACATACACACACGCATATGTGTGCAGAAAGGTGTGTTCGAAGATTTTGGCGTGTTTTCCAGAAGAAATACATTTAGAAAATTTTAAATTTCATTTTTAAGTGGCCTCAGACGCTTAAAATTGGAAAAAATGAAAAAAAAAAAAAAAAAAAAAAGAGAGACCATTTTCACCATTTATTTCTTAAAATGTATATAATTTTAAAACGCAATTTTTATTGGGATAAAAGATATAAGTATGTTCTTTCATTCCATTTATTCAAAAAATGCAAGATGCAAAATTAGCATGTATAGGGGGTACTGTCAAACATTTCAGGAGCAGAAAATTCGTATAACAGGATTATAAAATAAATGCAGTAGCCTCCCGCTTAACTGGCCTAAACGGGACCGAAGGTTAGCCGGTTAAGAGAAAAACGGTTAAAGCGGAGAAAAAAAAAATTAAATACGTTTCTGCCTAATTTAATTAATGAAACCCATACGATGCATTTAGTTTTTCATTTGTGTAGTTTTAAAAATGTACATATTTTCTATATTTTGTGAAATGAATACTAATAATTAACTGAATTGAAAGAAATTATCCCTGACAACAAATAAGGAAAAATATTTAACACAAATTAAATTGTTGAAAATCCGGGCACACACCTTTTTAAGAAGTGAAATTGTTTTACATTATGTATATATAAGTTAGTAAACATAAAGAAATCAGTGGCCGTCTTCGTTGAAGGCAAGATGCCCGACATTTTGCAGCATTATCTCTCCATCTCTTTAATATCACAAGTTTAACCGAGGAAGCTGTTAGCCTCTGCTCAACATTAGCGTAGCGCTTTCTCTAATGCTTTTACCCTTTCTAATACGAGGAATTTTAGCAGGGTCAACTTCAACTGAATCATCATCAGGATCGTTTTAGTATTAGTAGGAGAGCTGTTGAACATTTTTGAGTAGGTATTTGAGGCACCCTGAAAATTTGTGCAGCACTTCTTTTGTAATGCCTGAATACAAAATCGAATGTCTGGCTGAAGGATCGTGGCCCAAAACCTGTGCCAGACACGTGTCAAGTGCCATTTTTTGACACTACCCCAAAAAAGTATTTGAGGCACGCTGAGATTGAAACAGAATAATATTTATACTTAGAAAAAAATATTTTGAAAATGACAGACACTTTAGTCGGCCCAAAAACTGTGCCAGACACGTGTCAAGTGCCATTTTTTGACTACCCAAAAAAGGTATTCGAGGCACGCTGAGATTGAGGCACAATAATATTTATGCTTAGAAAAAAATATTTTGAAAATGACAGACACTTTAGTCGGCACAGAAACTGTGCCAGACACGTGTCAAGTGCCACTTTTTGTCTGGCACAGGTTTTGGGCCACGATCCTTCAGCCAGACATTCATTTTTGTATTCAGGCATTACAAAAGAAGTGTTGCACAAATTTTCAGGGTGCATCAAATACCTTCCCTAAAATGTTTAACAGCTCTTGGACTATATTGAACAACATCAGTTACAGCCCTAATTAATATCCTCGTCAAATAATATTTCATGCCTGAGATCTTTATCAGACTAAAAACAAATCTTATACATCTTCTATGGTGATTTGTTCGCATCCCTCAAGCTTTTTAAATGTTTGTACAAAACAGTTTGCAGATAGATCAGACATTATACAGTTCCAGGGGGGGGGGGGGGATTGCACTTTTGACCATTAAAAACACAAAATCTCAAATTTTCCGGGGGGATATCTCATTGTTCCTGGGGGGGGGGGTTGAGGGGGTGTTCTCCCGGGCCACATCCTGAATTCAACTCTGGTGAAGGTCCTAGAATGTGTCCATTTAGAACCGGCGTTCTTCTTTCTGAATTTTTATTTCCTTCCCTCCGGATTGCACTTCAACTCGAAAGCGTAAGCTGAGTTCCCGAGGCCGTCATCCCTTAGTAGTTTTGTCTGATATTGGGGAAAAGAACTCGGCCGGTTAAAGCGGAGTTTCGGCTAAGAGGAGGCCGGTTAAGAGGGAGGCTACTGTATTGCAACTAGAATGAACATTTCGGTGCCTACTTATACTTCAGATTGTAATAATTACCCTGAACCTAAATAAATTTTTATTTATAGCATTTTTATATTTTTAATACAAAGTTGTGTTTAGCTAATACAAAATTTTGAAATTTTCAACAGTATAATCACCGCCCAAAAATATTTCTTTGACAATTAAAAGAAAATTTTAGTTTCAGTATATAGAGACTAATATGAAACACAAGTTTTGAAAATTCCAGGAAAAAATATTCTGAAGTTTTTGAGATATCCTGCGCGTTATACCCAAAAACGTTTTTTGGAGAAAAATTATTTCAAATTTCGGAAACGTCGCTTCAGCTATTGAGCGGGTATAATTCTAAAAGCCATAACTTATGCGAATTTCAAGGAAAGAATTATATCAAAAGGTTCAGAAAAGATAGGACTCTACCATCTAAATAAAAGAAAAAAAAAATCCAAAAATTTGAAGCTTTAAGAGTCCTGAGACTCCTTAACCCCTTGAAGGGTGGTGGTATATTGTATATACCACTTTATTTTAATTTTCAAATGCCACATCGGCGCCATAATTTTAAAACTAAATTTTTCTTTATATTATATACTCGAAAATACGCTTTTACTTCCTTTATATAAATTTTCTTGTAAATACTGGTGTCAATCAATCATTTTAACATTTTATCAACAGAAGTACTTCGCCCCTGAAAGGGTTAAATGATTTATTTGAATTTTTATAATAGCATTTTAGTGCTTCTATCAATTTAAATTTTTTTGGTTAGTTTTGCTTTTTGTGAATTAGATTGTTATTTATACTTTTTGTGAGTATGAATTACAAGTGTACAGAGTCTACTCGATATCTAGCCAAATTTTTACTATATACTTAGCCAATACAGAGTACAATAGAACCTCTTTTATCCGAAACTCTGTTAATCAAAACTCTTGGCTAACCGAAATACACTTTTAAAGCTTCTTTACTATCACACTCCTTGTGTGCAAAACCCATTTTGAAAGCTTTTTTTTTTTTTTTTTTTTTTTTTTAACCATCATATTCTTTGTGTTCAAGTGGTCCTTTCGGAATTACGGGTACATATAAATATTTTCGATACCCTTTCTTAGAGTTCCTTTGAATTTAACTTAGACTCCCGTAAGCTGCGGAGTGGGACAAAATAAATAAATAAATAAAAACCGAACAAATTAGCAATTCTGAAGCTTTTGAATGTTTTGCAAAAGGTTTGGCATGGCTGAAGCAACAGAAAGACTGACACTGGTGAACTAATAATATTTAAAAAAATCCGTGATAGAGCTTCAAAGCAAAGGCAATCGAAACTGCGACAAACAAAACATTTTTTCAAACCCTTGTGATATATGTAAAAGGTGGTTAATTTCAAAATTAAAATTCAAGTAATTTATTCTTGTTTCTATTTTGCTAATGCTTTATTTTAATTAAGCACTTGTTACCATAATAAGAAATATTGCATATATTTCTCCTTAATTTTAAAATTGAAGAATTCTCGATAATCCGAAAATTTCGATTTTCCGAAAGATGGTCGGTCCCAATTACAGTCGAACCTCGTTAACGCGAACACTCAAAGGGAAACTTACTTTGTTCGTGTTAAAAGAAGCTCGCGTTATCGTAACTTAAATACATTAAATACAATGGAGGGGGGCAATCGGAAACAGTTCGTGCTGAAAGTAATTCGCGTTAAGCGTGTTCGTGTTAACGAGGTTTCACTGTACTTCGGATAATCGAGATTCTACTGTAGTTCTAAAAATCTATTTTCTTTTTGCATTACACAGAAAAGTGTAAATTAATGGGTAATAAAATTTTTAAAAAAGATTGCATGAAACTATTAGTCATTGTTTATTACCATTTTTCATAAAGATTTATGTGACGATATGGGATCTTTATTTTGAAAAATCAAAATGTTTACTGCAATGTTTACAGACATTTATAATTTCATACATGCATTTTAAATTGAGTTTTCTTGTATAATATTTATTTATTCCTATTAAACATACATTCATATTGATTTAATAAAAGAATTTGCGAATGTCTATAATTTTAAAATGATCGCTTTCGCAACAACGTCAATTTTTTTCAAATGTTTCATTTGATACAAACTATTATTTTTGGCGACAATGGTATTGGTATAACAAATCGGCTCCCCTCTCCCTCCTCCCCTTCTAGAGGTGGGAATGCTCAAATAAAAAATTTTTGGTGGGGTGAAATTTTTTTTCGCAGAGTTTTCATTTCAACTTGGAAAAGTTGAAATTATTTTTTTTTAAATCCCTGTATTTAATTTTTTATTAGCTACGCTCTGATGTTTTTATCAATTTAAATTTGTTTGGTTAGATGTAATACTTTTTATCTATCATTCTGTATTCCACAACTTTTCAAATGATGTGGATGGCTTAAAATATTGAAACAATTTTAATTGAGGACCCCAGAAGCTAAGGGGTATAAGTGACAAAATTAAAAAAATTGAGTTAAGTGCTCAGGCTATCTGGAAATAAGTCTGTTTGTAGGTAAAGAGATATAAGTGATTTTTAATTATGCGCTGCGTTCTAGGGGTCAATTACTTAACCTCTTTCCCGAAACTGTGAAACACGTGGAGGCCAAGGGGTATAAGTGCACTTGTAACCGGTGACATCCACATAGCTGAATCGAGACTAACGACATACAAGGCCAGTTCATGTCTGTTAAAACGCCACACGAATTTAATCATCTACGATGATTGCCACAAAAAGACGAAGATGTTTCTAACAAACGGATGCAGAACATAGTAAACAAAAAGGAAGAAACAGCTTCTACCGCACCTTCTCGCGATGAAAGAGGAAGAAAAGGATCATCGAATAAAATTCCACAAGATCGTATTGATATTACCAAAGAACACATAAACAAGTTTCCTCGATACACAATTCATTACACTAGAGAAAAAACCCCCCAACCGTAAATACCTGAATCCAAAACTCAGTTTAAAGGAGATGTACAAACTCTGTGTTCACATTTACCTAGAAGAAAAGCACGTATAGGCCGTGAGGTGATGCTGAAAAAGAAGCTTAGAAATAGACTTCCGTTGCAACTTTCGGGGGGCAACTTAATTTTAAACTTTTATGTTATAAAAAGTTCTTATTCATTGAAATTGTCAAAGTTCGGGATGCAAAAGTTGCACATTAATTAGAAATTAGAAAAAATATATCGCACTATTTACTCACGACATCTAACAACCGATTGGCTCAATCTCTCACTTCTCGCACGTATTAGCCAATCGGAAGCGTACGTTTATGAATTCGCCGTAGATAGCGTAAAAAACTAGCGAAAGTTTCTCTTTTCTGCTTAAAAACAAACTTACAATACTCCAAAATGAATTATTTTGTGATCGTATGCTATACCATATTTGCGACTTTAAAAGTATACCAAGGCTGATTTTATTACCATTTTTCTCTCGATTTCTATCTTCTTTTATTTATTGTGACTTCTTTAAGTACTAATACTAATGAAAACAGCCAGATTTCCTATTTTGCTAACCGGACATCTGGTCTATTATGTATGTAGTACTTCATAATAATGTAGATAAAATATATTCTTATATAAAAACTTATTATTATTTTTCTTCTTTTACAAATTTTTAATATCTGGTAAAATAATGCATGCATAAAAACAATCCTGTAAATATATATAATAAACACATTTCTTATATCATGCTTTAAATTTTCAACTGATTTACTTTTAGAGGAAAATTTCATGAATTTAAAAGAAGTTCGAAGACGAAAATTTTCATTCCATACTTCTAATTTTTTTCGTTTGCAGATATTTCTCAGTTAAACGTTAAAAAAAAATATTATATACTTAAGTGACATACAATACATGCAGTTACTTCTTAACTTGTAATTTTTTATCCATATATATGTGTGTCTGTGTGTTTTAGTTAAGGAAAAATCCTTTTAAAAGTAGAATTATTCTTCAGAGAAAATACATAGGTCAATATTAAAATGTATATATATATGTAGCATTTGGCACACTCATGAAATATATAAATTTTATTTTTTCTTACATTCTATTTTTTATATATGTATGTATGTACGTATTTATTGTTAATTTTAAAACGATTTCATTAAATAAATAAACATATATACCTATATGAGTATATATACATATACACTTATAAATTTATTCTAGAACTGGTATGAAATAAATAAAATTTACTGCCATAAAATAATTTATTTGAGATTAAAAATGTGACTCACATTTGTATGCATCCATAAATAATAATAATAAAAATAATAATAAATATTAACTTCTAAGGTATTTCAAACTCCGTCATTCTTTTTCCCTTAAGCCTCGCCAGATGGCGCCAAAGAAAAGATTATGCTGGCGATATTCGAAATTTCAAATTAAAAGGGGGGAAAACAAATCCTGACAATTACGCGGGCATATTTACTTCGCAAGAACTGCATATTTAATATCCATTAATGTCTAGCATACAGATAATCTAATCAAATTTAGATAAATATAAGTTCCTACATTTGTTCTTTTAAACTCAGGTTGTTTACATTCTGACAACAGCGACGCGAAACGTCTGAAAGACTTGTTTTTATTGGCTCTTGTGCCTAAAAACGAGCCAATCGCAGACAGCTTTACAAAAGTTATTAAAAAAATAGTTCCATGTTTTTGTTTTAATTATTAATTAATGTGCAACTTTCGGATCCAGAACTTTTGTGATTTTTAAAGTTTTTAATATCATTATAATAATCATGCAGAAATTAAGTTGCCCCCCAAATGTTGCAACGAAGTTGAACGATAATGCCTATGGCCCCACGGTCTAGTACAGCAGATCAAGGAAAGTTTCTATAGACACATTTTTAACACCCATTTTAATCTCAGTTTTCACCGGCCGGAGACTGAAAAATGTGTTGTGTGTGACAAGCTGCAATTGAAAATAGACCATGGAAATGCAGATGAGAAACAATAAGCAGAGACTCAAAAGGAACTACATCTCCGCAAAGCAGAAGCTGCCAGATTAACCAAAGACACATTCCAAAATTTAAAGGATGATTCAAAGGTCGCGATATGCTTTGACTTGAAAAAGATCATGCCAACTCCGCATGTAACCAATTCTAAAGTTATTACCTACGTCAACTTTGGACGTACAACTTGAACATTCATAACCTTAAAAGCGGAACTGCCCACACGTACACGTGGAATGAAGGCCAGGCTTTTCGCGGATGTCAAGAGATCGCATTCTGTCTTTTGAAATTTATAAAGACTCTTCCTCTCAAGTCAGGTATATTACAGCTTTTAGTGACAATTGTGGAGGACAGAATAAAAGCCACTTGATTGTGCAGTTCTGGCTGTACATCATAAAAAATACACACATAGAAACAGTCGATCACCACTTTTTGATTTCAGGACACTCCTACAATGAATGTGACCAAGACTTTGAGCTTATAGAAATCAGAAAGAAGAGGAATAAAAGGGATCTGTATGTTCCAGAGCACTGGGCTGAACTTGTAAATGATTCTAGCCAAAACTTCACTAAAGAAGTGCTAAAAGATGAAAATTTTATTAATCGAGTCACGTGCACCATTCTTTATAAAGTCAGTGAAACGTATCTCGAAATATACAGTGGCTGTATTTTGAGAAAAAATACCCTTCACATTTTTATACAAAGAAACTGCTGGTGGTGAATTAAAACCTTTCCACGAGCTAAAGGTGAAGTCCTGCCGTGCCGGAAGATGCCCTACAGTTCTGTCTGAAATTCCCATAGCACAAGAAAGGCCGAAAATCAAGTAACTTTATTTTAAAAATCTCATTAAATTATTGCAGTTTGTACCTCGAGTGTACCACTTTTTCTACCAAGATCTTCCTCACCAAGTGGCACCAGGACAGACTGAAACCCCGCACGCTTCTGAAGATCAGGCTGATGAGCCTCTCGTGCTTATAAAACAGATGAGGATGAGATAATGTAGATGTGTTGTTCCCATGTTATCACTAGAAGAGTATTGTTCCATATTTTAAAACTGTTTCGCGTCTTTTTATTTATTTTTAGATTTTTTTTCTTATACGTTAAATAAATGCATTTTAACGGTTAAAAAATTAAAAAATTTCAATATTTCAAAACTTATAATAAAACTTTAAAACTTATATTAGAACAAAATTCTATCCTTTCATTCATTTGTATTAACATTGTCCTTAAATTTTTCATCAAATCTTTTTTTTATTTCATAATTTTTTATTTTTAAAACTTATAATAAAACAAGATTTTGTTCTTTAATTCATTTGTATCAACATTGTTCTTAAAACTTTTATAAATTCATTTTTTCATTTCATAGTTTTTCATTTCTTGTGTACCGCTTGGAAGACAAAGGGTGCAAGTGCCGAATGATTATAAAGACTGCTTAGTTATAAATTTTGAAAAAAAAATGTACTGCACTTTTCTTTTCACAGTTATTGAAAAAAGAGTTCATAGACCACAAAGAAATCAGCAACAGTTTCATATTTCAATTCAGTTAATTATTATTGATGTTCAACTTTAAACTCGATTTCGAGTAAATTGAGTCACTTGTATCCCTTGGCTTCTAGGTTCCTCAATTATATTCTTCATCGAATGAAAACATGCCAAGAAATGACCGTAAAAGTTTTTTTTAAACCACGTGCATGATTTATTAGACACCCATAACTTTAAAAATATTAAATGAAACCCGTCAGAACTTGGAAGGGAAAGAAGTTTATGATACCATAGAAGCATTTTTGTACTTTTCTGTTTTACCAACACCATTTTAGGTGCGTTCGTAATTATCTAAATACGTAGCACCTATAGTTGTCGTTCAGCCCGTCTGTCTGTCCGTCCGTCTGTCCGCATATAACAGAGCAAAAACTACCCAACCGAATCGTTTAAAATTTAAACTATATAACTGTTGCATAATTTTTTCGAGTCATTTCAATTTTTATGAAAATCGGATCTATAGTTTAATTACAGGGACAGTCAAAAGCTTTCCGTTACATTACGGCCAATGGGAAGAAATTATTGCAAGTGCATTTTAATGATGTTACAGCCTTCCGAATGGTCTGAAATTATAAATATATAATTGTTGCAAGATTTTGTTGAGTCATTTCATATTTTATGAAAATCGGATGTATAGTTTAATTACAGGGACAGTCAAAAGTTTTCCGTTACATTACGGCCAATGGTAAAAAATGATTTCAAGTGCAAATTAATGCTATTATAGCCTTTTGAACAGAATGAAATGGATAGGCACTTATGAAGTGCACTAAAATATACATTCAGTACAATATGCGGCGAAAAAAATATTTATAAAACTAGTTATAGTACGAACGCACCTCATTTGCAACGTTTGACGAGCAATTTCCAACTTGTCGCTAAATATAATAGTTTTCACGAGGTGAAACATTTGAAAAAAAAAATTAACATTGTTGCAAAAGTGATAATTTGAAAATTATATGCTTTCACAAACTCTTATTAAATCATTACAAAAATATGTTAATAAATAAATATTATACAATAAAATAAAACTCAATTTAAACTGCCTGTATGAAAGTGTAAGTGTCTCTAAACTAAACATTGCAGTAAACTCTTCAATTTTTTAAAAATAAAGTTTCCGCATCGTCACATAAACTTCGAGATAGGGTAATTAATAATGACTGATAGTGCTGCTTTTTATTATTTAAAATTGTGTTACTATTAATTCTACGCATTATTTTTTTTACGATGCTTAAATAAAAAATTAACGTAAATTTTTAAAGCTACTCGGTATTGTCGAAGTACAGAGGAAAAATTTGGTTGAGTACTCCACACTCCACATGTGTGCAATTCACATTCACAAAAAGTACAATTAGCTCTCTAAGTCGCAAAAAGTATAACAAATCAAAAAAGATTAAATTGATAAACACCAGAATGTAGCTATTATAAAAAATTAAACAAAATATTTAAGAAATGAAATAATTTTTCCAATTAGAAATAAATGACTTTGTGGAAAAAAAAACCCCAAAGCATTTGAATATTTTCATCTGTGGGCAGGTTGAGGAATGGGAGAGATTACAGTACTTTTCTGTTTGTACAATCATCACTGTCAACAATCGCAGTACTTTGTAGGTTTTTTTTTTCTTTCTTTTAAATAACGCTTAAAGCAAAAAGGAAGATAATTTTTAGAGCAATTCGATGCACCTCTAATTCATATTGCTACTGTTACACGCTGCTTAGGTAAATTATTTAAGAAAGCAAAATTACATACATTAGCAATGATTGGTCATCATTTAAGCACAAATCAATATATCTATAATATTAAATGGCAAAAAAATAAAAAAAACCAACGTTTAAATATGCACAAATAATACACAAAACGCAGCAAACAGCTGTTTCGAATCTACAAACGAGATTCTTCTTCAAATCAAAATAGAGAACAGCATGCTAGAAAAAGCAAGGATGGGCCTTTATTTGCTGTTTTTATACATCTATTATAATAAAAACAACGGCAAATGATTTTCGAATATTTTTACAGTTATGGAAATCTAATATTTCATGCAGATGGTTTGAAAGAACCTTTATATATAATTCAAAAATTTTCAATATTTAATGTAGCCGCATTATATGAAAAGTTATAAAAGATAGAAAGATGGACAAAAAGTACAACTAATGAAAAAAAAATTACAATTGATAAAAGCACCAGAATGTAGCTAATATGGCCAAAGGTGACCGGTCACTTGCGATTTTAGACTTTTTGTTAAATATCTAGAAAAATACACGAGGAATCAACCTGAAACTGCAGGTGTGTAAACACTATAGTATAGGTCATATATTTCAGCGAAGTTTTGTTTTACCGAAACCCCATAAGGGACCGTCAACAAATTGAAAAAGAACGAATATCTTTTGGATAACCCTGTAAAAACTAATGTAGCAAAAGCGTTCAAACTCGAGATTATTAATAAGTGGCTTATTGTAATATACTGTGTCAATTTTTATAAGGATAGCATGTATACTCGTAGAGAAATTAAGGTTTTTATAAAAACAGTCCCAAATTTCGCCAAGTGCTTTGCTTATAATTTGCAGAGTTTTTAATATAAAAAAAGTTCTTTTCAGAAAATATCACAAATCACATTGTACACAATACCCTGCAATCAGAATTAAAAAATAAATAAAAATTGGATGAAAATGAGTAGGTTTACTAAAAAATGTTTCACTACGCATGCGCTAATGCAATCGTAATATAATGTGCATAATGTATTAGCTAAGCATGTAGAGCAACTTTTGTGAAAATCTCAAAATCATAGTTTGAAAAATATCGTCGATAGAATAAGCTCGAAATCTGTTGTTCCCAAAAGGAAGCAAAAAGATGAGGGGTTGTTTCCAAATATAGTAGTACGTCTAGTACTGTGTACGCTATCTTGGCACTAATCAACAGATATTTGGTACAACCCCTCATCTTTTTGCTTCTTTTTGGGAACAACGGATTTCAAGCTTATTCTATCAATAATAATTTTCAGAATTTTCAAGCTATGATTTTTAAATTTTCACAAAAGTTGCTCAATATACTTAGCTAATACATTATGCACATTATATTTTGATTGCATTCGCGAAATTTGGGACTGTTTTTATAAAAACCTTAATTTCTCTACGACTATACGTGCTATCCTTATAGAAATTGACACAGTATATTACAATAAGCCACTTATTAATAATCTCGAGTTTGAACGCTTTTGCTACATTAGTTTTTACAGGGTTATCCAAAAGATATTCGTTCTTTTTCAATTTGTTGACGATCCCTTATGGGGTTTCGGGAAAAAATCTTCGCGGAAATATATGACCTACACTATACTGTTTACACCCCTGCAGTTTCAGGTTAATTCCTCGCGTATTTTTCTAGATATTTAACAAAACGTCAAAAATCGCACAAGTGACCGGTCACCTTTGACCATATAGTATAAAAAAAATTTAAGTACACCATTTAATAAATGAAATTTCAACTTTTCCAAGTAGAAATAAACCTCTTCAACTCTGGGAGGCATCTAATTAAAACAAAAAGAAACTTTTTTTTTTTTTTTTTTTTTTTTTAGCAGAAAATTTTCAAACTATGAATCTAGAAAGCAGTGTCACAATAATTATTGGTGTGTCTTAAAATATTTCAAATATAAGCAATTAAAGCTATAATTGGACGCTCCAAGTGATGATTTTATTGTGCCATTAGCCTAAATAAATAGGGAATCTATTAACTCATAATTAAGTTCTTAAAATATAAAAATATTGTATAATCATCAGGAGCACACAACTACGTATTTATCGTAACACAATTATATTTACAAACATAAACGAAGTTAAGCTAAACAGGTTGGAAATTGCTCGTCAAACGTAGCAAATGAGGTGCGTTCGTACTATAACTAATTTTATAAATATTTTTTGAACCGCATATTGTACTGAATGTATATGTTAGTGCACTTCATAAGTGCATATCAATTTCATTCTGTTTGAAAGGCTGTAACATCATTAAAATGCGCTTGCAATAATTTTTTCCCATTGGCCGTAATGGAACGGAAAATTTTTGACTGTCCCTGTAATTAAGCTATACATCCGATTATCATAAAATTTGAAATAACTCGACTAAATTTTACAACAATTATATATTTAAAATTTCAGACTATTCGGTTGGGTAGTTTTTGCTCTGTTATATGCGAACAGACAGACGGATCGAACGACGACTATAGGTGTTACGTATTTTATAATTACGAACGCACCTAAAAATGGATTTGGTAAATAAGCTTATGACTCGTGAAATAAATGAAAATTAACACAAAAATATGTGTTCAAAACAGGGTTCGTTGATTTAAATCAACTCGATTTTAATCACGATTTAAATCAATGATTTTTTTTAAATCATTGATTTAAATCAGTTTTTCTTTTAAATTATTTTTAAATCAATTCAAGATATAAACAAACTTAATAATGTACTTTAATATCTATAATTAAGTTTTATATAATACAGATAATCAAACAGCTTTCAGGAAGATGAAGCTTGACCTTGGTCAAAAAGTAAAGTACAATGTAATATTTTGAAAGAAATGCTTTCAAATTTCCTTTTAATCAAATTATAAAATAATATTGCAACAGTAAGAAAATCTAAGTAGGAATATATTAAGTATTGGAATATTTAATTATTAGTATTTAGAAAAACTTGCAAGTTATGGTAAAATAAAATTGCATGACTTTGCGTTTGTATGCTCTACTGTGGTGATGCCTATTATACAGGGTTATTGAAAAATAATCCCTAGATTTAAAAAAATCATAACATCGAAACCTTTTATGTTAAATGAATAATTCTTTCACTACACGATAACTGGTGAACGCAAGTTTGATTTTAGTTCACCAGAATTCGTTTGAGTATTTGTGTTATGCGCGGATTAGTTGTGCAGTCGCCAAGGTCAGACGTCGTGCTAGATTGCAGCTGCTCAGTACGATGTTGACCGTGCAACAAAAAGCACAGTGCGTGATTTGGTATGTGGAGTCAAAGTCAATAGTTAGTGTACCGCGGCTTTTTCGGAGCTTTTTGTTGCACGGTCAACATCGTACCGAGCAGCTGCAGTCTGGCACGACGGCTGACCTTGGCGACTGCACAACTAATCCGCGCATAACACAAACACTCAAACGAATTCTGGTAAACTAAAACCAAACTTGCGTTCACCAGTTATCGTGTAGTGAAAGAATTACTCATTTAACATAAAAGGTTTCGATGTTATGATTTTTTTTAATCTAGGGATTATTTTTCGATGAGCCTGTATTAAAGTTTGAGCAAAATCTGAACCATTCAATGAATTTTCGTTTGAATCTAATGCAGTGGATCTCGGTCCGTTAGAATAGTGGAAGGCACCTGTTACAGTTATCGAAAAGGCTGATGCTAAAAAACTTATAGAATTCATGATCAACTAGCTTTTTACTGCAATAGCTTCATCTGCTTCTGTAGAACGAATGTTTTCTGTCTTTGATTAGATTCATTCGAAAATTAGGAATCGACTGATAAAGCTGCTAAACTCATTTTTCTGTACCAGCATTTTACAAAACAAAAATTAACATCTTAGTTTTCTTCCAAATTTGTTTTAAAATTTTTATGTCCTGCAGTTATTTTTATTTTAACTAAAATACTTAAGGTTAAATTAATTTTTGACATTTGATTGGTAGTTTTCCATGCATTTTGTGAAATAAAGATTTTTCCATAGCCTAAAATGTTACCTTTTAATTATTTATGTAAATCGTGTAATATTATTAATATAGATGTATATACTTATAACATGCTTGTGTGTACATAACTTTTATTTTATAAATTAAAAGAAAAGTCATAAAAAATAATGCTGTAAGAATTTTTTTTAATAAAAAAAATCTGATTTTTAAAAAAAATCGATTATTTTGATTTTTATTAAAAAAATAAAAATCACGAACCCTGGTTTAAAATAGAACCCTCAACAAATTATAATAAAAAAATTAAATAATTACATTTTTTTTTTTTCAAAACAGGAACTACAATATACGTTCCACTTACTATGCTTACCAAAAAGCAATATGAATCGGAATCCAAAAAATATCGCTTCGTATTTGTAGGAGACATTATTTAAATGTAATAGAAAATATGGTAATTTTAGTATGCGCATTCATTCATGTAGGCTTCCGTCATAACTTGCCCGATTTGCATTTACTTCAATTCAAAGAATTTAAGATCAGTATTTCATTTTATAATACAGCCCAGACAAATCACTGTATTTTTTTATATGTGACTTTGGCGCATGCAAAATGCATTCAGATTTTCATATTTTTCATTTAAAATCATTCCCATTTGAATTTTTGCGAAGAATTATTCTCTAAAAATTTCTTACATTTTAAAGCACCCAAGACCTTTTTTTACATGATTACCATTCACCAAGTGTTTTGCCATCATGTTTTGACGGGTTCCATTTAGTATTATTTATGTGATGATGTTTTACGCTGACATTTTTATCAGTCGATAAATGTTAATTTGCATATTTTCATTTAATCTTATTTATTTTCAGGATTTATTGATTCTTGATCTCTGTTTCGGAGAGGACTTCAGTTTGGTCACAAATGGCGACGACTAAAGTAACTGGCATAGTTGAAAAAACAATTGTAAAGAAGACGTACGAAGAAGTACAGATTGAATGGAGAATCCCTGATATTACCACGATCAATGAAATGAAAACTACCGATTGTTATTATGAAAGTCCACCTTTCATTATCGCTGATGTCTCGTGTTTTTTGAGACTGTATCCAAAATCGGAACTGAATAATGATTTCATGAGGCTGTTTATAGATACTAATGATGAGCAAGACAATTCCGAGGACGAGGAACAAGATCGTCCACTTCCTGAATTTAATGTAAGTTTGAAAAAATTGGATGGTAGCGTGGAACATTTGGTTAGTGGCATTGTGAAAATAGCTAATGAATCAGGCTTTGATATGGGGGATATTATTAGAAGATCAGAATTATTGCAACGGAAGTCTGAGTTAGCACCTCATGATGTTCTTAATATCATGTATAAATTGAAGTGTGAACTTACTGATCCCACTGATCCTTCGGACAAAACACTGCCACTGAAGTTGATAAGTAAGTGAATTTTCAGTTTTTTTTTCTTAATTAGGAAACATTATTAACACTTTCGTCGCGGCAATGGCGCGCCTTTGTCCCACCCTTTGCGCTAGGAGCCTGAGCTGTTTCTCGCAGCGCGAAAATTGAAACAAAACACAAATTCATTTAAAACCTGTTTATTACTTTGAAAAATAATGATCAATATCATTTCTCATTCTAATGGTTTGTTTGTCCTTACAAACATAAAAAAAATAATAAAATGTCGTATCCGTTTGCGAAAATCAATTTGCACCGGGAAATTCTGCTCGGTAATTATTAGACATTAGATACAGGATCAATGTCTAGTAATTAAATGACAGACTTTTCCGGTGCGAATTGATTTTCCATGATTGATAGTTAATATTCCTGGAAGACGAGTTATCTCGTCCCTCGCGATGAAAGTGTTAAGGTATGTGCCTACCTTCGAGGCACCTTTTTTTAAAAAAAATACGAAATTTTTATCAAACACATCTGTTTTTAGTTAAAACAGGGAATAAAACTATGAATTCGTATAAATTTTTAATGGAATTTTAATCAATTTTTAAAATTTAGGCAGTATTTAGTCAAATTTTAGTAAAGAATTGCGTTTATGCCAAACCTTCTATAACGAAATCTGTTCAATATATTTAACTTTTTTTTTCAACAATATATTAGCAAACCACTAACCTGTGTTATGATGCAAAAGATTTGTAATACCTCTTAAATTTAAAAACATGTACCAAATTTTGTATACAAAACATGATTTTTTTCTTAAAAAATTTGTATTTTTCAATAAAAATAGCTCTTAAATTAATATATACAAACTTACAAGCTATATTTTGCTTCATAACATACCAATAGATGAGCAGAACCTTGTTAGAAAATTTTATTTCAATATCTTAAAAACTTTTTAAGAAATGGGGTTTCTCGTAAACGTACACGATGAAAAACGCAATTTTCCAGAAAACGCAAATTAAGATTTTGATATAGCACAAAAAATTACGTATAAAGTTTACAGCTGTAAAATCCACCATACTTGTGGGTGTTTATATATTTGTGTATATATTATATATTTCTGTATTAAAATATATTGTTTACCTTTCTGTGGCTCGTTAAACGGTCACTTCCGGTTTCAGAAAGTTCATTTCCGGTTTATATTTTGGGCTGTAACTTTGCTTCTAATTATCGCTGAACCAAAAGTAAAGCATCTTTGGAATCCTAAATGTTTGAACTTTAATTTAATTTTTTTTTTTTTTAAACCTTAAAATCGAAAGAAAATAATTTGTTTGTAAGTTTTATTAGATACGTTTCATTTCGAAATACAGTCAAGCTAGTTTAAGGTGGTAACAACTGTTGTAAAGCTCTACTGAAAATAACTCATATTCATGTACAATCCTTAAAAAAAATAATAATAATAATTCCCCATAGCAACTTTGTCGCAAATCGCCGTATAAAAATGTGATTGGTATCTATCGATTGGTGCTAATATTTTACTAATTAAAGTTTGCTCAGAGTGTCATCTACGAGTAAGAATTGTGCCAAACTTTAAAACTTTCTTTACTGACACCTACTTTTGACCTCATTTTTTAATTTTTCGGAAAATTTTACCTCAGGATCCTAAACACGAAGTCATTCCTATTTAGCAATTATGCAGTTTTAAAGTTTGGAATTCTTAATGTTAACACTTATTTTGAACAATAAAGCTGATTGATATAAATCTTACGAATAGTAATTTGTTAAAAAAAAAAAAAAATTAAATGAGTGAAAATGTGTCCAGGGCCAAAACTCGAACGCTGAAACTCTGGCTATAATTTCCAATGCTCTTCCAACTGAGCTATCTGGACGACATTTCGATCAACACAGTTCAGCCAGACGGCCATTTGGTAGTAACATATGGTTAAATTTAAATGTAATTACGTATCCATAGTTTATTGAAGTACCTTTACTTGTGGGTTATTCTGTCGAGCTATTTCAAATAAGAGACCAGATATCATAACCAAATGGTTGTCTGAGGGAATTATATTGGCTGGGATGTCGTCCATATTGCTCAATTAGAAGACCATTAGCAATTAAAGTCAAAGGTTCTGAATTCGAGTCCCGGCCTGGGCACATTTTCATGGTAACACATCATGGTAAAGATTCGCAATTAAATTTTCTTCCCTGCAGAGATGTAAGCTGAAACTTTTGTCGTAGGCAGCCCTGTTCGGTTGAAATTAATGAAACTGCAATAATGTTACTAATGCCGTCGAAACAAGAATATATTCACTAAATTTTTATTCAGTATACAAATTCAACGAGTTTATGGCATGAGCGCAAGTCAGAGATCTGTAGTCTGATCGGGCTAGGCTGTGGTCATTTTCAGTCACTCGGGCCAGATCTGGGGATAATTTTTTTCTGCAAACTCTAACCGGGCTGGATTTATTTTTAATAGAGATATGTGCATTTTTTAACGGAAAGTTTGAAAATTTACAATTTTTGTATTACAAAGAAATGGTTTTTAAAGTCTATTTTTTATTATAGAGCTTCAAAATTAAGATTTTTAACCTATTTTTTTCTTTTTTCTAAACTGCATTATTATTTTTTTTTTTTAATGAGACTTTATTTGTATGTAATTTACTAAGCATTATTAATGATGCCATTTTATATTCATATCATGCGATGTACAGTATTAACTATCTTGTGATATTTATGCACTATATGCACATGTTTGTAGTATTCTTTTTAAAAAATCTGAATTGTACATTAAGAAATATCGCTTTTTTGTAGAAATTATGTCTGATGGGGCCTGATTTTGTTGACTTTTGCATGAGCTAGGGCTGAAAATTCCTGCCCGTACTGACCTCTAATGTGTGTTTTCAATAAGTTTTGGTGATGAACAATGTTTATGGTACTTTAAAATAGCCAGTATAGACGCGCTCTGAATCCGTAGAGATGTTCAGTGAACTATGACACAGTCCACATGTCCTTTGTTCGTCTTTCATTTATGCTGTGTACTAACTAGTTTATGTAGTATATCCCAAATAATTAAGTTTCTATATGCAATATAAACATGTATTCTTTGATGTCGCCTGAAAAAGTTATTTTTGATAAGTATGGAAAGTTAACAGTCCGCCTTTAGTAAATCATTTAAAAAATTCATTTTTAATTTCGTCATCACTGTATATGTATAGTACTTTGAATAATTAACATTGTGCCTCCAGTGGATAACCTATGCTAGCTACGATGATGCTTGTAATATAGCCTAATTTCCTTTTGGTAACTCAGTGGTTAGCTCATTGTCTGTTCTGTCGCACTATAGATTTGCCTTCGAAGTTAGGCAAAATTCACTCAACTTTGCAGCCTTCGGGATGGTTAAAATGACTACTAAGCGTTTGACACTAAACTCTGCGGACTAGGGGCCTCCGTGTCAAGCTGACTACGTGACCTAGATTTATAATGTACAATTAACATCACCTTGCGACCCGGGATAAAAAAAAAAAGGTGGAGTTTGACATCGCAGGTCACTATCCTTTATGGGTTGCAGCATCGCGGAGTTTGAGTTTTAATATAGTCTAGCTTATCTAAGAATGTTCAAATGATGGCTAATTAATGTTATGGTCTAATTATCTGTGCATCTGGCGACATATTGGCTCTTATGCCACCCTAGCAGAAAAATTGCTTATTTGCCATTTGCATAAAATTGTGCTGAATGCATAAAATTAACCTTCTGCATCAACGAAACTTACGCAAGTAACAGAAAAGCTTGTAAACGTTGTAAAAATGAGCTTCAGAAGCTTATGAAATTCAAACCATAGTGTAAGTTGCCTATTAATATACAGGTTGTCCGTAATTAAACGACCCTACTTTAAAGTTCTCTACAAACAAAACTATTGCTTATAAAGTAGTGAAATTTTGAGACATAATAAAGGGATGGGAATTTATTTACGCAAAAAAGTTCAAAATTTCGCCACCAGAGGGTGATTTTTAATAAATTACACATTTAGCATTACGATAGTTTAGAAATTTTTTTTACAGGTTGTCCATAATCAAACGACCCTATTTTAAAGTTGTATACAGACGAAACTAGTTATTCAGAATGTTGTGAAATTTTGTGGAGGACATAATAAAGGTATGGGAATTTGTTTGAGCGAAACAAAATTAGGAAGCCGTGTTTTAACGAATTACACATTTAGCATACATTTACGGTAGTTTAACAAAATTTTTTTAGCACCAAATATGTTCCGCATGACGATCATCATTTTCAGATACCATCTGGAATCGTAAGATAGCATGTTCCACAACTGACCGCAGTGTGTTCTGGGAAATGCTAGGAACATGTCGTGAAATGCTGTCTTTAGAATCAGGTTAAGTTAATAAATAACATTTCTAAACTATCGTAATGCTAAATGTGTAATTTATTAAAAATCGCCCTCTGGTGGCGAAAGTTCGAACTTTTTTTGCTTAAGGCTACACAGTACCCTTTTTCAAAAAAAAAAAAAAAAAAAAAAAAAAAAAAAAAAAAAAAAAAAAAATTGGAGACAGTTACATTAAAAATAATTAATGACTTTGTTTGAGATTATAAAATTAAACTGATTCTGGTTTTTAAAAAATCATTTTAACAATCACCATTTTTTTTAAATTTAAAAATTTGAAGTTTTTAAAAACTTTTATAATATTTTTAATTTTTAATATTTTTTACTTATTTTAAGTGACTTATATTCATTGGATTATTGGGAACAAAAGTTAGTATGGAATTAAATATGTAAATTTTATTCAAAGTTTTATTTATTTTTCTAGCGCGAAACCTGAAAAAAACACGAAAATTTTCGAAATATTAACTTTGACATAAGAAAAATAACTGTAACCCTCAGACCAATAATCCATACTAATTATTGTAGTACATATACATGTAAGCGTCTGCAAAAAATTTCAAGACTCTATCTGCAACAGGAAAAAAACCTTAGAGATTAGCAAACACTAACATCAACAAAAATAAAAGTTTGAGAAAATGCATTTAAGGGTGTTCTCAAATCCAAAAGGGCAACATTCTCACATAAGTTTTAATTTATTTTTGTTCGGAAATGCATTAAACTAGCAGGTGTTGTTGTTCAGAAACTATGTAATCAAGCTATTTTTTCGTTTTTTTTGTAAACGCAATAGATGTTTCAGAAAAGAGTGTCAAAGTTGACGTTTTTAACCGAAGTTCCGGAAGAAAGCAGAAAAACCAGTCCGTGAAGGGCGAAAATCGTGTTTGTCACGTGATCAAAAATGCTTATAACTCAATAGGTAATTGATTGTGCAAAAAATGAAAAAAAAAAAACAGATCAATTCCAAATCCTTCCTTGGCCAGGCTTTCCAATTTTATATCTTTCCGCTAAAAAATGAATTTGTAAATGTGTAAAAACGTTTTTTCCTTGTTGAGCAGAGCAGTTAAGAACAGCCTTAAAGTTTGTAAAGGAACACTCAGAAAAGTTCAAATATCTTTTAAACTATTTGGATTTCAGATCTACAATTTTGGGTCATGATTCACAACCGTATGGGCCACTGAAAAATTCAATTAAAAAATATTCAATATTTTTGTCATTTTTAGAGTAGGGTAGACCAGGGCTAGTTGGCCCGCTTTTTCTTCTAATAATTTAAAAAAAATTACAATTCAACATTTTAAATTTCTTTTTATGTTACCACTATCAGTGTACTTTCAGGAAGAAGTCACAATTGTAAAGTTTGAAAATATTAACTATAAGTATTAGTTTAGAAGCTCAAATTGACACCAAGTCGCTTGGGCCAACCTGCCCCGATTGCGGGGTAAGTTGGCCCACGTCACTTTTTAATGTTCTGATAGTGTAAAAGTTTAAGAAATGATCAAAATTTTACCAAATCTTAATTTTTATTTCTTTTGAACGAAAGCACAATATAGCCTCCTAAATTAAAATAAAAAATTTTGTCAATTCACAACATATCAAATTCACTTAAGTTTATCATAAATCCTCTTAATATTATCCACAATTTTTGTATTGACAAGCTTTTGATAGGAGCAATTCTTACAGCAAAAAGAAATTAAAAACAAAAAAGTGTGTGTGTGTGTGGGGGGGGGGGGGGCAGGGAGGTTGTATAAGAAAAAAAATCACATTTACCTTAATCCGTTGCGGGCCAACATGCCCCGTGCCAAATGGGCCAACTAACCCCGTATCGCCATTTTTGTTTTTCATGACTGTAACGAATTATTCTGAAAGTATTTCAATAAAAAAACATGCCCTACAATAACTATGAACAATTATTTTTCTGAATTATTATATATCAAAATCTAAAATATAATTTACAAACAAATAAAAAACGATTATTTATAAGAGAGGAAATTTACTCACCTTTGCAAAATTTTGAAAATTCTCAATAATTCTTTAACGGACCCTCCGACTTCAATGGTGCTTATGTTGGAGGAGGAAAGCAAAGAAACGCATACTTGGCTGGACTGACAATGTTATCTAACGCAAAGTTAAAAAAATATTGCGACTGGGCCAACATGTCCCTATGGCCAACTAGCCCCGGTCTACCCTACTGTGTAACCTTAAACAAATTCTCATCCCTTAATTATGTCTTTCACAAAATTTCACAACTTTATGAACAATATTAAAATAGCAATTAAAGCCTTTGTGCAGGAATATTAAAAAGCAGTAAACCAGCGTTTAAAATGCACAAATAATGCGTGAAAAGCAGCAAACAGCTGTTTCGAATCTACAGCGAGATTCTTCTTCAGTGCAAGATAGGGAAAAAAGAACAGCGTGCTAGAAAAAGCAAGGCTGAGCAAAATGATAGACAGAGACGCGCTTCCTTATATACCCTATGCGGGTAGCGAAAGCGCCAGAAACAACCAATGAGAGAGAAGCAGTGGAAACGACTGGGTGGACAAGTAGCGACATCTACCGGAGAAGGAGAGAAAAAGAAACCAAAAAGAGGAAATTAAATTAATGCTTTCCAAATACTTGGAAAATCTGGAGTACTAGATAAGTCATTGACTAAAGAGTGAGAATTTTTAATGATGTGGTAAGCTTCCCAAAAATCAAGGTCAAGGTTAGAAGAACATTTTTTGATAATAGTGGCAGAGGAAAAATCGAACCTATGTTGAGAAGACCAAGAATGTTGAGCAATAGAAGAACGTTTGAGCTCCTGATTTTTAACATAACCTTCATGCTCTTTTAAACGAAATCTAAGAGCACGTTTAGTCTGGCCAATATAAGAAAGGCCACACTGGCAAGAGATTTGTTAAATACCCCAGTTATCTAGGCGATCAACGGGGTGTTTGAGATTTGAAAAAGTGATTTTATTAACAGGAGAAAATATAACATTAAAATCAAACCTTCTTAAGATTTTAACAACTTGCTGACTAATTTTTTTTTATGAACAATAGTTTTGTCTGCAGACAACTTTAAAGTAGGGTCGTTTAATTATGGACACACTGTACTTTTTACTATACTTATGATTATTTATTTTTTCTTTCAGAACTGGAAAAATTGTCAGAGGACTTCATGGATCTGTTTGGCGAGAAAGAGACCTGTGACGTAATTTTGAAAGTAAAGGACAAGGAATACAAGGCACACAGATCTGTTTTGGTCGCGCGGTCTAGTGTCTTTGCTGCCAGTTTCAAACACGATACGTTGGAAAGGCAGACGGGAATCATCACCATACCGGACTGCGATCCGGAAACGTTTCAAGCATTCTTGAAGTACATCTATTGTGGTAAGGTTGAAGAGATGACAAGCTACTGTGCCTTAAATCTATATTACACGTCTGATAAGTATGACGTCCAAGAACTCAAAACCTTCTGCATTGAATATCTGTCGCAGCATTTGACTGTGGAAAACGTATGCGAAGTTGCTATCTTTGCTGATGAACGTGACGAGGCCACATTATTCTCTACGGTTCAAGATTTTTTCAATAGAAATGCGCGGAAAATTTTTGCTACGTCCGAATGGGATAATTTGCTGAAAATAAACCGACGCTTGGCAAACAAACTTTTGATGGAAATGGCAAACGTGAAACTTAAAGATTGACTTTCGGAGTTTTTACTTTATTTTTCATAACTAAAAATGAATGTTTTCATATTTTAAAATTTTATATTATCAGAATACTGAAAATTTTGTAAAAAGTAGTTGAAAATAAACGTAATAAAGCAAGACACTGTACATAATTTTTAGTTCTTCTGTTTTGGTCTCTGTCCACCAGTCATATCACATTAATCACTATAGATATCAGAACAGCAACATACGCTATACAGGCTCCGTTTACAAGTTTTTATCTAAAATACATCTATACTGAATTACCAGATTTTAGGTACTTTAGCAATAGATACAATAGAATATCGGATTTTTTTTTCTATCTTTTAAAATCCCGATTTGTCGGTACATCTATCACTTTACAATGCCACAGGTTAACTAGTCAGTTGTGCCAACCCCAAAACATTCTTCTATCTCATACATGTTAATATTTCAAAAAGTTGTGAGACTTATAAAGATATAATTTTAATTAATCTTCAGCAGTGAAATTATGCCCGAAATTATTGAATAATAAATACGTGAAAATTTTCACATTGCTATCCAAGGGCAAATCAACAGAATGAAAAATGTCCAAGCCGTAAAGGAACCCGGATCGCTGGAATAGCCCTCCAATGCTCTGCGATTAAGGGGATTCTTCACGCACCTGAAAACACACGCTCCGTAATGTTAATCCTATGGGTAGGTTATTTTCGAAATTCTTGTTTCAATTTGAATATTTTTAAACGAATTTTTTTGCATAGGATAGCTGAGCTCAATCTTTAATATGACTCTTTTATACCTTTTCGATTTTGGCTGCAGATTTTTTTAAAAGGTACTTTTAGTTTTAAAACCAGTTTCGAAACTGAAAGTACTTTTTTAAAAAATCTGCAACCAAAATCGAAAAAGTAAAAAAAGAGTCATATTAAAGATTGAGCTCAGCTATCCTATGCAAAAAAAAAAAAAAAAAAAAAAAAAAAAAGTTTAAAAATATTCAATTTGAAACAAGAAATTCGAAAATAGTATGCCTTTAGGATTAACATTACGGAGCGTGTGTTTTCAAGTGCGTGAAAAATCGCCTTAAGCTTCGAGGGCGATACCCAGCTTGGCACCTCTCACACTTAAATGTCGGTAAGACTGCAACCGCAATACAAGATGAATAGACTTCATGAGCACACAACACTGCGGCAAACATGAGACGAAATAAAGCCCAGCATAAATGAACACATGTAAAAGACAAGTTAAACTTATTAATACTTCATCACGTCCAGTATTAACTTTAATCTTAAATGAGCGCTTCCCTTTATTAGTAGGAATAAAAACGAGTTAATTTCGGACATAATATTTAATAAATTCAATATTATCGTTTTTCTATTGTAAGTCAGCTGATTGAGAATCTCACTGGGTTAGCTAGGTACCAGGTACAGGTCGCTTCAGGAGCAGCTGATGTACAACAGAACTCCAAAATATCGAGGAAATCCCATAAAAATCTTTATCACAGCGCCCCTTTCCAGGGGAACATCTCCATTTTCAACTGGAAACTGGCGTTTATATAGTCAAAAACATATGTATGAAGTTTGTTTCAAATCTATGCATAACTCGGTATACTTTTTGATGATACATAATGAAAATGACACAAAAGTCGCTATTACAGCACCTCCTTCCGGCGGAATATCCCATTTGATACATTCGTATATTTAAAATATCTCCTCGGGAAATTAATATTTTTAACTTCTATTTCTTGTGTACACTTCCTAAAAGATGTCTCTTTTTTTTTTCTTAGTTCTCAAAATATTTCTGAAGTATAGACTTAATTTTATAGGAAATATTGCAATTTTTTTCACAGTCCGCCCGCTTTTAACACATAAAATATTAAATTTAGCATACATTTTAGAAATATTTTGAGAGCTAAGAAAAAAAGAGACATTCTTTAAGAAGAGTACACAGAAGAAAGATGTTAAAACTATGAATTCACGAGGAGATATTTTGTATAGACGAATGCATCAAAAATCCATAGACTTAATATTACGGAGGAGAATTCCGAAGCTGAGTGACCAGCCCCCTTAAAAACAACTTTCCACAACAATGCGTTTTAACAATATCATTATCATTTTATCTATGATCACATATCCTAATTGTAAGAGAATTTTTTTTTTTTTTAATTGTTACTCTGAAATTTACAACAATCAGTTTCAATGCTCAATACATCTTCTTTTATTGTAACAATTTCAACAATACCGACAATTGTTTAGTACGATAACTCATTTCCGCTTTTCAGTAATACTTATCTCTTATCTGAACTTACCGAATTATGGCTATTAATTACAGAATACAGGTAAAATTTAACAAGTTATTTTGTAGACTAATAAAAAAAACTATTTTAAAAAGGAAATATAAATATTTGAATAGCACTATTTTTAATAATGAAAATGTTGCATTTGTATGACTCACTAATTTCATAATTCTATGCATTTCTTTGCTATTGTTTGATCATGGGCTTTAAATTGATTGCGGATAAAATGTTATAGGGAGTGAAAATTGTTTTATCTTCTTTTAACCCTTAAATGCCGTGTGTTAATACATACACAACAACATACACAATTTAGGTTCTAAAATACTATTAGAATAATATTGAAGCTATAATGCCTAATGTTGCCAATAAAATACATTCTGAAAATATCATTAAATCGATTTTCAACATGTAGATGGCAACACTTGTGCTGTTTAAGAATAAAGATAGGTTTATTTTTTTCAATTATTGCTACTTGTTCTTTTTGTTCTGTTTGGAAGCTTGCGAAATACCATATTTTGTTCTGCAGTGAGGTAGTAAAGTTTATTTCTTATTATAGTTCCTAAAATTCTTGTGTGTTTAATATTATAGAATTTTATTAAGGTAAATTATTTTTTCAATTAAAGACCAGTATTGCCGATTAGCAACAAACTGTTTTTTAGCTGTAAACCATACTGAAAACAAAATATGATTTTTTTTAAGTATTTTTCCCATGATTTATTTGAAAAATGAAAGACGAAAAACATTATTATAATGATTTTTGAAAAATCAGGCATTTAAGGGTTAACTTACCGAATTATGGCTATTATTCACCGAATACAAGTAAAATTTAACAAGTTATTGTAGACTAATAAAAAAAAAAAGCTATTTTAAAAGGAAATATAAATATTTGAATAGCACTATATTTAATAATGAAAATGTTGCATTTGTATGACTCACTAATTTCATAATTCTATACATTTCTTTGCTACTGTTTGATCATGGACTTTAAATTGATTGTGGATAAAATGTTATAGGGAGTGAAAATTGTTTTATCTTCTTTTCACTTACCGAATTGTGGCTATTAATCACCGAATACAGGTAAAATTTAACAAGTTATTGTAGACTAATAAAAAAAAAGCTATTTTAAAAAGGAAATATAAGTATTTGAATAGCACTATATATAAAAATGAAAATGTTGCATTTGTATGACTCACTAATTTCATAATTCTGTGCATTTCTTTGCTACTGTTTGATCATGGACTTTAAATTTATTGCGCATAAAATGTTATAGGGAGTGAAAATTGTTTTATCTTCTTTTCACTTACCGAATTATGGCTATTAACCCTTTCCGGCACAGGCAAATTTTGTTGTAAAATGATGAAATCATCGAATGACACCGGAATTTGCATACGACTTTTTTAGAAATTAAAAATTTGCTACTTTACACTAAGTTATTGTAGACTAATAGAAAAAGCTATTTTAAAAAGGAAATATAAATATTTGTATAGCACTATATTTAATAACGAAAATGTCGCAACTGCTCACTTTCTATGCATTTCTTTGCTACTGTTTGATCTGAGCTTTAAATTGATTGCGGACAAAATGTTATAGGGAGTGAGAAATGCTTTATTTTGGCTCGAAATCTTATTAAAATGTTTCAGAATTACAAAATAAATGCATATTTTTTTAATAAATCCTTTCGTATTTTTAATGAAAACGTTTTGAATATAATATTAAGATTAGAGTCTGTGTTTTATCTTATTTTGTAATATGTGGTTTAAATGAATACATAAACAAGTAATATAAAAATTTTGTTTTTAAAGTCAATTCCTACTTAGGCCATCAAAGAAAAATTTAATATAATCAAGCTAATATGAGTTTTTGTTGCATTAAAATATCTCAATTTGTTGATTTTCTATAAGCAAGTAGGTTTACAATGGAACTCTATGGGAATTTGGCGAAATATTACAGATATCGCCAAGTTGGCGTCACTTTTGGCGACTCATTTTGGCAGCCAAATTTGGCGATATATCGCCAAGTTGGCGACAGAACAGGGTCCCCCCCCTATGGTAACCCTTATTGAAAATACTTTCATTGAAATTCAATAACCAATGGCGGCCATTTTGTTTCCCATGCAAAACTAAAATTAATTAATTAAAATTTAATTAATTAATTAATATTTGAAAAAACTTTATTAACATCAATTGTCATCCAGTACAAGTTTAAAAAAATTTATTTCAACCTGATAGGATGAATAATGAGTATTTTATTAACGATTGAAAATTTGTACAAGATAAATATATAAATATATAAACAAATATAGGGAGAGTGTGAGCTAATAGTAGGAATTGAAAAAAATGCAGTTCATTTCTTTATATTCTGTATGTGATGTCAAAAGACACTTACACTGTAAAAATACAGATTTTCATAATTTAGGAAAATACAATATAGCTACAAACGAAAATATACAATTAATTCTTTCGAGTTCTTCAAAATTCCGAAAAGTGTTCTTTATCTTTATAAACCGACTAGCAAACCCCGCGGCTTTGCTCGCGCAATATTTGAAATATGCCAAGTGATATATATGTGTCTAATTTTTATTAAAAGGTACTAACTAAATTTTTATTTTATTAAAAGGTAATATTTTATTTTATTAAAAAGTACTTATTATTTATAGAAATAATTCAAAAATTACTATTTAAAACACAGTTTGATTAAACATCCTTATTACACTGCATTAGGCAGAAATAAGACTTAAATTAATAAAATGAAATAAAAATAAATAAATGATAATTTAGAAAATATTTTGAAACTTTTATGCTCAATTAATACGCTCATTTCAGTATTCATTTGAAGTTTTGAATTTTTTAGAAACCATCTTCTTACATCTTAAAATTAAACATCATGTCAAATTCCAAGTCCTACCACCTCTCTCAACACAAAGGGCTATGTTGAAACAGGAACTGTCACCATTAATTTGCCAACATTAATTTTGAAATCGGTTTGTTATTTCCTAATATTCCACAGAAACGTAACTTAAAAAGCTTTTAAAGCCCTTTTTTGAACGTTTGTTGTTCCTGAGAACCTCAGGTTGTAGAATCACCAGTATAAAATATAGCCTGTGTAGGATCAGAGACTGTTACCATTGATTCGAAACTATTACTTTTATAATCGGTTTATATTCCCTGAAATTGCATAGAATCGTAATTTAGAACTTTTTTAGAATGCTTTTCGCACCCCCCCTTCGATTCACCCCTTTTTAATTCGAATTTATTTTCGACGTTCTTTCGAGGGCATTTATATTTTATAAGTAACTAATATGTCATATTTAAAGTTTCTAGCCTTTTCAGTATCACAGTAATCGCAATTTAGAAAGTTTTTAGCTCCTGCAACACTCTGGTGGTAGTGGCACAAACATAAAATATAGCTTATGTTTGAGCAGGTTCTATCACCAAAATTTGTCATTATTTTTTTAATCGGTTTGGTAATTTATAGGTTTGCTTAAAAATTATAACTTATAACGCTTTTCACTCACTTCGTTTTTTTAAATTTGGAATTTTCTTTCGACTGTTCTTAGAAAGCAGTTGCATCTTGTAAGTAAATACCATGAAGTACTTCAAAGTGTTAGACACCTCAGTTGTGCAAAAAACGCAAATTAGAGCATGTTTTGCTTTTGCAACCCTCAGATGGTAGTGACAGCAACATAAAATATAACCTATGTTATAACAGGGACTGTCACCATTGATTTGCAACCATTACTTTTGAAATAGCTTTGGTATTTCCTTAGATTGAGTAGAAATCGCAATTTAGAAAGTTTTAGGACGCTTTTCGCGCATTTTCACACCGTTTGAAATTTCCAATTTTTTCGAAACTGTTCTTAAAGATTATTTATATCTAATAAATATGTACCTTGCCTAATTTTAAGTTGCTAGCCCCTACCGATCACAAAAATCGAAATTTAGAACGCTTTTTTGCTCCTGCAACCTCTTGGTGATAGTGATACCGACATAAAATAGCGGCTATGTTAGAGCAGGGGCTGTCAGCATCAGCTGCCTACCATTACGTTTGAAATCAGATTCATTCTTCCTGAGATATTGCCGACAAATCGGCATTTAGAAAGTTTTTAGAACGCTTTTCGCGCATTTTGCTCCTGCATCTCCTCTGGGGTAGTGGAAACAGATATAAAATACAGCCTATCTTGGAGCAAGATCTGTCACCATCATTTTTACACCATTATATTTGAAATCGGTTCAGTACTTCCTGAGATTGCATAGAAATCGCAATTTAGAAAGTTTTTTACAACGCTTTTTGCGCATTATGACCCCCTTTTAAATTTCGATTTTTTTTTAGGAAATGTCCTTAGAGATCATTGATATCTTATAATTAACTGCCATTCCAAATTTCACGATTCTAGGCCCTTCCGTAACGCAAAAGCCGCAATTTAGAACGTTTTACTCCTGCACAACCTTTGGGGTAGTGGCACCGACTTAAAACATCGCCTATGTTGGAGCAAGGGTTGTCACCATCATTTTGACACCATTATTTTTTAGATCGGTTTGGTATTTCCTGAGATTGTGTAGAAACCACCATTAGAACGTTTTTAGAACGCTTTTCGCGCATTTTCACCCCTTTTAAATTTCGAATTGTTTAAGAACTGTTCTTAGAAATCCTTTATATCTAACAAGTAGCAAATATTTCAAATTTCATATTTCTAGGCCCTTCGGTAACGCAAAAATCGCATTTGTAGAACTTTTTTGCTCCTGCACCCCCTTTTGGGTAGTGGCACCGACATAAAACATAGCCTATGTTGGAGCAAGGGTTGTCACCGTCATTTTGACACCATTATTTTTTAAATCGGTTTGGTATTTCCTTAGATTGTGTAGAAACCACCATTTAGAACATTTTTTAGAACGATTTTCGCGCATTTTCACCACTTTCAAATTTCGAATTGTTTAAGAACTGTTCTTAGAAATCCATTATATCTAATAAGTAGCTAATATTTCAAATTTCATACTTCTAGGCCCTTCAGTAACACGTAAATTGCATTTTTAGAGCGTTTTTTGTTCCTGCACCCCTTTTGGGGTAGTGACACCGACATAAAACATAGCCTATCTTGGAGCAAGCGTTGTCACCATCATTTTGACACCAATATTTTTTAAATCGGTTCGGTATTTCCTGAGATTGTGTAGAAACTACCATTTAGAACGTTTTTTAGAACGCTTTTGTGCATTTTCACACCTTTTAAATTTCGAATTGTTTAAGAACTGTTCTTAGACATCATTTATATCTTATAAGTAACTAATATTCAAAATTTCATATTTCTAGGCCCTTCAGTAACACGTAAATCGCATTTTTAGAACGTATTTTGCTCCTGCACCCCCTTTGGGGTAGTGACACCGACATAAAACATAGCCTATCTTGGAGCAAGCGTTGTCACCATCATTTTGACACCAATCTTTTTTAAATCGGTTTGGTATTTCCTAAGATTGTGCAGAAACTACCATTTAGAACGTTTTTTAGAACGCTTTTTGTGCATTTTCACCTCTTTTAAATTTCGAATTGTTTAAGAACTGTTCTTAGACATCATTTATATCTTATAAGTAACTAATATTCAAAATTTCATATTTCTAGGCCCTTCAGTAACGTTAATATCGCATTTTTAGAACGTTTTTTGCTCCTGCACCCCCTTTGGGGTAGTGACACCGACATAAAACATTGCCTATCTTGGAGCAAGCGTTGTCACCATCATTTTGACACCAATATTTTTTAAATCGGTTTGGTATTTCCTGAGATTGTGTAGAAACTACCATTTAGAACGTTTTTTAGAACGCTTTTTGTGCATTTTCACCCCTTTTAAATTTCGAATTGTTTAAGAACTGTTCTTAGACATCATTTATATCTTATAAGTAACTAATATTCAAAATTTCATATTTCTAGGCCCTTCAGTAACGCTAAAATCGCATTTTTAGAACGTTTTTTGCTCCTACACCCCCTTTGGGGTAGTGGCACTGACATACGATATAGCCTATGTTCTAAGTTGGACTAACACCATCATTTTGATACCATTACTTTTGGAATCGGTTCGGTAATTCCAGAGCTTACCTCCTACAAATAAACAATTTTTTCCTCTTTATAATAGGAGTATAGATGAAATCAATAAAGTTTCGAGATTTAAAGAAATATGTTCTTGTGAAAACAACGTTTTTTTTGTAGCTATTAGGAAACATTTTCGAGTAGTTTCTGTAGTGTATTAATCAGTTTTTTTTCTCAACCCGGAATATAGGTTTTTCCGCTGTATAAATCGTCAAGTAAAGCATTTTCCTGTTCAACAAACATGTTTTACAGATAAACATGATAAATTAGCAGCATTAACGTTAAAATTAATATTATTTTATTACTCTTCCATATATAAAATCAGTTATGAAACTGAAAATGTTTAATTAAGTACCTTAACTCTCCTAAGTTGTGCTTAAAATATATACGGCTTTGTGGTGATACTATTTGGCTATTCATTACTATACGTATGTGTTTCGTCAAAGAATTATCACCATGATGCAGATATTGGACATTATACATCACACATGCTTTCAAGAATAAGAAACAAGCTTTTCGATACATATATAGAAGAACTTGTTATGCGCTAAAAATCGTTGAAATACACCTTGAATAGTAAAGCTATGTGCACGAGAATTAAACCCTAACATTTTGAATTCTATATCTTCCAAAGAATACGGGCAAAACAGTGACTGATTGAAGTAGCGGAAAAGAGCGCCCTACGAGCTTTAACCCTCAAAACGGCTGTCCTCCAATATTCCATTTCCTGTAAACAATTTAAATTTTTCTAGACAAAAATACTTTTAACAAAGTTACATCTTAAGAGTCCGCACTAGTCACGCGGAGAAACTTGGACGCTATAATGCTAAATCACCAAAAATAACATTTAACTTATTAATGCCGGTTGGTACGAAAGTCTGCCATTTAAGAAATACGAAAATTTTAAATATGAAAACCAACATTTTAGTAAGGAAAATTTCATATTACTTAATCTCAAACTTTGAGAGATTAAATAAGTTAAAATTTACAGTATGGGAAAACTGGTGTCAACTGGTACCGAGGTATTAAAAATGTGCAAAAAGAAACTCGGCTTTAATGGGTTAAACACACAATAAAATACATAAGTTAATGTGAACAGACGTATACGTTTCGTGAGTTCCAGGACTCACATCATCAGTGTATAAAATCTATAAAAACAATATTCCCCGCAACTACATTTGAGTTTTCACCGTGCATGTAGTTAGGAGGAATATTGTTTTTATATATTTTATACACTGATGATGTGAGTCCTGGAACTCACGAAACGTATACGTCTGTTCACATTAACTTATGTATTTTATTGTGATTTTTAAACGTTGTTTTCGGTGATTTATATTTCCACACAATTTTTATTTGCTATAATGCTAAGTGTATGGAAAAAATCTTTACAGATTTCTCGCTCGCATTTTAATATTTTTGAATGATTTTTTTTTTCTATATAGGATATCTGAGGTCGATACCCATTGTTGTCAGCTTTTACTTTTTCGATTTTGGTTACGGTTTTTTTTATATGCAAGCATTTTCACTTTTAGAACCGGTTCAATAACCCTTAAAGCGGCTGTCCTCCATTTCCTGAAAACAATTTTACTTTTTCTAGACAAAAATACTTTTATCAAAATTACATTTTAAGACTGTTCTCGAGTCTCCTGCACAACAAACGCAAAGCTTTCTGACACATTTTCTGATTCATTTTTAAACGTAAAGGCATAAAATTAGCAGGGTTGACTATTGAAGCGATTTGAAATCAAAATGAGGTTCCTTTTTTTTTTTTTTTTTTTTTTTTTTTATAAATAAGTTACTCATCGAGTTATAAGCGCTTTTGGTCTCGTATCGACCCGTATTTCTCCGTCTCGTAGTATAGCATCCTAAAATTCGATTCAAAACATCAAATTTGACAGTATTTTCAGAAAGATCTTTTGCGTTTACCCAGAAAGGGAAAATGTCATCCGATTACAGTTTTTGAATAACAACACGTGCTAATTTCATGCGATCGAAAATGAATTAAAAAAAGTGTCAGAAAGCAGCCCTTTGGATTTGAGAATAGCCTTTATAAGTAAATATGATAAAGGTGTATGAAAGACAGTTTAGCACCTAACCGGAAGAGAAAATTTAATTTTACCTCAACTTTAGCAGGACATTTATGAAAAATGCCGGAAAGCCTTCAAGACGCTCAGTGATTTAAAGCTTCTTTTCTTAAAAATAATTAATTTGCCTTTTAACATTTTTAAACCCTAAATTCTTCAATTGCCATACAGGGAGCATATAAAAAACTATTTAATGATAATGGGAATTTTTCGAAGCCGATTCCGGAGATAATAATACTTGTAGCATTGATGAATTTCTGAGTATGTAAAACTTAGACTTTGCTGGAATGAAAAAAGAGCCCCAAAATTATACTGTTCTTCTCCTTACTTCAGAGTTTAATCGAGGCCTGGAGTTAGGCGTAGGCAGTGATGAATTCAGAAATATATTTGAGATTCTATGCCCCTTCCATTGAGCATCCACAAGTTTCCTTGGAAATTTGTTAAATTCTGTCTTGTAAATACCGTATATACTAGTGCATAAGTCGACCTCCCCCCCCCCCTAATTCATAAGGAAAATTTTGAAAAAAATTGAATTTTCGTGTATAACTCGAATCACATTTCTAGTAGTATATTGAAAAAATATTTGTAATAGAGGATAAAAAAGATGAATAACTTTTCATTAAATTAGTAAACTTTTTTGTTTTTTACGTTTCTAATCATACTTTTTTTTAATTCAACGTTTTAAAACTCTATAATTATGTAAAGCCGAAAAAGATTAAACTATTTTGAAACCTATTCACATCAATTTAATAATACTTAAAAAGAAAAAATTCTTTCAAAAATCTATTCAAGATTTATTTACGGGGGTAAACAGCTTCTTAGACTGCTAAAATATAGTACTTCTTTGTAGTGTAGGACTTTTAGGAGAGATATCTAAAAGCAATCTCAAGTTGAACTGTTTTTAAAAAATGGGATTAAAATGTTGAATGGAATGTCCGTGTACTGAAGAGAATTCTGTCCCAAAGGGAAATGGGTGCAGAACAATTACAGGGACATTATTGTTGAGCTTCTTTTGTCAATCACAGGAAAATGATCATTGTCGGCTTTTATCTCTCTCTCTCCAACCTAAACCAATATGATGTGATTACTAAGGGTCCTGTTCCTGCCGGAGAAGACACTCACGAGCTAATGCTAATCCAATGGGGAGGGATTTATCTAATATCTCGTTTGCATTTAGACATTTTTAATTTTTTTTTCTTTTTTTTTTTTTTTTGCATTGGATAGCCGAGGTCCGTCTCTACATCGCACCCTTTTTACTCTTTCGATTTGGGTAGCAGATATTTTTTATAAAGTTACTTTCACTTTCAAAACCGGTCTGAAAATGAAAGTGTCATTCCAAAAAACATCTGCAACCAAAATCGAAAAAGTAAAAAAAAGTGCGATGTAGAGATGGATCTTGGCTATCCAATGCAAAAAAAATTATTTAAAAATGTTGAAATGCAAACGAGGTATTAGAAAAATCCATCCCCATAGGATTAGCATTAGCTCGTGTGTGCCTTCGCCGACAGGGGCAGGATCCTTAAAAGAAGTACCCATTCGCCGATTATCTGCGAAAAATTTATTTATTTTTTTACTAACTCGTGTATAAGTCGACCCCCCCCCCCCTTTTCAACTCCCAAATTTTATCTAAAATTCTTAGACTTATACACGAGTATATATGGTATTACCTTCTTTATGCTCCAGCGTCTGAATCTGAAACCCCAGCCCTTAACTGCAAAAATCTTACCGGGTTAACACGCTGACTGTCACGCTAAAAGTATACTCGTAGCTTTAATATTCGCGGCTTAAATTTATTAATTTCTCACCATTATTTTAAAATAGAAAAAAAATGCCTTATTTATAGGCAGAAATTTCGCTGTATTAGTAAAGCGAAATTTACCTTTCTGAATTTGTGGTGGCAAACGACTTTCAAGAAGAAATTTGAAAATTCTTACTTTATAGGCTTGGCAGTGAACGTGTTAAAATGCCTGAATTCAACATTGCTCAAGGAAATCCTTAAAACAATTCAGATATCTCCTCAAATCCTCTTGAATCGAACTTTTGAAGTTCGTTTCTGATGCAGAATTTCAATTTTTTATAAAATGAGAAGAAAAACTCAAAGTGCTAACAATCAGTGGCGCCAACTTATATGGGCCCGTGGGACGCGAGCCCACCCAATAATTTTATCTCTCCGCCCATCCAATTTCAATTGATTTAATTTGTTATTTATTTATTTATTTATTTGCTGAAATGAAATTGGTTTTATTGATGTTCGCGAAATAATTTTAGTTTGAAAACATTAAGAACATTAACATTTTTCGAAAAACTCAGACATACACTTTTTCGCTTTGGCGTAAACTTAATCGCCACTATTCCAGCAAAACTGAAAAATCTAATTAGTGCCAAAATAGACCCGATCCCGAAAGATGAATTTTCTGGAGTATATATAATTCAACTGAAAACAGAAAATATTTATCTCGAATGCATAGGAATGACTTCGCGCAAACTTAAAGTTCGTATTAAAGAACATTTGAGAGATTTAAAGTATAATCGACCTACAACAGCCCTGTCAAGACTTAACCAGAAGCAGAATATACAAGTTAGTTTCGAAGACGCAAAAATTATATATCCCTCAAAGAATTATCATGATTTAATTATCCGCGAATCAATAGAAATTATTACTAAAGAGAATACTGTTTGTAATGACGTTTTATCCTACAACATACCCAGAATTTGGGTCAGTTTGCTTAAAGAATCATAAAACGAGTAATATTCCACTGCCCTATATCCATGTTTTATTTTCCCAATGTTTTCCGGTTCTAAAAATTGACTTCCACTTTCACTCCTTTCGTCACCATCTACGTGGATTTAAAAATTAGACGTTAATAATAGTAGTATTTCTTATCTGACGAAGACTATGTTTTTATAGTTGAAAGTACTAAGGTATTAAAGTAATTTAACATCTTTTTTTAAATATTGTCTCATCTTTTAAGTAGTTTTGCACATAGTGTAAGTTTAACTTTTAAAGATGAATTAAGCATTTCTATTTATTTATTTACTGATTAAGAACATCCTTTACATACTGATTAATAACTAACCTTTACAGGAGCACTGAAAGCCCCTTTAGCTGATGTATAATTAAATTTCTCTCAAAACCAAATATCCTGCCTATTTTCCCAATCTGTGTATTGAATTGATAAAGCAATCATGTGACTAAATTGTATATTTTTCTTGACGTTTAGTTTTTTTGTACTTTCAAAAGTCAGAAAATTTTATGTTATTTATAATAAATATTAATGTATTTATAAGGAAGAACTTATGAGAATAGAATTTAATAAAATTGTTTATTAAATTATAATTATAATAATTTTATATTTTGATTTGAAAAAACATAATTTAACTTCGAATTATCATTTTCCCCATTGCCTGTCTCCACACACACGCGCACTAAGGGGAAAAATTTTATGTGTTATTTTACTCAAAAATTTTGATCCCATCCAATATTTTTCAAAAGTTACTGCTAACAATAATAAAAATATATAAGGCAGAACTAGATATATAACTATATATACAAGTATACCTTATTAAAATGTTTAAGTAATATGCTTTTAATCCAATATTTGATAATTACAAACAATGTTGTCAATGGTATTGGAAATTTTATCACATATACCTAGAAGTCATTTC
Organism: Maratus speciosus; assembly: GCA_963932465.1. Taxonomy (NCBI): domain Eukaryota; kingdom Metazoa; phylum Arthropoda; class Arachnida; order Araneae; family Salticidae; genus Maratus; species Maratus speciosus. The sequence goes on along the minus strand of OZ010797.1, from coordinate 233,516,809 downwards.
CGCTAAGATGTCATACATTCCCGTGGCCGCCATCTTGGATTTGTCGGCGATGTTTTGTTGGCGTTTATCGATAAGGCAACCCCGACGAGTGACGTGTTCTGGCAACCCCGTTAAGCCTAACATGCGCATAAATCATAGAATTATAAGGTACTTGTACCCAATATGGACAGTGCTCTCAATATGGACACGCCTAATATATTTAAAAGTAACAATTTTGATCGAGAGATGGCGCTTTATGTCCATGAAGAAAAGCAGTTGAAAAGATAAATAAGCCTGGAAAGTGCAAAAAAGCGCGATGTTCGCCATTTGGAAGGAAACTTGTTGTTTCGTGGTGTGCTGATCGTAATTACAGATAAGTTTAAATTCGTATTAGATAGGAAAAATTACTTTAAATATTTAAAAGTGGAATGTTTTAGAAAGCTGATAAAACATATTCTCGATTGCTATTGCATATATTGCTTTAAAATGTTTTCTTTTTTATTTATTACAAGATTTAGTAAAACCATGACCGATTCCCAATATGGACACCTTATATCCACATTGGAAATACAGTAAATGAATCTTCAGATTCAGAAATTTGTAAAATATCTGTTTAATGTCATCTGAACAATCCTCCAAGAAACTTCCTCCAGGAAAAAAAATCCTCCAAAAAGCCCTTGTAGAAAAATCAAAAGAAGCCTCCCCTCAGTAGGGCATCTGTTGGCGAAATCGCAGGTACAAGCGGTATGACTTCCTCAACAAAGCAGAGCTGATTCTGCTTTTTATGTAGTATTAAGGCTGTTGTAGACATGCGGAAGATATGTCCATGAGGACTGTGTGGGACTTACCGCCCATGATGAAGAAGTTTTTATTTGTCCATCCTGTGAGGACTGAGTAATAACAGATGTAAATTCTGCAGACAGATGCAATAAAGCTAAGCAAAACCAACTCTAGTATTTCATAATATTTTGTAGTAACTGAGGTGCTTTGCATGGTTCTTCGAAGAGCCATAACTGAAAATGACCACCCCCCCCCCTCCTTCTAAAGTGCATGTTCTGAAGATATCTACTGTGCCCCCCTCTACTCCGTAATACTTTAAGATATATTTCTTATATCCCCTCTCCTTTAAAATCCCTTGGAAGAGGAGCTCATACATACACCCTGTGTAGTAGGTCAATAAAGAGCCACCTCTCCCTAATATGGACATGCATGTCCATAATAGGGACAGGTGGTTCCTTATATGGACACTTGTAGACATATTTTGTTTTTATCATTAAAATTAAACCAGAATAATTACAAGGTCGCTAATTTTAATAATGATACTCAACAGTTCAGGGATAGTGGTCATATAATTTTTGAGTCCTATGATGTGTACACGGGGGTGAAAAAAATCAATATTACTTAGGGTGTCCATATTGGGTACAGGTACCTTACAAGAATTTTGAACTTTGTTATTTGTAATTGTATAGCATAAATCTGCCTGGCGAAACTTACTTGGTGGAAAAGGGGTTTTCACGCCAAGAAAAAATCCAAGATGGCGGCAGCGGGAATATATAACATCTGTTCAGTTATTTATATATAAAAAGCTTATTTCATCCTTGCAACCATCAAGATCTGCTCTTAATTTCATTGCTGTAAACATTGTTGGGACTTAATTAAACAGCGTTATAGTCGTTTGACTTGTTTATCTACTTTTTTCTCCTCAAGGAGAACGGTGTTGTTTCAAGAGCAGAATACTTGAACTGTCATCGCCAATGAACTTATGTGTAACAATTGAAAAAAAATCTGTTTGATAGGCCTCAAATCGATTGAAATATTTTATCATTACCCTCATCCAGACAAACAGACAAAGACGAAGTTACATAAAATGTAAAAAGATACAAAAACCAAGGAAATATGTGAAAAATTAAAAACCTTTATTTTATATTTAAACGCCTGCTGTAGGAAATCCATAGAACTTTAAAATTTCCCACTTAGTTGACATAAAGTATTTTGAAGCGATCTGAATTTGTTGATTCTTTTAAAGACAACTAGCTTATCGCAATAATGCATGTTAATAATATCTTTATTTTTATTTTCAACAATCAGATAATTTAGTATTACATAAAACAAAACTTTTATTGTTACGTTCAACAATTCGTAATAATTACCTGTACTACTGAAAGTATTTTTCTTTTGCAATGATATATTCAACAATACTGACAATTGTTAATAACGAAACAATTCTTTTTTTTCATTCTTTAACATTTTTCTTTTACATGACGTGAGCGCACTGAATTTAGGATATAAATTGCAGATTTCAGGTAAATAATTTTATAGCAATACATTAAGTAAATGAATGTGGATTTTCCTTTCCAATCGATTCCGGTACCATAATTCTGAACATGTCTTTGTGATGTTTGCTCGTCTGCTCTAATCCATTTGCGCAAGACCTTCAGTCTGAGGAGTGATTTCAGTCTTGAAGAGATTGTAAATTGCACTTTATATGCTTAAATTGTGGCAATTTTACTGTCAAAAACTTTTAATCACTTTCTTTTATTGTAATAGATCAATTTTTAGCTATAATGGGAAGACATGGAAATCTTTTAGTCCATTTCCATTTGGTTATTTCTAATACTTCAGATAAGTTTTCACTCTTGGTTTACACGAACTTCTTGCATTCATTGTCTAAACTCATTATGGGAGATAATTTTGTTATTTTTACACAATCGTAATACATATATTTTTTTATGTTCGTGAAATAAATTTAAATTTTACTTTAGGAAGAAGAAAATGGCCGGAAGTGAGAAGTGGGAAGAAATGCTAGAAAGAGGCACGGGACTTCTATGGATTAAAGGATGGATTCTATGCATTATGGAAATAAGATGCAGCACTTGGAGTAGCAATTACACCTGAAGTAGCAAGATAAGCACACATGTACAGTACAGATAGCAGGACGATGGTTTTGGAGGTCGCGGGATCTAGAAGAAAATCCGCGTTTTTGTGAAGACAGCTCAAGGTAAAATAATCTTTACCTTACTTTTGTATTGTCAAAAAGTGTAAATGAAAAATACTTTAATGCTAAACGAAAATCAGAAGGTTATGTAGTCAAATGTGTAAATTTTATGTTAAATTCTAGATTTGTAATATGAGAAAATCTTGTCTCAATAAACTATAGTTTTCCGTAAATTAGAACTATTTTCTCCAATTGTGTAATCAAAGGGGTAAATAAAACTTATTTTTTTATACTTAAGGGGGCTGGTCACCCAGCTTCGGAATTCTCCTCCATAATATTAAGTCTATGGACTTTGGATGCATTCGTATATTTAAAATATCTTCTCGGGAAATTCATATTTTTAACATCTTTTTTCTGTGTACTCTTCTTAAAGGATGTCTCTTTTTTTTCTTAGTTTTCAAAATATTTCTAAAATCTATGCTGAATTTAATATTTTATGTGTTAAAAGCAGGCGAACTGTGAGTAAGATTCTAACACTTCCTATAAAATTTAGTCTATACTTTAGAAATATTTTGACAACTAAGAAAAAAAGAGACATCTTTTTTGGAAGTGTACACAAAAAATAGAAGTTAATACTAATTTCCGAGGCGATATTTTAAATATACAAATGCATCCAATGCCCATAGACTTTGCATAAGAGAGAGGAAATCGGAAGCTGAGTGACCAGCCCCCTTAACTGAAATTTGCGAAAATTACATTTTCTAAGGAATGAGACATACGTTATAGTTTATTGATCTCGGGGATTTTAATAAAAGAAAATAGTGTCTTAATAAAATATAGTTTTATCTCTAGTTTCTAAAATTAGAATTACTTTCTCCGATTGAGCAGTCAAAGAAGATAAATGGAATATCTTTTTTTACTAAACAGAAATCTCAAATAATACTGTTTTCTAATGAATCAGACATTTGCGAGGGTAGGCGAATCTTGTAATTTTTTAAAGAGAGAAAATATTTTCTTAATAGACTATAATGTTTATTTGCCATTCTAAAATTATTTTACACTGTTGTGTAATCAAGAATTATAAATAAAAAGTCCTTTTTTTAAAACGGATCGGAAATCTGAAGTCTTTTTTCGTAAGAAATGAGAAATCTGCGATGCTTTATAGATCTTGTAGATTATAATAATGAGAAAACCTTGCCTTAATATACTGAAAGAATGATGACCACCAAGCTTTTTCCAATAGTTTGTAGATTTCACATTACATTTCTAAGATTGAATAGAAAGTTATTATATTATAACTTGATTCGCACGTATAATTAGTGCTTAAACTTTAACTAGACAAGATAAATCTGGGCCTTAAACAGCAGAATTTTGAGGGTTTCCAAATACTTCTTCTGAGGTCAGTCATGTGTATTATTTTTACTTTACATATCGTGTGAAAAAATTGACAAAAGTAGTAAAATAAGCTCTGTATAGTGGTTCCACTAATCTAGAACATCCAATTTCCTAAGCCAAGACCTGGTAAAATACAACGATAAATAAAAAAAAAACAAGTTGGAAATTGCTCGTCAAACGTGGCAAATGAGGTGCGTTCGTACTATAACTAGTTTTATAATTATTTTTTGCACCCCATATTGTACTGAATGTATAATTTTTTGCACTTCATAAATTACATAGTCTTTAACATCATTAAAATGCACTCCCAATATTTTTTTCCCATTCCCCGAACACTTTTGAGTGTCCCTGTAATTAAACTATACATCCGATTTTCCTAAAATTTGAAATGGCTCGACAAAATTTTGTAACAATTATATATTTAAAATTTCAGACCATTTGGAAGGCTGTAACATCATTAAAATGCACTTGCAATAATTTTTCCCATTGGCCGTAATGTAAAGAAAAACTTTTGACTTTCCCTGTAATTAAACTATACATCTGATTTTCTTAAAATTTGAAATGGCTCGACAAAATTTTGCAACAATTATATCTTTAAAATTTCAGACCATTCGGAAGGTTGTAACATCATTAAAATGCACTTGCAATAATTTTTCCAATTGGCCGTAATGTAAAGAAAAACTTTTGACTGTCCCTGTAATTAAACTATACATCCGATTTTCATAAAATTTGAAATGGCTCGACAAAATTTTGCAACAATCTTATATTTCAAATTTCAGACCATTCGGTTGGGTAGTTTTTGCTCTGTTATATGCGGACGGACGGACAGACGGACTGAACGACGACTATAGGTGCTACGTATTTATATAATTACGAACGCACCTAAAAAAGAAGAAGAAGTAAAAAAAAAGTGTTTTGCTGGAATGGATTTTATTAGGTGTATAGATCAGTTTGGATTATATAGAATTGGTGCCTTTTGAAAGGAAAGTGAACGGTAATTTCCTTTCGTAGTGATTTTCTTCCGTAAAACGCGACAATCCATGCATTTACATGACTGGCCGTGAAAGTTCGGCTCTTAGTTTTTCATTTTTTGGTAATGCGAAAAATTAGACTGACTACAGGGTGGCTACTAAATACTGATACACTTCAAAAAATAAGAATTAATTTTAATCGTTTGGTAAAATAATTTATTTCTGTATTTCAGCGTTTGGCAATTTTCTATTAGTGCAGACGATTTTTGTAAAAATCAAATATTTAGAATTATTTTTAAAATGGAAGCTAAAAGAATGATGATTAAACAGCTCTTTGATCGCGGGCTTTCCGCAGGTCAAATATTTAAGCAATTGAAATGCCTTGGTTTTAATAGATTATTTATATATAGAACTATAAATCGATTATTGGATACTAATAGCTGTAAAGATCGACCTAGGTCTGGTCGCCCACGATCAGTTCGCACAAAAGAGCGCATCAAAAGAATTCGTGAAAAGATACGAAGAAATCCACAACGCTCTGCAAATAAAATGGCTGCAGAAGAGAACGTGAGTCGCAGAACTATGCAAGTTATTATAAATGAAGACCTGGGTTTTCGTCCTTATCGGAAAAGAAAAGTTCAAAGTTTGACTGATGCCCAAAAGATAAAAAGATTACAAAGATGCAAGAAATTGCTGAAGCGGCACGGTAAGAAAAATATTGACAGAATGATATTTTCTGATGAGAAGCTATTTTGCACTGAACAGTGTTATAATGCTAAAAATGATGTCGTATATTCAGCAACGTTTGAGGATATACCTGAAACTCTCCGAACTGTTAAACGCTTTCAGAACAAGAATTCTGTTATGGTTTGGGCTGCAGTGTCAAACAATGGGAAATTGCCTTTGAAATTCATAGATAAAGGGGTAAAAATCAATGCGGAATATTACAAACAGAACATATTGGCTGCACATTTATTGCCACATGCTGACAGGTTGTATCCAAAAAAGAATTGGATATTTCAGCAAGATTCTGCACCTTCACACCGAGTTAAATCAACACAAGCTTGGCTCCAGGTCAATTGTCCGAATTTTATCATGCACGAAGATTGGCCACCTTCTTCACCGGATCTAAATCCTTTAGATTATTGTGTCTGGGGGATTTTAGAGGCTAAAGTAAATAGCAAACAACACAGAAGTTTGGACTCTCTCAAAGCTTCCATATTGCGTGAATGGGACAAATTACCTCTTAAAATGATTCGTGCCGCCCTCGGACAATGGCATAAGAGATTATCTTTGGTAATTGATAAAGATGGCGGTCGATTTGAGTGAATTTGTTTACAGGTAAACTTTCATGTATGATGTTCATCATATTAGTGTAATTATTTTTTTCTATTTTATATTTGTAAAATAAAATGTCTAAATATTTGTATCAGTATTTAGTAGCCACCCTGTATATCTTTCTTAAGATTGAATAAACGCAGATTTCTGTTCTCAAAAATACACGAGCAGACAAATAATCGTCCGAAGAATATAAATCGTAAAGCTGAGTATAGGGGAGACCGGGGGAATGGCGCCACTCGGGGTTATGCCGCCACCCCTCCTAGTTTAAAAACTAACAGCAGTTTGAGATAATGATTGCGCCTGCACTATAGCGGCCAACAATAGAAACAGTGCCTAGAATGAGAGTGATTTTGTTGTACGTCGTTCGCTTGTTCTAGTGAAAAATTTAGTTTTCATCTAGTTGCTTCTTATTTTGGAGCTTCAAATGAGTAGAAGTAAACACCTTTTATTATAACATTAGGTATTTAAGATAATATTACCCGTAATCTACATGCATTCGCCGACATTTTGATGCAATTTGTTGAACAAGTTCGGTTCTCCTTTCGGCTTTGCTGGAAGATTTCCGCTATATTGTCCGCTCGGGGTAATGCCGCCACCATGGCAAAGGGTGACTTTTCCAATTTAAGTTAAAATCTAGCTTAAGGAATATTGTAATTATTCATTATTTTCATAATTATTGCTTTCTAAATATTTTCAGTAGGTTATGTGTTTCCTAGTATCCATTTTATGTATTTACTAGGTCATTAAAGAGTGGCGTCATTACCGCGATACAGTGGCGGAATTACCTAATCCCGCCATTGTACAGAGGTTGAAAGAAAGTTTTTTTTATGTGTGCTAACTTTACAGTTAAGATTACGGTTAAATTTATACAGATACTAAAGATCATGATTTAGCTTTAGAATTTTTACTTTTAAAAAATATTTTTTTTTTTTTTTTTTTTTTTTAGGTGAAAAAAATTAAATTCCCTTAAGGTGTCGTCATTTTCCCGGTTTCCCCTAACTGATAAGGGTATTTGTACACTGTAAAAAAAAATCTGTAGTTCTACAGATGTAAAGTTACATGCTTACTAAACTTTCATCTGTAACTGTACAAAAAAATCTGTTTTGTAAAGCTACACAAATATGTAACTTTACAAATGAATCTGCTAAAATTACAGTAATCTTACTAAAGTTTTGTCTGTAACCCGGGTTGCAGCTACATGAAAAGTTCTAGGCATCCCAGTGTCCTAAAAAATTCTTAGTAACCTTACAGATTTTTTGATTTTCGGCGTAAAAATGCGTCTGTTACAGGAATTTTTGTTGTTACTGTTACATAAAAAGTTCTAGGAATCCTAGTTTCCTACAAAAACTTTAGTAACTTTACAGATTTTTTTTTTTTTTACAGTGTACAAAATTGAATTATTCCATAAATAAGAAATAACTAAACTATTTTACGAAAAATTAAGTTTAATGTGTGTTAAAATAAAAAGAATACCTATGCTAAATCAGTTTTATTTTAGGCAAATCTCAGACATTTAAATCTGGGATTCACTGAATATCCGGCTCCTTCCGGATATACTGCTTCGGCACTGAAACCAAATAAACAGTGCTGCCGAATACGTTAGCATCCAGTTGCCAAATAGTGACTCATTTTTAAAATTATATTTTTAACTTTATCAGAAGAAGTTAGTGCAAAATTAATTGGCTCCTTACCAACACTGTTCCATTAAAAGTAATGCTAACAAAACGAAATATCCATATACGTGGGTGGTTCAATAATTATTGTCCCTAGTGTATATAAAATATTTGTACGGCAATGGTTGTTGTGGAATATCGAAGCTTAATGTCTTAAATGCCTATATGCTCAGTTTCAGTACCGTAGCTGTTAGATTCACATAGTTTTGGGGGGAGGAGTGAAAAGTGGGGGGAGTGAGGGTTAAAGGCTCGTTTTTAGCTTATGGGGCTAGATTTGTGACAGCGGATGAGACATAACTACTGTCGTTTGGACTTGGGATCCTAGTGATGTAGCCACATCTCATCCACTGTCACAAATGTTACCTCATAAGCTCCGAACCAGCATTTCACCCTCACCCCCCCCCCTCCCTCCTTAAAAACTCCCTCAAAAATAGGTCTTTAAAACTTCACCCCTCCCTCCAAAACTATGTTAATATAGCAACTACGGTTCTGAAATTGAGCATGTAGGCATTTAAGACATTCGGCTTCGATATTCCACATCAACCATCGCAGTACAAATATTTTATATACACTATGGACAATAATTATTGAACCACCCTCGAATTTTCACAAAAATGAAATTATATGATCGTATAAAAATAAAACTATAATATTTAAACTATGACAACTAAGTGTTTATAAGAAAATTTTATTAAAGACAAGTTATGATGTAAGAACTTTAGGCACCTAGTATTTTCAGGCTGTAATCTATTCTTCATCTCAAATATTTACTGCTCTTGAGAATAAGTGTTCATTATTCTGGTGGTAAATTTTTCTTATATTTTTAACATTTGTAAGGTAAAGTGATTTTATTCAATCTTTTTTCACTTTTTTGTTTATGGATGGAAGACCATCTGCGTTAAAATAATACTGATTATGGAAAGAATTAGGCAAACTTTCTTGAAAAGTTCACTGTCCCATTCGTTTACAAAAACAAGATACTTCCAGTGAAGAGATTTTTCATTTAAATTCTGTTAGAAAACATTTATCATAGTAAAAGCAAGTAATAATATGTATATAGGAAATGAAAAGGCTACTTCACTAAAGTGTTTATTAATTATAAATAAGCTAGAATTATGAGCAAGAAAAACAAATAAATAAATCTATCTTTTTATGTATAATGACCCTAAATAGCAGAAAAAAAATTACTGTGCATAATACAATAGAGTAAAGATGAAACATGATTAAATTTTCATATTTAATTACCGCAAATAATTTGTTTTTAAGTAACTTTAACTTATTAAATGGATTTAAATATGTTATTAATATTTAAATGACTTAAAATTATAATAATTTAAAGTTTTTCTCCTTTAAGTAAATATAGAATAGAAATATCACATTCAAAATTAAAAATAAGAACGTATTCGGCGGATACCAGAATATTCGGTAAAATTTTATGCCAGATATTCGGTATCCGGAATCAGGCAAAAATCTGTATCAGGTCAGGTGCATCCCTAATTTAAAGAATAACTAATCGAATAAACGTAATAAATAACATTATGTTGTTACAGGCATTGAAGATTACTATATTTTTATAGACTAATATACGACAATCAAAGACTGATAAAAGTAAAATAATTCTGCAGTAAACAACGTCGGGACTGGAGCATTGAGATGAGAAGTATCGAATAAACGATTCGATGCATAAAAATCGGAGGTATATTTTACTATGATTGATAAATGGATATTTTCTTTCTTACACACGAGCTTGTAATTAAATATAACTTTCCATTTCACGTAATATCTATTTTTTAAACGACACTTTGAAAATAGTTGTCCCTCCGAAGTGCAGAATGGACCTCATGCAGGTGACGTCAGACGCGAGAACTGGCGGTATGTAGATCTGTTATTCTAGCCACTGCACCGGCAGAATGCCAGTATGCGCAGGCGCAAACACCCCTAGCAGACGACTTTAGCCTTGACCCATTTGGAGTTCAAACATTTTAACTGAAAATTTGCCAACTTAGGGAATTTTCTCGCATACAGAACAACATTTTGAATTTATATTAAATAGATTAAGTATATACTGCTACAACACAGATTTTCTTTTGCGGTATTTTTAACAAACAATCATTAATAACTCACACTCCATAGACTGCTATGCTAAATACCGCCAGCAGACGAATTTTAGCCTCGACCTCGGGTCGATAGGTTCAAAAGTGCACAAACACGGAAGACAACAGTGCACAGGACGAAAATGCGAATGGCTCACATTGAATAAACTGCTGCATGAACAAAAAATCGGTGGTATGTGTTTCTATAATCGGTAAGTGATAATTTTTCTTTCTTTTGTTCAAGTTTGCGACTAAATAAAACTTTCTTTTCAGGTATAACTATTTTTAAATGACGCCATGCAAATAATTATTCCTCCAAAAGTGCAGAAGATAAATTATGCAGAAAAATTTAAATAGACAGGAGTAAACCTAGTAAAGATTCATCAGCAGGTCAACAGCATGGGGATCAATTGCGTCCAACAAACTAATGGGTGCAAGAAAATTTTGGTGGTATGTATTTCTATATTCTGTAATTACGGATTTTCGTGCTTATGCTTAAATTTGTTAGTAAAAAACATTTTTTATTTTAGGTACATTTATTTTCAAATGATGGCTTGAAAATTGATATCCCTCCGAAATGCAGAATATCAAGGATGCAGAAATGGGGAAAATATGGAATGACACTGTGTGTGGCAGAATGGGGACGTCCAGCATAAAAAAATTAAAAGATGCACAGAAATCCGGAGGTATGTACTACAATATTCAGTAAGTAATATTTTTGTCTTTTGCAGATCGAGTTTGTAACTAAATATAACTTTTCATTTCAGGCAAATCTATTTTTAAAAGACACCTTAAAAATAGTTATCCCTCCGAAGTGTAGCGAATCAAAGATGCATAAAATTAAAGTAACTCCCAAGAAAACAAAGGCGGGAATGATCATGAAAACGAGAAGTACCGCAGAAACTATTGGATGCAGTTCGGAGGTATGCATTACTAAATTCATTAAGCAATATTCCTCTCGCTTCTACTCGAGTTTGTAACTAAATGTAACTTTTCATTTCAGGTATATCTATTTTTAAAAGACACCTTAAAAATATGTATCCCTCCGAAGTACAGAGAATCGAAGATGGATCGAATTAAAATAACCCTGAAGAAAACAACGACGGGAATGACCATGGAGATGAGAAGTACCGCAGAAACTATTGGATGCACAAACAGTTCGGAGGTATGCGTTACTATATTCATTAACTAATAATCCTCTCTCTTCTACTGGAGTTTGTAACTAAATATAATTTTTTATTTCAGGTATATCTATTTTTAAAAGACACCTCAAAAATATGTATCCCTCGAAAGTGCAGAGAATCAAAGATGGATAAAATTAAAGTAACTCTAAAGAAAACAACGACGGGAATGACCATGGAGATAAGAAGTGCCGTAGAATCTATCGGATGCATAAAACGTTCGGAGGTATTTATTACTATATTCATTAAGTAAAATTCCTCCCTCTTCTACTCGAGTTTGTAACTAAATATAACTTTTCATTTCAGGTATATCTATTTTTAAAAGACACCTTAAAAATATATATTCCTCCGAAGTGCAGAGAATCCATAATGGATAAAATTAAAGTAACTGAAGTAAAAAATGACGGGAATGACCATGGAGATAAGGAGTACCGTAGAAACTATTGGATGCACATTCGGGGGTATATATTACTATATTCATTAAGTAATATTCCTCACTCTTCAACTCGAGTTTGTAACTAAATATACCTTTTCATTTCAGGTATATCTACTTTTAAAAGACACCTTAAAAATAGTTATCTCTTCGAAGTGCAGAGAATCGAAGATGGATAAAATTAAAGTAACTCTAAAGAAAACAACGACGGTATTGACCATGGAGATAAGAAGTGACTTAGAATCTATTGGATGCACAAAAAGTTCGGAGGTATGTGTTACTATATTCATTAAGCAATATTCCTCTCGCTTCTACTCGAGTTTGTAACTAAATGTAACTTTTCATTTCAGGTATATCTATTTTTAAAAGACACCTTAAAAATATGAATCTCTCCGAAGTGCAGAGAATCGAAGATGGATAAAATTAAAGTAACTGTGAAGAAAACAATGACGGAAATGACCATGGAGATAAGGAGTACCGCAGAAATTATTGGATGCACATTCGGAGGTATATATTACTATATTCATTAAGTAATGTTCCTCTCTCTTCTACTCGAGTTTGTAACTAAATATACCTTTTCATTTCAGGTATATCTATTTTTATAAGACATCTTAAAAATAGTTATCCCTCCGAAGTGCTGAGAATCGAAGATGGATAAAATTAAAGTAACTCTAAAGAAAACAAAGGCGGGATTGACCATGGAGATGAGAAGTGCCGTAGAATCTATCGGATGCATAAAAAGTTCGGAGGTATTTATTACTATATTCATTAAGTAAAATTCCTCCCTCTGCTACTCGAGTTTGTAACTAAATATAACTTTTCTTTTCAGGTATATCTATTTTTAAAAGACACCTTAAAAATACATATTCCTCCGAAGTGCAGAGAATCGGTGATGGATAAAATTAAAGTAACTGAAGTAAAAAATGACGGGAATGACTATGGAGATAAGGAGTACCGCAGAAACTATTGGATACACATTCGGGGGTATATATTACTATATTCATTAAGTAATATTCCTCTCTCTTCAACTCGAGTTTGTAACTAAATATACCTTTTCATTTTAGGTATATCTATTTTTAAAAGACACCTTAAAAATAGTTTTCTCTCCAAAGTGTGCAGAGGATGCAAGATGGATAAAATTAAAGTGACTCTAAAGAAAACAACGACGGGATTGACCATGGGGATAAGAAGTGACGTAGAATGTATTGGATGCACAAAAAGTTCGCAGGTATGTATTACTACACTGGTGAAAACAATTAAAGGGACAAATGTTCTTTTTCCAATTAAAAAAAAACTAACAAAGCAAATAAAACCAAACTTGGCCAAAATACCATTCGATATAAGATCAATATATGGGAATAGAAAAATGGGCACAACCTGCACCCTAAATAAGGAAACTGGTCATGTGTCCAGCACAGCAGCTGACCGAAACCCTGTCAGTCAGAGAAAAACATGTCTAATAGGATGTATGATCGCCTGTAAAAGCTACACAACTCTCGCATCGACGTTTCATTCTGTTTGCCAGTGTCCTTATCAATCCCAGTTGCAACTGCACCCACTCTTGCACCAAGGCACCATAGAGATAATCGATGGCCATTGGAGCTGGTGTTCGAGCTGCAATTGCTCGTCCAAGGGCGTCCCATATGTGTTCGATAGTATTCATGTCATTGGACATCGCAGGCCACTCCATTCGTTGAACATCCTCCTATTAGAGATATTCGCTCACCAACTGAGCCCTATGTGGACGGGCGTTATCGTCCATAAAGACGAAATTTGGTTCATATGCCAGTGGAAAAGTCTCGCTTAGGGTGCAAGGATCTCGTCCCTGTACCACTGACCTGTCAGAGTACCCCTATCAAACACCATGAAGGTCGGTATGCCCGTCTGCCATAATACCTACCCAGACCATCAGGCCACCTGTACCATAGTGATCCTTTTCGACATTCTTAGAGGGCCGATATCGACTCCCGGGTTCTCTCCAGATGAGAACACGTCTCGAGTCACTATCCAGACTGAATAGCGACTCATCACTGAAGAGAGCCCGCCCCCAACTATCCTCTGTTCAGGACAGGTATTCTCGGCACCATGTTAGACGGCGTTTTTTGTGGTTCACAGTCAAAGGGATGCAGACTACAGGGCACCTGGCATACAGGCTACCTGCATTAAGTTTCTGGGTGACTGTTATTCGTGAAATGGATATTCCTGTTGCATTATACAGGTGACGAGACAGTTGTGTCACTGTCGCGTACCTATCCCTTTTGGCTAGAAGTCTCAAATAACGATCTTCAGCCGGCGTTGTTGCCCTTTTGTGGCCTTGAACAGGTCGGCGAACCACTGTTCCAGTCTCACTGAAACTGTTTCCACAGAGTGGACAGCACATTTCTCGAAACACCGAGCTCATTAGAACAGGTAGCCTGTGATTGGCCGACCTCGAGTCTTCCAACAATCCGCCATCTTGTGGCATCATCTAGACGATGACAACTAGCCATACTAACAATGGATAAACAAAGAAATTAAAAAAAACAAGGATTTGGTTATGCTACGATGTTTCAAAACGTCCTTACGCTACAAGATTCGGCTGTCAAATGAAGTACCTCTGAACAAACGCGATCACAGCGCCACTGCTTTATGACGACACAGACCACTGCGTGGCAGGTGTGTCCGCGAGGAGCTTAACTATCATCTGATACCTTATTTGCCTATGGGATAACTTATTTTGTTTTGTTTATTTAAAAAACCGTTTGTCCCTTTAATTGTTTTCACCAGTGTATATTCATTAAGCAATATTCCTCTCGCTTCTACTCGAGTTTATAACTAAATGTAACTTTTCATTTCAGGTATATCTATTTTTAAAAGACACCTTAAAAATATGAATCTCTCCGAAGTGCAGAGAATCGAAGATGGATAAAATTAAAGTAACTGTGAAGAAAACAATGACAGGAATGACCATGGAGATAAGGAATACCGCAGAAATTATTAGATGCACATTCGGAGGTATATATTACTATATTCATTAAGTAATGTTCCTCTCTCTTCTACTCGAGTTTGTAACTAAATATACCTTTTCATATCAGATATATCTATTTTTAAAAGACATCGTAAAAATAGTTATCCCTCCGAAGTGCAGAGAATCGAAAATGGGTAAAATTAAAGTAACTCTAAAGAAAACAAAGGCGGGATTGACCATGGAGATGAGAAGTACCGCAAAAAATATTGGATGCACAAAAAGCTCGTAGGTATGTATTACTATATTCATTAAGTAATATTCCTCTCTCTTCTATTCGAGTTTGTAACTAGATATAACTTTTTATTTCAGGTATATCTATTTTTAAAAGACACCTTAAAAATATGTATCCCACAGAAGTGCGAGGAATCGAAGATGGATAAAATTAAACAAACTCTAAAGAAAACAACGACGGGAATGACCATGGAGATAGGAAGTGCCGTAGAATGTATTGGATGCACAAAAAGTTCGGAAGTATGCATTACTATATTCATTAAGTAAAATTCCTCTCTCTTCTACTCGACTTTGTAACTAAATATAATTTTTTATTTTAGGTACAGTCGTGGAAAAAAAAAAAGTAAACACCCCCTACTAACTCCTCAACAAATTATCATAGAAGAAAGTTACTGGTACCGAACGATTGGAAATAAAATCTATTTTTAAATGATGTATATAAAATTTGCTTAGGGGGCATCTACTTATTAAAACGAACCATAACTTCGCTTTTTTCAATAGCAGTACACAATTCTGACAGCATAAATGAACTCTCCACCCTTCAATTAGCCTAAAAACAAATTTTTATGCAATTCGTACCATAACTTTCCGAGGAATTAATTCTTTTAAGACGAGCGTATTTTAAGGGCTGTATCCAAATTGTAGTTCGGAACTCGATAGAGCCCCCCCATCTTGATCAAGGCACCTTAAGAAGTCAATGAAGCTTGCTAGATTACAGGACAGCAGAACAAATTTCAAAATATCTAGTTCCTTCTATCACAGACGGCCCCTTAAAACATCCTTTTGCCGTTTTTTAAGCATAACTTGAAAAAAACTTGCAGGAAAATTGTGAAATTTTGGATTTCCACAAAGCAGGACTTAATAAAACTAAATCCATCAAATAAACTGTAGGTTGCAATTCATAATTTTTTCGAATATTAATTTCATAATTCATATCATAAAATTATAAAAATTGCAAATTCAACGTATTTATGTTTGGGTATATTAGTATTATTGCAACACAAAAAATTAGCACATTAGGAGCATAATTTCAGGAGATATAAATCAAAATATGAAAATGTAATTTAACATTAGAAACACTAAATTTTGAATGTTTATAATTCAAAAACTTATTATTCAAATAACTTGAAATTTGGGGTCTAGGCATAGTTTGAACCGAAGATTCGAAATATCAGGTTGCCATTGACAAAAATGAAGTTTGGATTCGTTTTAATATGTAGATGGCCCCCTAAGCAAATTTCATATACATCATTTAAAAGTAGACTTTATTTCCAATCGTTCGGTACCAGTAACTTTCGTCTACAATAATTTGTTGAGGAGTTAGTAGGGGATGTTTACTTTTTTTTTCCACGACTGTACATCTATTTTTAAAATACATCTTAAAAATAAGTATCTCTCTGAAGTGCAGAGAATTGATGATGAATAAAATTAAAGTAACCCTGAAGAAAACAACGACTGGCAAGACTATAGAGATGAGAAGTACCGCAGAAACTATTGGATGCACAAAAAGCTCGGAGGTATGCTTTACTATATTCATTAAGTAATATTCCTCTCTCTTCTACTTGAGTTTGTAACTAAATATACCTTTTCATTTCAGGTGTAGGTATTTTTAAAAGACACCTTAAAAATATGTATCCCTCCGAAGTGCAGAGAGTCGAAGATAGATAAAATTAACGTAACCCTGAAGAAAACAACGACGGGAAAGACTATAGAGATGAGAAGTACCGCAGAAACTATGGATACACAAAAAGCCGGGAGGTA
This sequence comes from Maratus speciosus, assembly GCA_963932465.1. Classification (NCBI taxonomy): domain Eukaryota; kingdom Metazoa; phylum Arthropoda; class Arachnida; order Araneae; family Salticidae; genus Maratus; species Maratus speciosus. Next base: position 233,499,809 of record OZ010797.1, on the reverse strand, counting down.
TGTATTACTGTATTCATTAAGTAGAGTTGAAGGTCCAAATACAGGCTACTAGGTGTTCTGAGAATTAAGCGCAGCGCAGCCTAGCGGTGATTGGCAGAGTTTGTAACTTTAATTGAGAGAAGAAAGGTACGAAAAGTACGTCGCTGAAGTCTGTGTCATTTACAAATAGTAAATGCAAAAATGTTGAATCTACGTAATCTGGTACATCAAAAGTTTTTCTGATATGTGTTTCTGATTTTTTAAAAAATATACTGATCGTGTATTGGCTTGAATTGTTCATTAAGTTATTTTCTAGACATATTTAGCTCTCAATTGCCACGCGCATAGTATTGGTATGTTATTATATGAATGAGTAATACCGGTTTTAACTTAAACATAGCAGTGGTCCGAATACCTACCTAGAGTGGTCTAAATACCGGCTAGCCGGTATTTGGACCTCTCTCGGTTGCTCTGCTTGAAGGAGAGGAAAATAAATTAATTTAAATAGTTCCATAATTAATAAATTAATTTAAATGGTTCAGAAATAGTCCCCGTCCCATTTCGCAATATGAAAAAAATCCCTGCCGGCCCGGCCTACAAGCAGAGGTAGATTTCGAAGTTAAGTATACTAATTTCACCAACAAAAACTAAATCATTATTAGATATAAATCCACTTTAACAGTTTTATCTGTCTGCTTTTGACGAGTTTTTATTTCCTTTTTATAAAATAGCTGGTTTTATCAGAATCATGTTAAGGCGATATTAAAAAAATATTTTTCCATACTCAACAACTCGAAATTTTCTGGCACATTTTCAGATTCATTAAAAAAAAAAAAAAAAAAAAAAAAAAAATGAAACATGCTGATGTGATTTTTGAAAAGATTTATAAGCGACCTGTGTTTTTATTTTTCTTTCAATTAATTAAAACTTGATTAATAAACAATTATTTTCTCAATAGGGCAATATTTTTCGTTTCTAACTCAATCGCACCGGGAAATTCTGTTCAAAATGCCCACTTTGACATCATTTTTTGAAATATATTCTGCCTCTATCGAAAAATCGATCATTACTGTACATTATATAGTTTCTGAATAAGAGAATCTAGCAGTTGGATGCGTTTGAGAGCAAAAATGGATTTTAAAAAGAATAAGAAAATAGACAGTTTGGATTTGAATGCACCCTTAATAAGATTTTTTTCTGTAAGATTTTTTAATAAGATGTTTTTGCTGTAAGAATTGGCCCTGTCAAAAACTTGTCTATATAAATGTTGAAGACAATATTAAGAAGATATATGATAAATTCATGGAGATTTTATATCTTGTGAATTGACGGAGTTAAGGATTTTTTATCAAAAATCTGTGATGCATGAATTTTTGGGGCTATTTTTAGAAGTAATAAAAACTTTAAACTGATTTGTTATGTACAAAAATTAAAAAGGTTTTTTTCGGTTTTCACAAAATCCCTCCCTATTTCCACCCCCTTTGTCCACTTTTGCCCATTAACGAACTTGACCGAGATTTTATGTCCCTTGATTTTATGTATCAGTTTGGAAGAGATTTGTGCAGAATTGCGGAAGTTATCGTGTCCAGAAGAAAGCGATAACACAATTGCTTCGGGAAATTCCATTCAAAATGCCCACTTTAACATAATTTTTTGAAATATATTCTGCCTCTATCAAAAAATCGGTCAATGCGGTACATTATATAGTTTCTGAATAAGCGAATCTACCAATTAAATGCGTTTGAGAGCAAAAAATGAATTTAAAAATGAGTCAGAAAATAAGCAGTTTGGATTTGAGTGCATCCTTAATGCAATGATTTTTCCAACACAATCCGCTTCCGGAAATTCGTTTCCAAATGCCCACTTTAACAGCATTTTTAAAAATATATTCTGCCTCTAACAAAAAATAGACCATTACGGTACATTATATAGTTTCTGAGTAAGAAAACGTACCAATTGGAAGCCTTTGAGAGCAAAAATGAATTGTAAAATGAGTCAGAAAATACGCAGTTTGGATTAGAATACACCCTTACTTAGATGATTTCTTTTCTTCAACCGCTATGTATTTTTAATTTGTTTTTGCTGTAAGAATTGGTCCTATCCAAAACTTGTCTATATAGATGTTGTAGACAATATTAAGAAGATATATGATAAATTCATGGGGATTTTATATCTTTTGAATTGACGGAGTTATGGATTTTTTACTTCTTCAATCCCCCTTTTTGTTTTCGTTTTTAATTTTTTTTGCGGTACGAATTTGTCCTATCAAAAACTTGTGAATATAAAAGTTGTAGATAATATTAACGAGATTTATAATAAAATTAATCGGAGTTGATATCTTGAGAATTGACGAAGTTATGAATTTTTTTCTCCCGAAAACCCTATTTTTTGCGCCCCTTGACCCCATTTTTAACTTTATCAAAAATCTGTGATACATAAAATTTTGGCCCTATTTTTAGAAGTAATAAAAACTTTAAACTGATTTGATACGTACAAAAATTAAGAAGTTATGGGGGGTTTTCGGTTTTTACAACCCCCCCCCCCCTTATTTCAATCCCCTTGGTCCGATTTTGCCCATTAACGAACTTGACCGAGATTTTATGCCCTTTGATTTTATGTATCAGTTTGGAAGAGATTGGTGCAGAATTACGAAAGTTATCGTGTCCAGAAGAAAGTGATATATATATATATATATATATATATATATAAAGTTTTTTACTGACGGTGGTTTTGGGTTCGAGGGGTCATGATCGGTGTATATCTGCAAAAAGTTTTCAGAAATTCCAACATAGGAACGATCCCAATAGGTAGTTTTCATACGAAATCTACCTAAAAGCAACCATGGCAGTAATTCTTCAGGACCAACACTGGTTACCGGATCACTTTCCAAAAAAGAGCTGTTGGACGCTACAAAATTGCCTGTAATAAATGTGAAGAGAAAGAAAAAAATGACGGAGTAAACCAGGCGAAAGAGGCAGAAATTTGATTTTAACCCTCTCGCTGAGCAACCCGAGATTTCCTTGGGCATCGTAAAAGTAGCAAAATTTGCGCAACCCAAGATTTCCTCGGGGATGCATTTTTTCCGTCTTATTAACCCTCCTTGATTATTCCCACTAATTATTTTTAGGGTTCCGTACTTAAAAAGTAAAAACGGAACCATTATAAGATCACTCCTGTGTCTGTCTGTCACAGCCCTTTTACTCGTAAACTATGCAAAGTGGAAAGTTCAAATTGGGGTAAGTAATAAAGACTATTGACCCACATATTTACAGATTAATAAATATTCATAAATATATTTAGGAAAAATGTACAGGGGCTAATTAAGTTACTTGAAAAAAAAAAATATTTTCTTTGTATATCGTGTGAAAGCTTTCGTAACGCTGAAATCAAAAATATATTTCATTTAATTTTAGGTATTGTATTTTCAAAGTTATGGTGGAAAATGTAGTGCAAAATTATGTCCCCCCTCCCCATCTAACTCCGAATCTATTGAAACTAAAATTATGAAAAAATTAAAGATAGTAGACATTAATTTAAACCTTGCAGGAAAATTATAGCGATTACCCCAGGTCACATAGTTTTTGAGAAAATCGCATTTTTCCGATACACTCAAATTTCGATTTACGGGCTTCAGCAAAAGCGTTTAGCAGAGCTGCAGGCACCTATCGTAGCAGGAGTATAAAAGCATTGTTGATGATGAATTTCGGAAAAAATCGTCGGTAATTAGCCGAGATATTAACCCTTAAAGACACGGACGGTTTGGACATACATAATGACAGGGATGGCGTACTCCATGCTCCATCAGCTTTTAAAGCCTAGATAACAAATTTTAAGGATATATTTATGTAATGCAATCCCCAGTAGCAGTATAAAAGCAATAAACGTCAAATTGTTAAAAACAGACTAATTTAGTGAGAATTAATCACATAAATATACTATGGGATTCGCGACTAGTTTCCATTGAGTGGCTCTCTCAATACACCTACTATGTCTTTAAAGGTTATCTAAAAATCTATATGGAATAACAAATATACAGAATAGCTATATTTGCTATTATTTAGGTTCCATATATCTTTGAACTTTCATGGTATATCTATTTATACTTTTCTAGTATACAGGGTGCAAAGGAAAGTCCCTTTAACCTGAAAATACTTGTGAACGGAGAGAGCTACAGCTATGCAAGTGAGGTAACGGCATAGTAAAGCGACTAAGGCCGATTTAATGAAAACGACAGCAGCGCCTCCTAGTGGCGAAATTTGGAAGATAGCCACTGCAAATCGAAACGAAAAGAGATAGAGCAAAATTTCCAGTTAGAAAGTTTTAGAGCATCAATTAATTAATAGAATACGTCATTTGGTTTACATGGATAAGATAAATCTTCGCCTGTTTATCCAAAAATGTCCGAAATCGATGTACTCCATTTTGTGTAAACGTTTGAATGGAATAGTCAGAAGTATGAAGAAATACGCACAATTTATTCTATAAATACGTACTTATTTCAATACATTTTGATAACATCACACACACACACAAAAAAAAAAGACAAACTGTCTCACAGTGATAAAAAGTTAATATTCAGTATGTTCGAAAAGTTCGCCATTGCTCACGATACACGTTTGTATTCGTGACAGCAATTCTGCGTGCACATTTCTTAGCATGAAACGTCTATTGCAAGCCTCTTCAATACGACGACATAGAATTAACCCTTTTAAGGGCAGTGGCTAGACGGTCTAGCCACCTAATTTTAATTCCAAAACTGACAAATGGCACCAAGAATATTTTAATAAAATTTTGCTTTTGTAATGAAAGTGCAAATTAGCGGATTTTTGTTTTCAGAGAAATTCGTTTGAATATTCTGGTGTCAGTCAATTATTTCATCAATTTAGGAACAGAACTCTTCTGGCCCTGAAAGGGTTATTCTAAAATTTTAAATGCATTGTAAATTGAATCTTCACAGACATTGCAGCACAGTACAACGTCACAATCTGCAATTGTGCACTGCTACATTTCCGGAATGCGAATAGGCAAAGTAGAATCGTCGCTCATCAATTTTGGACATTTTTGGGTATGCAGGTGACGATTTATCTTATCAATATAAACCAAATGTCGTATTCTATTAATTAATTGATGCTCTAAAACTTTCTAATTGGAAAATTTGCTCTACCTCTTTTCGTTTTCGATTTGCAATGGCTACCTTCCTAATTTCGCCCCTAGTGGTGCTGCAGTCGTTTGCATTAGGTCGGGTGTAGTCGCTTTACTGTACCGTTACCTCACTTGTATAGCTGTAGCGCTCTCCGTTCGCAAGTATTTTCAGGTTAAAGGGGCTTTCCTTTGCACCCTGTATAGTATACAGCTATACCCAACCCTACGTTGTATAGTTTATTACAAAGTCTTAGTATTCTTTTAGCAACGGTATTTTTTAACTAATACACTTACTAATTCATATATTATTGTACGGAACCCTCTGTGCGCGAGTAATACTCGCACTTGACCGTTTATTTTATTGTAAATTATGCCTTATTTAATCGGAGCATTTTCCCGGTTAAATTAGACAAAAACTTTTGTTTTGAAAAACCAGTGACAAAAAAATAAAAATTCTTAAAAGACGCTCGTCGCGAAGGGGTTAAATACACAATTTTTGAAGCTATTTTGATAAAACAATTGCTCAGCGAGAGGGCTAAAAAAGTGAAAAAGGAAAATATCCAACAGAGGAAGATGATAAATTTGTGTCTTTTGCATGGGTGCTTTCTCTGTGGACAAGAATGGGGGAGGGGATTCTGGGTTCAATGTTAAGAAAGCGATATGTGGGTTGATAGGGACTATATCGACGCAGAGAGTGATATTATGCTTTTGATTTTTTTCAGATAAAATAATTGTCATTTCAATCAGCAAGCTTTTTTTTGTTTTACACGTTAAAAAACAAAATTAGAAACGTAATGGGAAGAAGACTGTGAGAGATAGTCGTAAAGAATTTTAGAATGGGTTGGGTTGATTTTTGACGGCCAATTATCTACACGAGGGATATAGGCCCAGGGGGAGTGCCCTCCGTGGGGGTCTTTCTAAGGGAACCTAATCCGTATTAACGCATGGAAGATCCACGGCTCGAAGAAAACCACGAAAACTCCGAACGATTAGGCCGACGGGCGCGATTGGGATCGAACCCAGCACCTCCCGTCTACCAGCTTCGAGAGCAGAACCTCTCGGCCACAAGAATTTTAGAAATTTGACAAAAATACTTATTTATAAAAAACTGCGTATTTTTTCTGTACATAAGAAATGTTATTAATCAATACAATTTATTAAAATAATATTCTTATTGCTTAATAAATGTCATTAGTTCTATTTGTGTGATCTTTCGGAAAAAAACTTAGGTAGCCGGTATTTAGACCCCATTTTAAAAACTCAAAATTTCAAGACTTTCGGAATTTTGCTTCTTATAAACAGAAAACTCCTTTTAAACTGATTTTTTTTCCCCTCTAAATAGATGTAAGACGTGTCAAGGTACCCTGCTGTCACTTTTTATTTTATTAATTTTGAAAATTGTATGATCTAGATTGAAATCAAAAGTGGTAGCCGGTATTTGGACCTTTTCCTCTACTATTTCTGTCTCTTCTACTTGAGTTTGTAACTAAATATACCTTTTCATTTCAGGTACAGCTATTAAAAAAAAAAAAAAAAAAAAAAAAAAAAAAATCCTGAAAATTGTTATTTCTCCGAAGTGCTCTTCTAAGAAGATTAAAGATAGATAAAAGCCAACAAACTCTGAAATAACAGTGTCAAGGAAAATCCTGGAGATGACAGCATCGAAGAAACTGTTGGATGCACAAAAAAAACGGAGGTATGTATTATTATATTAGGTATGCTCGAATTTGTAATTGAATAATACTTTGCCCTTCAGGTATAACTACTTTAAAAAACGCCATGAAAATAGTTATCTTTCCGAATTGCAGAAGTTAAAAATAATAGAAAAGTGGGAAAATACGGAAGACACAGGACGAGGATGCGAGTGACACACACCGAGAGAAACTAATATATGAACAAAAATCAGAAGTATATATTACAGCTCCAGGTCAATAAATTAGAATCATTCATTTCATTTGTATTTCGAATCGCATTTAGCTTTATTTCAGTGTAGTACAATTGAAAAAGAACAACAGTTGATATTTTAATAAATTTGCATGTTTTTAAAGAAAATTTAAGCTGTAAAAGATTACATTTTGAGTGAATATTGTATTTTTGTAAAATTATTTTCATTATTCAAAATATTAGAATACTAAAATAGGTGGTTCAGAAAATCAGAATACACATGACAGTGATGGAACAGTGTCGCAACAATTGGGCGTTTGTCACCGCTAAATTTTAATAGTATTCTTTGCCTTAAAAAATCTCGGAAATTTTACCCTGAAATAAGACAAAGAATACTAATAAAATTAAGCTGTGTCAACTGATTCTCAAGTGCTACACTGTTGCTTCACTGATATGTATTTTCCTAATTGTTTCAGAAGGTTTCATAAATTAAGCATAAAATTAGCTTCTGCGGGACTTTTTCTTAAGTTATAAAAACGCTTTGCATCATCATTGTTTTCATTTTGTGTGAAACATGGGTCGGAGTTTACAAAGCATCGTATCATTGATTTGCATAAAGAAAGTTGTAATCAGCAATATATTGCCAATTACTTAAAATGTTCTCAAACAAGTGTTAGTAGAGCAATAAAGTAGTATTTTAACGACGGACATTTTGAAAACAAGCATCTGAATGGAGGCTGAAAGCCAAAAACCACTTAGAGAGATGATAGAAAGTTAAAGAGTATTTCTAAAAATTTTTTTATAAATGTAAGACATTTGCATCGAAAGTGTAAAGAACACGGTGTTGATGAGAGTAAATCTACAACACAAAGACGTCTCCATAAACTTGGATATCACTCTCGTGTACCAAAGATAAAGTCCCTCATGACTAAGTTCTAAGTTGCCAAGTCGATTCTAAGTTGTCATGGTGATGACTTCTTATTTAAGATAGAGTCATATTATTTCCGTATTACTGAATTTAATATAAATAATCGTAATGAATTTTGTATTCATGCATTTTCGCATAAGAATGCAACAGCTATTGCACCAAAATCTGAATATTTATAAAACTAGCTATATTACGAACACATCTCATTTGCCACGCTTGGCGTACAATTTCGGACTTGCTATTATTTTTTTCATGGTTAGAATGATGGACTCTTAACCATTGATGGAAATTTGGGAAATAAAAGGCAGGCGTCAAATGACAACTGCTGTAAAAGTCTTAGGCGTCAAATTAAAAGTTTTAATTAATTTCTAAAATAATTTTTAACATTACTGTAACATTGTATGTTACTTTTTAGAAAAGCACAAATATTTGCTTTTATTTAAAATTATTGAAGTTCTTAATCTCCAAGATTATAATAATTGAAGCAACTGTAAAACTGATGTAAAGAATTTTTAATTATTGCTATATTTAGAAATTAACAGAAAAATGCACTTAATCATGTAAAACAAAATTAAAACTTAATAACTTCTTAGCAAAACGAAAGCAATTTTTTTTTTTTTTTTATCCAGTGTTGATAATGATAATTGAATTTAGTAAACATAAAAAAACATATACTAATGCATCTACATTTTAACTGCATAACATGAAATCAAAAGGTGCACTTTTTGTGTGTGTGCGTGTGTGTTACCTGTTAAAACAATAGTTAATAAATATGTATTTTTTAAAAGCTATAGGTGTCAAATTTGACGACTGAGAATAATTTTGTAGTCGTCAAATACAATAATTTAGTTGCAATTGACAACTAACGACTGCTAATTTCAAACACTGTTCAGAAATACAAAAACAATAGTGGAGTTTAACGCGACGAATTCACTTTCAATGATTCAAATTTTCTTTTCTTCGGAAGACAAGTGATGCCGACCAAGAAGGGGTTAAACAGCAGCAATTTGAAACAAAAATTAATAGGAAATCCGAAAAGAGCATTATGCTGACATTGTGTTTGATAAACAAGTAAAAATTACTTTTGATTTAAAAAATCAAAAAACCCGACTGCGTAAAAAGCGAACTAAATAATTATTTCTCATCAATGTGAAACTATTTTTTATATTACTTACCTATTTTTTTTATTTACTTGTATTGATGATTTTTAAGTTGTGTTTATTTGTTAGTTCCTATCTATAAACACTGTTCTGACGAGGTCAATAGATGTTTATGAAGGTTAGAGTTGCAGTAAAGCTAGAGATCCTACCTACACAACTTCCAGGTTGTATAATATTTAAACGGAGCTTCATACTGTGAAATAGCTAATGAAACATAGTCTTCATTTTGAAAGGTCTATCCAATGATATGTCACTCAATAGGGTGCGTAAAATTTTTTCCGTCTCTATCGCCATTCTGTATTTTACGGCCGCCATTTTGAATTTATAAAAACAAACCTAGCCTATAACCATCGGACGGTTAAGACGAATCGATAGAGACCTCATTCATTAAAATCCATCCAGCCATAGGGATGTTTCGAGGGTATAAAGAAATCCACATACCCAGATACGCGGGAAACACATTCTTGGCAGTCGGGTAGAAAAAAAAAAATTCCTGGTGATATTAAATTAGCGGTATTGAAGAGAATATAAGCATACACCAGTTCATTCCGAAAAAGGCATTATGCTAGAATTTTTAGACATTGTATCGGATAAAACATAAAAATTACATGAATTGGTACAATAATTGAGACTGTTTGGATAAGAAATTAGCTGGAGCGTTCATATAAGCTGGATTTTTGAACTTTTGGTTATGTTTCACTTGAAATTATCTATAAGAAAAGAGAAAAATTTCTTTAGGCTCGCTTATGTTAAATGGAAAGGGTCACTTAGGAAAAGGGTACATTCTAAAAAAAAAAAAAAACTTGTAAATTTACGTGTATTTTACCGTGAATTGCTCCCGAAAATTTACGAAAAAATACCACTTTTCCAAATAAACGATCAAATCCCGTAAATTTCATATTTTATGAGAAAATCCCGTTCTTTTATGTGCCTTTCCTTAGAATCTCTGCTGCAGTAAAATTATTGCAGCAATTTTTTACAGTGTAGAGCACATCGTTTCAGATTTATTACAATTCACTTTTAATAACAATTAAGCTACACTGAAAAAAAAAAAAACTTTTATTGGTAATATTAAATTGGCCCCATTGAAAGGAATGAAAGCTTACATCAGTTCATTCCAAAAATAATTCACACCTATGAATTCAGTCTACAGCTTTTACCTTTGATGACATTGCTACCAATAGTTTATTAGCCAGCCGATGGTTGTTTATCATGAAGCATTCCCACTGAGGCGTTACCAAAATGTTGCTCAGATTTTTGGTAAAAAAACATTGAGCTGCAGATAATAATTTTGCATCATCATATTTATCTGCCACGGTTGCAGCATCACACAAAATTTCTATTGACCATTTTCCATTAGAAACTCTGAACACAATATCTTGAGTTCCTGAACATTATACTTTTCGGATGTCTTATACAAGTGCAGGGCGCTTTGGGGCGATGGCATCTGCAGTTTTCCTGTGTACAAGAATTCTAAAAATTCTCCAAAAAACTCGGGATCACAATCGGGGATGATGACGATGCCTGTCTGTTTTTCTGAAGTTTCGTGTTGGAACATAGCACTGAAGACGGAAGATCTGGCCATCAGAACTGCTCTGTGGGCTTTGTATTCTTTATCCTTCACAAACAATGTTGTATCGCAGCTCTTTTTATTAAGGAGTAGACTCTTAAAATTCTCCGATAACGTTTCCAGTTCTGAAAATAAAAATAAAAATTTCACAGTAAAATTCACTGTTAGAAAATGTAGGTGAATTTAATTTTTTTTTTTATTATTATTATTCACTCGTTAAGGGAACAGTTTAACCTTTTCAACAATTTGGTTTTTATTTAAAAATATGGTTTAAATGGTGCACTCACTGCATTTCAATGTTAAAAAAATCATACATTTTGAAAAAAAAATTAACTGCATGTTTAAAGAAATTTTTTTTTAAGTTTAAAAAAAAAATGTGAATTTTTTAAAATCCCTACTACTTTTTTAAATATTAATATTTTTGCTAATTTTTTTTTAAAGATTTTTAAATGTATATTACACTTGCGTATGGATTTTTAGAAACATCTAATATAACATTTAATAAAATTTTTTTACCGAGATTAAATTATGAAATCTAACACATCTTCATATGCTTTTTATTAAATAATAATAATAATAATAATAATAATAACCTTAAATTTTGAATACATGAAAGTGAAAAAAGTATGAACTTGGAAAAAAAGCCGTTTTTAAGTGGGGGAATTGCACTGGTTGTATTAACAAAATTTGCATATCTCGCGATATACTTACTGTATGGGTAAAAATGAAGTATCAAAATATTCACAATTAAACGGTCTTTCATTTAATACAAAATCGACATTTTGACCAATTTTGAGATGAAAAGCAATGATTTTAATAATCGATTGTAAAATATCTCGATTGTAGATTCCGGAAAGTAATCGATGACTGTATCAATTGTATTTTTTTACGATGACGATTTTTCTCGATTGGTAAAATCTCGAAATCGCCCATCACTAATGTGCCATTCATTTTCACACAAAATAAATCAGTTATATTTTTCTCTGTGTCAACAATAATTGATGGAAGTGCGTTTTTAGTTGTGGAACACTTTTTAAATTATAAAAATTGCATATTATTTAGTGTGTATAAATTATATAAATCATATACAGGACTGCACAAAACATCTGAAGCACATTTCCGTTTATTGACGGAAATTGCTGATGAGGAATTTTCAACTGTGCTACGGATTCACTAACTGTTCTAAATTTTAGCATATTGTGAATTATATAATAAATCTGTAGTTCATATACAGCGATGTACAAAATGTTCAGCTATTTTTTCGAATTTGGTTGAAATTATTCAAACGTGTTATATGTTTTACAAATTATCAATTAGACATCGTTTTTCCCTTTTTTAAGCTATGAAGTTTTATTACAGCAGTCCGAATGCGTTGAAAAATGTTTCATAATCTGATTGACGCATGATTTTTACGTTCTCCTTGATAATTTTAATGATACTTTCTTAACGGTATGGAAGCTAAAGTGATAAAACTATATTTATATTATTATAAGAAATCCTAAAATTTCTTTTTCTAAAATTTAAGATACAGGACAAACATTCGACAGCTTTAATGAAAATTGCTGTGTTGTACATTCTGTTGTATATTTATATTTATCTCTGCACAGAGGAACTTTATGTAAAGAATGGGAATAATAAGATGTCATGAGAAAATGCCTACATTATGTTTTGCATTGTATCAAATCTGAATTTGGAGAATTTGTCTGAATCAATTTTGTAACCACTCGAAATTTACAAGCAAGTAATATATTTTAAATCATTTTCTCCTGAGATATCTACATACAACTGGCAATTTTTGTCCAATTTTGGTCATAAATTGAAACATTTCGCTCTTGCAAAACTTCATGTGTTCTTCATTGTAATTTTCCTCTATAAACAAAATATTTTCAACCAAATTCACATTTTCGTTAAATTTTAAATCTTGACGTTGCATAATGGTGCAAAAGTTTATTTATGTGGCTAACAAAAATTCTGCTATCTTTGATAAAAAGAATATGATACTTGAACTAAAATTTCAAAAAAAAAAAAAAAAAATATTTTGACTTAATAAGCTAAAAACAATTTTAAAAACTACGAGGGCACCTAAGGGCAGATAAATTAAATTGGAACGAAAACTAATAATCTAAACTATTTAATCATATGAAAAATTGAGCTTAATCGTGCTTTATCATATAACTAATAAAGTCCATATTTTGTTTGGAAGCGCCCATAATCGAGCAATATATTTTATCCCGCTTCAAGTAACAGATTAAAGAACTATACTCAAATTGATTGATTCATTCCCAACTAAGAAGCAAAAACTTTGTGCTAGTCTATGGACCATACAATTATATTTATATCAAAATCAATAGCAGAGTACAACGCCCTATCTATTGAGCTATAACAGGCAAAAAATAAATTACGCTAGGATAAACTTTTAAAAATCGACTTTTGGCCAACTAGAATGGGTAAATCACCCACCGTGCAGCGTAGGGTTTGGTGTAGCTGTATATATACTAGAAAAGTATGAATGGGTGTACCGTAAAAGTTCAAAGAGATATTAAGCCTAAATAATATCAAATATTGCTATTCTGTATAACTCTTATTTAAATCTTATCCTAATTTGTTTTTGATGAACTTAATTCAGCACTTGCAATAAAAGTAGTGTACATTTAAACTTCATTTGTTTTTTCATAAAACTAAATTCAGCGTCGTAATAATCTTTTCTTTTTACAGTGTAGCTAAAACAAAACCCTTGTTCAAAGTTTAAACTTGGCATTTTGGTAAGCCCGCTTCGAAAGGAAGTCGCAAAGTAATAACGCCGCCTTGGTCCGTGCCGCGTTTTTCTGGATAAGTTTTTAATTAACTTAAGACACGGGAGGTGTATTGAGATGTACTCAATTGTACTCAGTGCAAACTATTTTCGACTCCCATAATATTTAAGTTATTATTTCTAATTAAATTAGTCTGTTTTTAACAATTGTACGTTTATTGCTTTTATACTGCTACTAGACATTGTATTAAACAAATGTATCATTAAAAGTTGTTAACTAGGCTTTAAAAGCCGATGGTACATACAGTACGACGCCCCTGTCATTATGTATGTCCAAACCGTCCATGTCTTTAAGTGTTAATATCTCGGCTAATTACCGGCGATTTTTTTCAAAAATTATTATCAACAATGTTTTTATACTTCTGCTACGATAGGTAACCCCAGCACTCCTCAACACCTTTGCTGAATGTCCGCAAATCGAAATTTGTGTGTAACGGAAAAATACGCTTTTCTCAAAAACTATGTGACCTAGGGTAATCGCTATAATTTTCCTGCAATGTTTAAATTAATGTCTACTAACTCTAATTTTTTTCATAATTTTAGTTTCAGTAGATTCGGAAATGGATGAGGAGGGGGAGCGGTATATTTTTGCACTACATTTTCGACAATATCTCTGAAAATATACCTAAAATTAGAAGAAATGTATTTGTTCAGCAATGAGTCATTTCATGTCAATTCAACCAGAACCTGTAACCCGACAGACAGAGATTTGGGTGAAACTTTGTGTACATACTAGCACTACCCTGATATGAAGAAATAAAAAAAAAAATTCCTTCCTACACCTCATAGTTTGTGAGATATGGGTGGAAGGGGGGGATCCAATTTTTAAATTTTTATCTAATCGCACATTTCTGAGTCTGATTTGTAGACTATGTTTCCATCTTCAATTTTTTTTAATCTGGATCTAAAATCCAAATGTGCTTAAAAATATCAATGTAAGTACATCAAAAGATGCACAGAAGCAAATTCTAATAAAAAAATATGTAAAAAATTAATTTGTAATTTTTAGGCCAAAAAATTAAACTAAATTTGAAAGTTATGGTTATTTTTCTGAATTTTTGCCATTTAACAAAAAAGGCTCCCCACAAAACGGCAAATTAAATTTCCAATTTCTTTTCATTTTAAATAAAAGTTTACACTTTGAGCTTTCTATTTATGAAATAAAAATCATGTCTTCCTCATGGCTTATGCAAAAATTTTGACTTATTTTGGAATGCTGTACCTATCAAGAGATAAAAAATCTAACTTTGCTTATGGCACCTAAATATTTGCTGTACATTTTAAATTTAAATTTATTAATCATTTTGATTTATTTACTAAAATGAACCCTTAAAATCAGACTGATTTATTTATTTTTATAACAGTAGAAAATTTGTAATGTATATAGTATTGGTACATATCACACATACCAGAAATTGTGTCTCAATCTTATCGCATATGTTTGTCACATAAATGTACTTCTATCATTGGATTCAGTATTATATTTCTGTAAATACTTTCACAATGGTAGCATGTAAGGAATATGTACAATATTTAATGAAGGGGGTGTGATATGGCAGTCATAGATTTTTTTATGATTTTACTTAGAAAAAAACAAAGCAGAAACGTGACTTTGCAAATAAAAATAACCCCACAAGTTTTATCATTTTAGCTTTACTAATTTCTTCATTTATAACAGTAAATCATATATTCAATCTACAAAAAACTGAAATACATACCTTGTTTTCTGAAGATGCGTTTAAAGTATAAAATCAACAGCAATAGTAATGAAAAAAGCAATTTAACAAATTACAACGACCATTTGGAAAATTATTTTTTCAAAGACTAAAATTTAAGACATAAAAAATCGCACGGAGTTGATCATACATTACGTACGCCATGAATTAAACATTAATAGTATTATTACACGTAAAAATTGCAAGCTACAAAAATCAGTCAGATTTCCTGAAACTTGCGTATTATCCACCTGAAACTTACGTATTATCCAAGCATTTCATTGGCTGCTCGGGAAAAGGCTTTTCCATCGTCAGATTTCCAAGAAATCTGACAGCCAATTTTAAATGAAATTTCATTCTTAAACTTCTAAACATGCCACAATATTTCTTTTTACACCGTCGTATAGAGAAAAAAAAATGTACTTTTAAATGCAATTTGTTTGAAAGCTGTATCTCAATTTGTTTCTGAGTTATTAATTTTTTTTGTAGTTTTTATTACTTTTTTGTCATAGTGGCAACAGAAGTATCCACCTCTGTTGAAAGTAAAGGGAAAATACAGATTACTGTATAGACCAACCAGAAAACGAATAAAATGCAGATTCAACCAATAAAACGCTTCAGATATGTTTTTGATTTCCTACCCTGACAGAGAACAATAACCATTTTTCCAAATGGTTAAAAAAGAAGCACTTATTAAGTAAATTCAACAAGTCGTAGGAACCACAGTAATTATTTAGTTACCACAGCTTAAACTAGGCACATATATATTTTTTTTCTTGATTGGTGCAATTTCCCAAAACAGGACAAAATTTTCACATAAGCTAGGAGAAAGACATCATTTTTATTAAAATTGAAATAATCATTAATTATATCTAATACATTAAATAAAATTGCTTATAAACATTTTAAAAATTTAGATAGTTGTAATCTTTTTTATGTAATAAATAAAGAATTTGCTAAATTATAAGCAAATTTTTTAAACTAAAATATCAGAATAAACATTATATTTAAAAGATTGAAATTCAAAAATAGAACTGAGCTAAATAGAAATAATATATATAGAAATAAATGTAATTAATTCTGTAATTAAATTATAGAAATAAATGACGTACTTTTGCAGTATCACTTAGACTTACTTTGCAACATTCTTTCTTTGTCCAATTTTAAATTTATATTTATTATGAATAAGCAACATTGAGAACCTTATAATATATATTTCAATTTTATCTCCAAACATAGTAACCTAACAAAACATCGGTATCTCAGAAGATCTTTGTAATTTAGTATCTAAAGCACTATTGTCTTTGTATTTCGAAATCGGTGGCTATCCCCTCCCTCCTTCCCTTTCACCCCCAGAAGAAAAATATTGTTAAATATCTTAAGGGGAAATTCTCTTCATTTTTGTAAAGGTTTATGAAAATTTGCAATTTTTATATTGGCCAGAGGAGAGCACCCATCACTAAAGTCAAAGACTTTCTTTACATCAGGAAATATCTCCTTTACAAATTATATCTCTTATTTCTGTACTAAACACAAAAGAGTGGCATGTTGCATATCATAAGACAAAATGTGTTTATTGCTTGCTGATAATCTAATACTGAGAAATAGAGTGTACATACAGTACATACATAGAGTGTACATACAGTTGGATGAAGAGTACAGCTTCTTTGGTCCAATGGTAACTTTAAACCTCATCTTGAATAAGAAAAGTAAAATTTTTGCTGAAATCCAACAAAGCGATTTTGAGGACCAAAGTTTACTTTAGTTTCTTTTAGGAAATTAGATTTAGCTTTCGTTATAAAATAGTGAAATAACATTTTGCACATATTTTACTAAGCTTGTCACAAATTCATTTAAAGGAATACAGTGCTGCTAATACTGGATTGAATACCTAGAGATATAATCCTCAAGTTTTTCTGAAATTCCTGTTTAAAAATAGAATACAACTCATGTAGATACACACAATATCAATCGCTTTTGTGCATAGTACATTCTTAGCAATACTAACTACATTTTTTTTCCACCATGATTCTTCAATATTCATTACAATTATAAAACTTTTCAATTAGTTCAGTTGATAGTTGGGCAAATTTGTAATCTAAGTTATCTGCTATATAATTACAGTTTAATTGTATGTAATTAATTACAGTTAAAATTACAGGCAGTAAAAAAATTATTGCCGTACTATAGCCGGAACTGCCTCTATTCCATTATTTGACAAAATTTCTGTGTTTGAATGTGCGTAACTATGATCAATTACATGCAATTAACTTGTAAATACATTGTGGATAATTGAGATTACAAATTTGCCCAACTCTGGTTCAATTGTTTCTGAACCTGTGGCTGTGGCTTAACCTTTTCTTATTTCTGGAATTGACAAGATTCTCTTTTCTCTCAAAGTTGTCATGACTGCCTTGTAGCATAATCAGTTATTTCAAATTCATGTATTATTTTCTTTTGCAGCACAAGGAAAATTAAATCACCCTTCTATTATGCGAAACAGCAGACTAATAATAATTTGATTAATAGATTCGAAAATACCTGCCTTTACTAAAAAATTTTATCCTGCCTTTGTCAGAATGTGTTTATACAAGGAGGTGTAGAAATATGTTTCATCTTGTAGAAATGAACTTATCTTTGTTAAATATAAGGTATTTAAATCAAACTATAAAAAACATATTTAAAATGATTAAAATTATCCAAGATAATAAAACATAAAGTTTAAAAAAAATGTTAAGTACAAATAAAGTATTTTAATTCAAACACACACGCACGCACAGAAAAAAAAAATCATTGAGAATGTGGTTGTTAAAAAGTCATTATTGTATTTTTTTATTCTATACCAACAAAAGGTTTCGTGCTTACAGTTATATTGTTAAAACAAAAGTAAGAGCAGAGTTGGGCAAATTCGCAATCTGATTAATTTGTAATCTCATTACAATGTAATTGGCATGTAAGGGATTATAATTTCAATTACATGTTAATTAAAATCTGAATTGGAGATTCAATTAGCATTGTAATCGTAACTATAAATGCTATGTTTAATTTTATATAATTGTAATTATAATTGAGAAAAATATAATTAAGATTATGTGTAATTATAATCTGAATTTAAAGTTCAATTAGCATTGTAACCGTAACTATAAATGCTATGATTACAATTATATAATTGCAATTATAATTGATAAAACTATAATTACGATTACAAGTAATTATAATCTGAATTGTAAATTCAATTAGCATTGTAATAGTAACAATAAATACTATAATTATCATTATATAATTGTAATTACAATTGAGAAAAATATAATTAAGATTATGTGTATTTATGATTTAAATTTGAAATTGAATTAGCATTTTGTAATCGTAACTATAAATGCTATGATTATTATTATATAATTGCAATTATAATTGAGAACTTATAATTACAATTACGTGTAATTTCAATAGCAATTTTTTTTATTAAGATATAATTGTAACTGTAATGCAGAAGGTTATGATTTTCATTACGGTGCTGTAGTGTTATAACTGTAAAATTTTAGTTACAATTACTTGTAATGTGAATGGTAAATTTAGATTATTGATTTGATTTCAAATGTACTTGAGATGATTATAATTACCATTACATTGTTGTAATAGTAACTAATAAATTTTAGTTACAATTACGTGTAATGGAAAAAGTAAAATTTCCAATTAGATTTTATTCCAACTGTATTTGATACTGTACTTATTAATGATTATATACTCTTTTGATGACAATTAAAAAAATTCTGTTACAGTGACATTATAATAAGGGTGAAATTTGAAGTTATACATTGCAGTTAGTATTTTAATAATAACGGAAAATTTTCAAACACGGATAATCTACCATTTTTTACTGAAGCCCCCCCCCCCCACCCAATATTTTAGTGTGTCATAAATAAAAGGGGCGGTAACTTAAAACACTTATAACTCAAACTGTAATTATCGTAGGACACTCATATTTTGTATGGTAAAAGTAATCTTTATGAAAAGGGGGGAAGGGGGTGCATTTTTTTTTAACGGAGGTTAGTAAATTTTAGAATAGCGCAAACATAAGGGCCTAATAACCAAAAGATCTTGTAACTCTTATATAAATTGTCGTAATCCAGACAAAATCGATATGGTAAACGCAATAGTTTTAAAGGGTAGGGGCTTTGTCGATTTTTTATAGAAACCAACCATATTTTAGTATATTATAAATATAAGTTGCTGACAACTTAAAACAGTTATAACTCTAACTGTAATCTTCGTAGAACACTTATATTTTGTAAACTAAATCTTTATAAAGGGGGGAAAGTGTGGGCGTTTTTAACCCCGGATTTCGAAATTTTTGTATAGTGCGAATATTAGGTCTCGATAACGACAAATACGTGTAACTCGAATTCAAAATTCAACTTGTCACATCACATCTCACACAAATTTCGTTTAATTTCTTAATCGTTTTAAGAGGGGGGGGGGGGGGGTATTTTCTATAGCAGTTCTTCCATATTTTAGTGCATGAAGTACTGACAACATAAAACAGTTATAACTGGAGCTGTAGTTATTGTAGAGCTCTCATATTTCGTAAGGTAAACGTAATCATTAGAAAGGGGGGACATTATCTTTATTATTATTATTTCTCAGTTTAAAGTTCATTGTCGGTTTAAAGTTTAATACTAGTGCATTTTTCTGTTGAGAAATTAATTTTTCACATGTCTGGATAATACTTGAATAGTTTTTTTCTATTTTCTAATATTCTGTAATTAGTTAATAACCTTTAAAGTACAGTCTTATAGTCTGTCAGGTATTCTGATAGTGCCGCAAATAGCATAGATTTTTTGTTGTCCTTTTTGCAATTGCCATTATTTTTCTGAAATTGATTAGCAATTACGATTGAAAGTTAATAAGAAAAGTAAAGTTTAATACATAAAATCAAAATTCATCGAAATTTTGTTTATATGCTAATGCATTTTTTTTTTTTTGAAAATTTATATTTTACGTGTTTTGGTAATATTTGAATATTTTTCTATTGTTTTTATACAATACTGTAAGAAAAATTTTATATTTTACATGCAATCGTTTTAAAGGAGGAGGAAGTTTTTTTTTTGTGTGTGTGTGTGGTGGGGTTCTGTTTGCAATATTTTGTATGGTAAACGTAATTTTTATAAAGGGGAAAGGGACATTGTTGGTGTTTTTAACAGAAGATCCAAACTCTTAGTATAAGGCAAATATAAGGACCCAATGAATATAAACGCTTACAACTCTGATCCAAATTGTCGCAGAACATGTACTTTTTTGTGTCCTGTTGGCAATTACGATTGCTTACTGAAATTGACTTAGTGTTTATGGGTAAAATAAAATTTTGATATTTAAAATACTGGTTCGTCGAATTTCAGTTCATATTTTTATGCATTCATTTAATGTAAAATTAGCTTTTCGCATATTCGGGTAATATTTGAATGTATATGTTTTATTTTATATTGTTATGTAATTAATTAAAAATACTTTAAATCAGAGTTCTTCATTGAGTTTGGTAGCCCGATTTTGTCAGTAGAATCGACATGTCTATGTTAATGGACACTCATCCATGAAATTTTTTCGCAGATCTGCAATCTCTCTCTCTCTTTTTTTTTCTTTTTTGTCATTTCCAAATCATTAAAAATTAAATATATCTTATTACTAATCCTACAGGTTGTAAACGGTCTCTATAAATTCATGAATTTCATAAATTGAGTGCTCCGAGGCTCACATTTTAATCCTGTTCCATGCACTGGCAGCATTTTTGTTAAACAAAACTTATTATAATCTGAAATGTAAAATGAAATAAAACTGCAAAATATTGCTATTGAATATTTCTTAATTTGGTAAACAAATGGTTAAACACTTCTGTATTACAGCAACAACTTTTGAACTCTGTGTGACTTAAAAGAAGTTTTTATATGTTGTTAGCACTGGGGTGCAATTTAAGAGGGCTAGGAGAACCTCCCCTTCTTTAAAGAATTCAGATTATAGCGGCCATCAGAAGTAATACAAAATTAAATCCGCTTGGTTTATATATTTCTTAAAGAATAAATTTATCAAATTTATTTAAAAATTCCACTAATCTTTAAAATTGAAGAATCTGAGTGCCTTTGAGCTTTTTTACTTTTTATGCGTAAAATTTACCTCCTTTGAAAGTTATTTTGAAAATTTAAAATTATGTATTCCCTACAATACAGAAGGTACGGGGGGGGGTGAATGGCGGATCCAAGGGGAGGTCACGGGGGTTCATGACCCCACTCTGAACACCAACAAAAATATTCTAAAGATCATTTTAAAAATTAAATATACAGTAGAGTCCCGATTAACCGAGTTTCCACTTTAACCGAGTTACTTTCTTCTGATAGACTAATGGCTTCCATTATTAATTATGAAGCAGCCGTTATAAGTGGAGTGTTAGATGAAGATGAATGAGCTGTCGTAAAAAGTTAGAAGCCTGATTTTCGGAGTTTTTTTGAAAAAAAAATATGGCGATTTTTTTTCCTATTCTGACCAGAAAATCAAATACGACTGCTCTTCCATCTACACCTAGCACTTCATTTATAACGGCTGTTTCATAATAATGGAAGCTATCAGTCCATCAGAAGAAAATGATCCATTCCAAAGGTACAAGTTCGATTGAAAAAAACTATTTAATACTTTGAGCAAGAAGAGGCTGCACCTGCAATTTTCATAACACTAATAGAATCACATAGCTGCCAATAACTATATGATGCCTCGCTGTCCGGTGGGCCAGTAGGACACCGTATGTGATTAAATAGTGTTTTCCATTTTTCGATAAAAGCAAAGAATCTTACAAAAAATTCTGTAAAATTTGACTTTTTAAACTGAATTTCCAGAAGTGGCTGACAATTTTTCCTTTTGACGACATTTCTGAGGCTGTCAACTCGTAAAACGTGGCTAAAAATGTTAACTTTGACAACATTTTCTAAATGAATCTTTGCCTTTGTAAGAAAATGGGAAACTCTTTATTTTCTTGGTATCTGAACAATATCGGTACATTTTGTATTTTTACGAATATTAATGCTAATTTTTTTTGTATTTACGAATGAAAATGACTTCGCGAAAGTATCAGAAAAGTAGTTAGTTTGGATTTGGGAATAACTTTCAATATAAAAAAATTTCATAAAGAGATGTGATACCCTCCCACCCCATAAAAGGACATTCATGACCCCTGAAACGGGATCGGGCTAAATTTTATTTATTTACAAATTGAAAAATGAAAAAAAAAAGCGATTGCTAGTTCAAAAACAGAAATGTAATCTCAGTTTTTAAAGGCATTTTATAATCAGCTAAAAATCAAATTGAAAGAGATTGAATTGCTATTAGCCGTATATAAAGAGAAATATTCCATCTGATTCTGAAGACTTGGCACTATCAATCTTAACATACAGAAGTTGAGGAATGTCCCTTGTTTAGCCTTTGTTTCTGTTTGAAGTCTTTCTTTTAAATTACTGGAAATAGAACTCGTGTCTTTCTGTCATTGATGAATAATGTTATTTTAAAAGAATAAGAAGAGTTACTTTTCATATTTCTGTCGTTTGTGGGATATGAGTTTCAGGAACGTGAAAATTATGAAACATCATTAGGGGCAACTTTTTAGAATTATTACTTATTTTTATACAATAAGATACTTTTAAATCAGAAAATTACTCTTGAAACAATTTTTAAATATTAATAATTTATATCGCGTACTTTCTTTATCCAGTTCGGGTTCTGATGACACAAAATGTTTCAGGCTCGAATTTGAAATCGATGGTCTCTGACTTCGAATAAAAGGTCCCGAACATATCTAGTCACAGACGCAGAAGATGGTTAAATAAGGGGAAGATAGGAGGCGGCGAAATAAAATCGTTCATAGGGCGTATGTGCGCATAATCGTGCATATGTGTGTTTAAAAACGATTTATAGCTGAAGATTGCATAAAGCTACTGAAGTTTTTTTTTATGTGAAACTAGTTGGATGTGCCGATCCCAAGACTTTCTTCTATCTAATACATCTTAATATTTCAAGCATACACTGATGGATCCCGCACGGAATCGGGCGTGGCGTCAACATTCTGCGTCATGCGGAACGATGTGGTGGTCCATGAATGGGCCTGTAGAATCGGAGATGATAACTCTGTATTCCAAGCAGAACTTTTTGCGATTCTGCGGGCACTAGATTGGATCTCTTCCCAACCACCTTCCTTCATCAGGCTGTACAGTGATAGTCTTTCAGCCTTACAGTCAATCTTCGCGCACAGAACTAAGAACCCTTTAGTCCTTGACATGAAAATTAAGTTACTCTCTCTCATACACAAAGTCGCCCTGGGCCACGTATCGACCCACATTGGCATTGAGGGCAATGAGCGGGCTGACAGGTTGACGAAAGAAGCAACGGCTAGAACATCAATAGATTTTACCCTTCCCCTTCCCACCTCACACATTCGCAGAAGGTTGAATCAAAAAATCATCTCAGAGTGGCAAATTTATTGGGATGCGTCTACCAAAGGTAGGTACACATACGATCTCATACATATAGTGTCAAGAGAAATGTGCTTTCTCTCACCAGCAACTACAGCATTCCTCTCTGGCCATGGACCATTCAAAGAATACTTGAAACGTTTCTTTCGGGCAGCCACTCCCTTCTGCCAGTGCGGCGAGGTCGGCACTCCAGAACATAGCTACTATCACTGCACGCTTACCCAAGCCCATGGCATATTAAACGCCCCCGCATCCTTGTCAAAAATTGGCTTTCCAATATTCTAACAAGACCCCTTCTTATAGGCAAATTAAATAGAATTTATAAATTTCAAATGGAACTAACAAACCTTACCTCATAGACCTGCATGGTGCTGCAACTTACCCATCAACCTTGTGGCTACTCCTCCACAATTAACTGGACTTATTGTGTGATCCAGTACACTCCACGCTCACTCACTCTGCTCATCCGCTCCTTGTCGCGAGGGAGCAGCCTGTGCTCCGACGGGAGGAGCTTGTATTGCCCATATTATTATTACTTTTTTTTTCTTATTTTATTTTTTTTTCTTATTTTTTTCTTATTTTATTTTATTTATTTATTATTTTTTTCTTATTTTTTTTTTTTTGTTGTTAACGAATCCCCGCGTGCCGGGGAGCACTCCGGGTGGAGCAAATAGAGTCTACATCGGACCCTTGAGGTCTGGTGATTCTGTCCCACTTAGGCAATAAATCAATAAATATAGTTACAAATGTCAATAAAATAACATTATTAGTTCAATATTATACCAACTTTGACTTTCATCTTGAATTTCTGTTTTAGTCAAATAATCGGAGTACAAACGAGTTCATCTCGATCATGATATTTATTAAAACCAATAGTTTTCCGTTATTCTGTTGTACATCCGCTGTTCGCGAAATAGCCGGCTTATCATGATGCGAAGCTCCTGTCGCTTTACGAGCCGCCGCTGTACAACAGAACTACGAAAAATCAAGAAAATTATACAAAAATCGCTATTACAGTGCTCCCTTTCGGCGGAATATTTCCATCTTCAAGGAAGACCAGCTTGGCATAGCAAAAAACATGCACAAAAAATTTGGTTCAATTTTATGCATAACGTCATACATTTTTCGATGGTAAAATAATCAAAATAGCACAAAAATCGCTATTGCAGCGCTCCTTTTGTCGGAAATTTCCCAAATTAAGTGAGGACCTGCTTGCCATAGCCAAAAACTAAAGAAAAATTGGTTCAATTCTACGCATAACTTCATACACTTTTTGATGCTACAATAACGACATACGGACAAACGGACATAGGGACACATGGACAGACAGACATTTACTATAAACATGTTTTCTGGGGCCTCTGACCCCTAAAACGTGTACATCCGTCGAAAACCGGAAGTCGAAAATTTTTTTAATTACAATTCTTTCTTCTGCTGAAGATATAAGAAAGTAAAAACATCACGTCTTTCTGTCTGTGTTATACCTCGCATAAATATACTCGATAACTTATATATATTACTGAACTTTGCCATGGCTGGTTCGGAATGAAAATGAAGTGTATAGTTCGTTTACTTGGTCACTTAAAATAATACCATTAAATTATGGTCTATGGAGAGAATATTTTGCAGTGTATTTTATTGATGTTGCAGTATTTAATTTTTTTTTTTTTAATTTATATGCATCCCTGACGTTTACTGAAAGATGCTTGCTACAGAATATCTTGTTCATTTACATTTCATTTACAGGAACACAGAAATGAATTCGGTTACAACACTGATTAAGAACAATAATTATTCGAAGTGTGTTTTGAGTTGTGGTATGCATTTTTATATTTAACTGATTTTGTGCCATTAACATATGATAACATATTATACCTGGTGTGTAAAAATTTTATAGATTATATACAGGGATACACAAATAGTTCGAGTGCAATTCCGCTCATTGACGGAAATTGCTGAAGGGAGATTTCAACTGTGTGATGCGTTTGCTAATTTAACTGAAATTTTCGCATATTATGTAGCGTATATACAAATCGAATACACTGTTGCGCAAAAGAATTCGCATATTATTCCGACTACAGGTGGCAATTGCTGAAAATGAGTTTTCAAATGCCATATGCGTTTTCCATATTGTTTTCATTATCTTTTACAAATGAAATATCTAAAGGGGGGGGGGGAGAGAAGGGACCATTCTCCCCTTGAGCCAAAATAAAGGGTTTCCAAAACGACGTTACAGATCTTCGAGTGAAAAGACTTAGGAGGCAATTCAAGCATGGCACCCGGGCCACGACAGTTTTAATTCACGAGACTCGGACTCTCTCCGATCTTTTCTCTTTCAGAGCTGGGTCGGGTTTGGGTGTTCAATTTTTCTGATGATTCAAGCCGTGCCAGACTTGTTTAAACGTTCTGTTCGTGTCCGACCTAGCCAGTATGAAAAGCGTTATTGACCCGACCCATGCAGTTCTCTAAATTCTTCCTCCCGAGTCCACGTTGGGCTTGTTATCTTGCTTATTTATTTTGGTAAAAATTATGTTAATGTTTGCTTAGCGAAATCTTAAAAAAAATTAAGTTGGCTCAATAAATTCTAGAGATGTCTTTTTAAAAATCAATTTTTTTTCTTTGTAGAGCTTTAAAATTTTGTTTTTCTTTAACCATCCGTTTCTTTCATTCTAAATTACGTTGATTTTGTTACCGGATTTTTTTTTTATGTCATTGTTTATTTCTCACCTGGTGTTTATGTACATAATTAGTCTAAGTCTAAGTAGTCATCGATATTGTTATTTTTCTGTATTCATGAATTTCGAACATATTCTGAAAGTAGAATGTGTGCAAAGTCAAAGTAAGTGTGCTTCATGAATAATTTTAATTGTAGTATGCAGGCCGAAATTTTTGCTTTTATATCTGACCGAGTCAATTAATTTTTTGGCTCGGGACAAAGTTTCAACTTTTATACCGGGGCGAGACAATAATTCTTTTGGTTATTGGACCTGCGCTTGGGTCGGGAAATTTTATCCCGTGTAAATCTCTAATTGGCATATCTAAGCCAGCTTCAATTTTTTTTAATGCATCTTTCAGCCAGCATCCCTTAGCTACTGAATATATGTTTCTTTAATAAGTTTCAAAATATTCTTTTATGAATTATAACTGAGCTTAGAGATAAAGAGACAAGCAGTCTTATACCAAGTTAGTACTTTTTAAATAATTCTGAAATCTGGCGAGGCATCAATTTAAAATTGTCTCTATTAGTATACTGAAGAGAAAGTAGTTAGCTTTAAAAAAAAATGAGCCTTTATGCAACTTCAGGTATGTAACTTACTCAAGTGCTCGGAGATACACATCTCTTTTAAAAAAGATCTTGTATGAATGCTTTGTATATTTTTCGTCGTGTGCCTGTGTAAGGTAATTGTAAGAAAAATCGGAGCGACATTTTTACTTTTATTGTATTGTGCTAACGCTCTTCCCTACAGCTTTATTTCCGAAGTGTTCGTTATTCTTTTGGACATTTTATCACAACGTACATTGAATTGTAGGTGATGTTACAGAGATGAGAGCTCACTCTACCTCATGAATGTTCGATTAAATTATACATTAATGCTGCACCTATCTCTACCTCTGTCTGATTGGGGACATCTTTAAAGTTCATATCCCTTACTCTCACTCCCACACCCAATAGTTTACTTGGGATGAGAGTAAGGAAAATCAAGTGATATGCAATTGCCTACATGTGCAATGCGCTAAATAAGAGGTATTTGCTGTTAAACTTTAAGGCGTTTGTTGTGAAAAGCAAGAAAAACTGGCGACTGAGAGGAAAAAGGGAAGGAAAAAACAAAAATATTTATATTTTTTCTTTTCCTAAAAATTTTAGCATTGAATGCAATACCTAAAAAATCAAGTGTTAAAGAATAGAATAAATTTTTTTAAATTTTTAATTTGCATCTTAAACTACAATTGATTATTATCTCATAACTATCTTTTGCAGAAATATGAAATATTACCAATGTTTAATTTTAATTTCATTAAAGAATGCATAGTCAGAATTAAAACGCAAAGGCTCTGTCGCATTTGGAAACTTGGTCCATGCAAACGTTCTCCATTCCTTTTGTGAATTATCTGGAGAAGAACGACACTAATATCATACAAATGTGATATGAAGAAGGACAATGCGTATGGAAAATTTTGCCTCGATTAATTCATACTAGTGGCTGATCCAAGTGTGCAACTGTGAATTGCGGTAGGAACCTATCGGAAGATGTTAACCTTTAACCGGTCTCACAGACCGCTGCTTTTTTCAATTTTTATAGTTTAACTTGTAACTTTCAGTTTAACTACAGACACGACCAAAATTCTCTTTCGTTTGGAACTTTAATACTATCACAAGAGACTGTTGAATATGTGAATTTTAATTATAACAGCCCTGTACAAAACGTTAAGTACAAAAACACCATCCTATGAATTAATCGCGCCCTTTATTCATCTTTCCATGGTACGGTCTGACAGACCACTTCACAGTAGTTACATGACAATTTCTGTCACATTAGTCAAAGATTAACTTTCACTAAAAGGGAAAAGGCTTTGATATGCATTTTATTTATGGAACTGCAAATGGAAGTCTCATAGGCTCAACGATTGTAAGAAGACATGTCATTAAACTTGCTTTTGTTAATTTATCATTCTTTGCCTCGTATAACAACATCATATTCGGCACCCTCTAGCACCTTAGCGTTTTAATTCCAACCATGTATTATTTGATGAATGTTGTTTGTTTGGATTTGTACTATAAACTCTTGAAGTTTTACACATCTTTTATGAAACATCCTGTATATATATAAATGAAATCTTTCTCTCCGCTAAACAACGCGCGACTTTCCGACACGTTTACAGATTCCTTTTTAAAAGTACAAAAATTCCTGCCGGCCCGGCCTACAGGCGCAGGTAGATTTCGAAGTTAATTGCTAATTTCAACAACAAAAACTAAATCATTATTAGAGATAAAGCCACTTTAACAATTTTATTTGGCCGCTTTTGACGAGTTTTTATTTCATTTTTATATAAGAGATGGTTTTATCAGAATTATATTAAGGCGGTATTAAAAAAAATATTTTTCCATGCACAACAACTCAAAATTTTTTGGCACATTTTCACATTCATTTTTAAAATAAAAAATATGAAATTTGTTGACGTTGTTTTTGCAGAGATTTATAAGCGACCTGTGTTTTTATATTTTGTTCAATTAATTAAAACTTGATTTATAAACAATTATTTTCTCAGTAAGACAATATTTTTCATTTTCAACACAATCGCTTCGAGAAATTCGGTTCAAAATGCCCAATTTGACATCATTTTTTGAAATATATTCTGCCTCTATCAAAATGTCGACCATTACGGTACATTATAGAGTTTCTGAATAAGAGAATCTACCAATTGGATGCGTTTGAGAGCAAAAATAAATTTAAAAATGAGTCAAAAATAAGCAGTTTGGATTTGAATACGCCCTTAATATGATGATTTTTTTCTTCAACCGCTATGTATTTTTAATTTGTTTTTGCTGTAAGAATTGGTCCTACTTGTCAATATAAATGTTGTAGATATATTAAGAAGATATATGATAAATTCATGGGGATTTTATATCTTGTGAATTCACGAAGTTATGGATTTTTTTTTTCTTCCACCTACCCCCCCCCCCCCCACTTTTTTTTTGTTTTCGTTTTTAATTTTCTTTGCGCTACGAATTGGTCCTATCAAAAACTTGTCAATATAAAAGTTGTAGATAATATTCAAGGAGATTTATAATAAAATTAATTGTATTTAATATCTTAAGAATTGACGAAGTTATGAATTTTTTTCTCCTAAAAACCCTATTTTTTGCGCCCCTTGACCCCATTTTTAATTTTATAAAAAATCTGTCATACATAAATTTTTGGTCCTATTTTTAGAAGTAATAACAGCTTTAAACTGATTTGATATGTACAAAAATTAAGAAGTTATGGGGTTTTTTTTTGGTTTTCACAAAACCCCTCCCTATTTCCATCCCCTTGGTCGGATTTTGCCCATTAACGAGCCTGACCGAGATTTTATGCCCCTTGATTTTATGTATCAGTTTGGCAGAGATTTGGGAAGAATTACAGAAGTTATCGTGTCCATAAAAAAGTTATTATATGTATATATATATATGGTTTTTACTGAGGGTGGTTTTGAGTTCTAGGGGTCATGATCGGTGTAGATCTGCAAAACTTTTTCAGAAATTCCAACATAGGGGAAAATGTAATAGGTAGTATTTCATACGAAATCCACCTAAAAATAACTTTTGACGTGATTTGGAAACGAATGGATTTTTTTATTTCGATAGCTTTTTCTGCGTTTTTCTTATATTTTAGAATTTCCAAAAAATTCTAGTTTATTATTGTCATCTAGCAAGCTTCTACAGTTTCGGCATGTACTAAAACAAAAGTTTTGCCTTCATTTTTCAAACATCCCACCAAAAAGTTTTGTTTTACCCCACTTAGTGTCCTAAACAGGTAGGGTTGTCCAGACACGAACCCGAAAATTCCATTAAAAGTCAAACTGAAACCCGGCCACAAAAGTTTCGTCGACCCGAAACCAAAATGAAGGAAAAATAATTCATATTATAATGGTATTATATAATGAAGTCTACATTTACATCTTTAATATAAATTTTAACTTTTATATAGGAAAATAAACTTCTAGTATATACTCGTTAGTATTAAAATACACTAGAACCTCTAAACAAGGGTCACCGCTGAACAGGGCTCTCGAATTTGTCACTTATTCGGACGTGTGCGCTATTCAGAGACAAATATTTGTGTTGGGAATTGAAAAGTTACGCTAAATAGAGGTGCCCACTATTCGGGAGCGTCCGTATGAAGATTTAACTGTATATGCTATTAATTATGAATAACGGACATATTTCACGGTTCGGAGGCGTCCACTCTCTATAGGTTTTACATTGCAAAATATTAACAATTATTCCCAAAATAATTTTTTGGGAGTGTCTGGGAGTGTTTTGGGAGTGTTTGCTGACTATAGTTTACATCGGGAAAAATATTTAGACTTCCTTATGAAAAATCGGGTCAAACCGAACCCTTCTCGCAAGAGTGAAAACCCAATTCGACACCAACCCGAGCCCTAAATAAAGTAAGTCAATCTGACCCGAACCCAAAGTGCAGCAAAAAAGTCAACACGGCCAAACGCGGATCGCAGCAAAAAAGTAGAAGTTAATCCGGCCAACAGCAAAAAGTAGAAGTCAACGGACCCAAACCCGATCCGAACTAAAAAGTAGAAATTAACCTGACCTACAATGAAAACAAACTAGCTTCCGAACAGCGGGTCAAATTGGAACCTGCAAATTTCTAAAACAGCTCACCCCCCCCCACCCCCACCCCCCTAGTATACGGTAAAGTTTTGTTACAGTATTCCGAATGCGTTGGAAAGCGTTAAAAGGTATCTGTCTCAGAGACCATTTACAGCAGTTAAATATTAACATTTAATTGCTGTGAGCAGTTTCATAGACCGCTGCTTTTTTCAATTTTTAGCTTGTAATTTTCAGTTTAACTACAAATACTAGTGAAACTTTGTTTCATTTGGATCCTTAGGAATATCGCTAGAGTCTTCTGAATAGGGGAATTTTAATTATATTTGACTTGACGATAAAGTTTAGTACAGAAACAGCATCCTATGAGTTAAAGGACCTCTTTATTCATCCTTCGATTTAGCAGTCTCACAGACCGCCTCACAGTAAATATGCAACAACTTTTGTCACAGCAGTTAAGGGTTAATATGCCAAACTATTCAAACATTTTTTACAACTGTATATTTATTTATAATTCAATAAAAGAAATATACCATGATAAAAAAATAAAATAAATAAAGGAATAAACAAACCATTATCTTCAAAATATAAGGTTAGTTTCAATGAAATCAAATAAAGTTGGATACTTTTTTTCAATTAAATGATTTAACTTTAACTTCAACAAGAATTTGCCATTAACTAAATCTACAATTTTAGATTAATCTTTAACTGATGTCATAGAAATTGTCACATAACTACTGTGAAGAGGTCTGTGAGACCGCTCCATCGAAAGATGAATAAAAGCCGCGATTAACTCATAAGATGTTTTTGTACTAAACTTTTTGTACAGGAGTGTTATAATTAAAATTCACCTATTCAAAAGTCTCTGGTGTTAGTACTAAAGCTCCAAACGAAACAAAATTTTAGTAGTATTTGTAGATAAACTGAAATTTGCAAGTTAAACTATGAAAATGGAAAAAAGCACCGGTCTGTCAGACCGGTAACATCAGTTAAATGTTAATTTGCATTGCAAACAGTTTAAAAAAAAAGATTTATCATAGTTACTAATTTGATAACATTTTCTCTTTTTCTATAATAAATAAATACGTTTTATTTATTAAAGAGTTTTATTTTGAAACTTATTTGCACAGCTAGACCCTTAAATTTCTTCACTTGTGAATATCTGAAAATCATAACCCACAAAAAATAGACTCGTGCAAGCAGCATTGAAAAGTACATTTAATTATATCTTCTTTAACAATTTTTTTTTTTATGTCAAATGACACCTTTTAAAAGTTTTCGATTTATGGTTTTTCATTTGTAATTTTAGATTGAAAGAATTACAAATCATTTTCAATACATTGAAGACATTTTTATGCTTATTGCATTCAAAAAGTACGAGCAAAATAAACACAAATCAAAACTTTGAAAAGGTGTCATTTGACACCGGTAAAAATAGTGTTAAAGTAAACACTCTTCGTTTTAAAATGCAATTAAAATAAATTAAAGATTTTCCCCGTTCTTAAAAGTTTGTATTTAAAAATTTGATAGAAATAAATTATTTGCATGAAAAGATTAAATATAAAGGAGAGTGCTCCAAAGATAGCTAGTTGACTTAGCCCAATCATAACCCCCCCCCCACACACACACACACACACACATGTCCTCCTCCCCCTTTTCTAGTCAGGTTAGTTTTTATGAGCACATGTAGGATTCTATTACTATATAACTTATAGTTACCATAATAAAACTATGAAAATTTAAATTTCAGAGACATTGATATTTTAGTTACAATTACATTTATTTAATAAAATTACAAAATTTCTTTCTGAAATTACACATAATTAAACCATATAAAAAATTAAACAAATTTACAAAATTAGAAAATGAAGCAGTAACATACTTTGTTATTAAAAAATGAATTAAAGTCAAGTACGAAAATATACGCTGAAAAGGTTTGATTATTACTTTTTAACATTGAAGGAAACCTTTTTCCTTTTGGCATTAAAATATTTTTCAAATTTTTATAAGCATTCTTCGTTATATTTAAGATTGGTTTTTAAAACAACACGTTTTTCAAACATTTCGTCAGTAAGCCTATTAGCTTTACAATAATTTGTAATAGTTGCAAAAGAAAATAATCTTTCTACAGATGCCGACGAGGGCAGCGGTGTGTTATATTTAATGAAGATTTTTTTTATCTCTTTATAAGAATTCAATACACTTAGATCTTTGTTTTCCTCCAAACAGAAATGCGCGTACAATAGTTCTGCTTTCCTTTTAGGGTCTTGTTTTGCTTCTTCATGATCAGAATCAATAAAGTAAAAGTTATCTCTTTCTTCACTATTGACAGAACTCATTATATCCAGAGATTCGTTAGATTTCATTTCTTTTGTCAATTCAGTAATAAACAACATTTTAATTTTTGTATAAGCTGAATCGCTAATACAAGACAGCCACTTGAATTTTAAAAAAATTGGATGACATAAAGTTGCAATTACGGCTATTTCTGCTTGGCGAGATGAAATATCAAAATACTGCCTAAACCTGTTTTCTATACTTTCTAAATAAGCTTCGGCCAAAGGTTGGCAATACATAAAATCTTCTGTCAATGATTTTTGTAATTTATGTCGTAATGATAACAAAGTTGGTAACAAAATCCCAAAATACGTTTCTTTTTCTCCTTGAAGGATATCTAAAGCCGCGGCAATATGTTTACTACATTTAACGTATTCTTCTATATATGTGAAATCCTGATCTTTAAATGAAGTTTTCAAATCTAATTCCTTGCTCAAAATAGCAGATTTTTCTTTTATCGATAGAAATTGTTTCATGGCGTCAAATAAACTATTCCATCGCGTTGCGTTAGGTCGACTAAGAGGATGTCCCAAAATGGAGATGATAATTTCTGAAGATTTAGGTCGACATGCTGCTCTCCAAAAAATATTACATTTTTTCATCACTTGTTCGTGTATTTTTGAAATTTCTGTGTCTTGGCTTTCCAGAACATTGTTAGAATCAGTAGTTGCACACAAACTAAGTGTATGAGACGCACATCTAAAATGTAAAGGTAAACACTCATTTAAATCAATTACATCTTCTACATCATCATCTATGCTAGACGTAGTGTCAGAATCACACTCCGTACTACATGAATTGTATTGCGCATCTAAATCACCAGCATCTTCTAAAATACATTTTTCTTCAATTCCAAAAAATTTAAATGCTTTCACAAAATTACCACCATTATCAGTAATCGCAGCTATTACTTTTGCAGAATTCAATTCAACCTTTTTGTAGATGCTCATAAGATGGTCATAAATTTTGTCGTAACTATGAGTTCCTTTGAATCTTTGACAAGCTATAGCTCTAGAAATACGTTTTAATGTCTCCGGATGAATCCAGTGAGCTGTCACTCCTAAGAAACTTCTTCGTCGCCCTGACCATATGTCTGTGGTTATACAAACGAACTCGATATCTTCCAACTCACGTTTAATATTTTCTACTTGTTCATCGTAATATATTGCAATTTTTCGTCCGAGGGCCCTACGACTCATTATGTTAAAAGATTTTGAACAAGAATTAATGTTTTTAATTATATTGTGGAAATAAATATTATCAATGCTTCTTAGTGAAATCATCGAATCAATAAAATAATTTACTACATCTTTGTCAAAATGATCCTGCAAATATACGTTTCGACTTGATTGCCCAGAAACATTTGATGATTTTCGTTGTTTTTTTGACTCCTTTAAATAGGCACGATATTCTTCCAAATAATTGATTCCATGCTTCCTTTTAAGGTGGGTTACAAGATTGGAAGTGCAATTATTTGAGGCTTTTACCTCACTGTTACACTTGGTGCATTTTGCTACAATTCTACCACCTGAAGACTTATTTTCAATTTTTTCGAAAAAATTTCCATCTAGTATTGTAGGTTTATTTTTACATATAGAGTCAGAAATATCAGAATGAAAAGCAGTTTGTAAATCACTACTGCATATTGGAAATGAACTAATGGCTTGCATAATATTTTTCGAAGAAATAAATTCCCATTCAATTTTTTAAAATTCTATAAAGAATTTAAAAATGTGCATTCACATGAAAAAAAAAAATTATAAAGGCATTGTAATATAATTTGGTTCACCAAAACACTCGCGTACCTACCATTCGGCAAAAATAATTTTTATAACGTGACAGCAGTAAATTGCACGTGAATCACGTGATTTTAAAATCAGCGCTTTATTTGCATAAGGTGACAAGTTGAAAGGTGTTTTTCTACAGATTATGCATCTCCTTTACTTGATTTCAAGCAGATAGAGCATTTGGTGTTTTATTTTGTTCCATTTCGCACATTGTTTGCTAACATAATTAGATTATGTACATGATTTTTTGTTGATAATATTTATTTTAATTGTTTAAAAAAAGGAAAGTAAAAAAAGGAAGATATGGGATATTTGCAAATGACGTCACAAATCAACTGTTGGAGGTAAAACAATGTTGGAGAAAAGTTTTGATTGGTAGCCGTTAGGATTGTGGCTGTTACTGAAGTCATGATTCGCAGTCAATGCGCAGTCGTGATTGGCGGATAAGAAGGTTATCATTTGAAAGAAACCTCCCTATTAGTCTGACAAAAGTGAGCCGACGAGCAAATGGTCAAAAAACAACCTGTCATTTATAGATTATACATTATATGATAGAGTTACAGACAGGAAAAGCATAACAACAGTTTGTTTGGAACAATAAAAAATATTGTAAATTTTGGAGTTAATAAAATCCATGGCCACTTTCCCAATGTCTCGAAGTATGATGTTTTGGCATCCGCGTATCGGTCAATATACCTTCCCCCAAGCCCCCAAAACTCCGACTGTAATTCTAAACCTGCCAAATATAGTGGGGTTCAACATCATAAGGGGCCATTATCGGGTAACTCAAAAGGGTTTTTTATGGAACTATCTAAATTTTATATAAAAAAAAAGATGAATTAAGGGCACTAAAAAGTTAAACTCTCTTAATACACGTGAAATTGTAGCAGGGCGTTCAAACTGTGCTTTTACAAACTGGCGAAATGTAACCGAGGACTTTGTCCGTTTTTTTTTTAAATTGGAGCCTCCAAAATTTTAGTGCAGTGCGAATATAAGGGCCTGATAACCACAAACACTTATAAACTCGGATAGAAATTGTCGTGGCCTGCTCAAATTTTGTATGGTAAACGTTACAGTTTTAGCGGGAACTGGGGGGGGGGGTTGATTTTTTTTTTTATCTAAGCCTCAATATTTTAGTACGCCATAAATATAAGCTATTTACAACTTAAAACACTTATAACTCGGAATGCTTTTGTCGTAGCGCGTTCATAGTATTTTGTATGGTAAACGCAATCTTTATAAAGGACGATGAGAGATTTTTTGTTTTTTCAGCGAAGCCCCTTAAATTTTAGTGTAGCGCGAAAATAAGGGCTCGATAACAAAAAAACACTTATAACTCGAAACCAGATTGTAGCAGATCGCGCAAATCTCGCATGGTAAAGTGATTCTATTAGAGGTGGAGGGGGGGAGGTGTCTCTGTCTATACAAAAAAGATTCTTAAAATTGAAAATGCTTATAATTTATAATACTTATACTTATTTAATTCTCACAGCACATACGTTTTACAAAGGGATGCTCATGAGGGGGTCATGCCATTTCGTTTCCTTCCTATAATTCAGGCTGTAATTGTCGTAAGACCACTAAACGTTGTTATGATTAATATCATGAGTGTATATTTTCAGGGTCCTTTATCTTTTTTTAACAACAGCTAAACTTTATAAAACTGTGAATATATATATATATATACATATATATATATATATATATATATAAGGCTGAGAAAATTAAACTCTTATAACTCGTGAACAAATTGACACAGAAATTTTGTGTGCTTGATCAATGGGACATAATTGAATATTAGACATTGTTGGATTTTTAACCACAGCCTACTAAATTTCAGTATAGAACCCGATAACCATATACACTTTTAAATTGGATCCAAGTAGTAGCACATCGCAAAAATTTCTTATATTACACGTAATCATTTAGAGGTGGTGGCTCTATTGATATCTTATCAAAGCCTCCAAATTATAGTACATCATAAATATAAGAAGCCATGAAAATTATAACTTGGTTTGTATATGTCGTAGCACTCTCATAATTTGTATGGTAAACGTGATCTTTATAAAAAGGGAGGGAACTTTGTTGGCATTTTTAAAACCCGAGTTACAGGATTTTAAGTTGTGAGCATGTTTTGTTTTCATCTAAAAAAATATATGGTGCAATCATAAAAAAAATCAACAGAGCCTAACTCCCTTAAAATTTTTACGTTTATCATAAGAAATTTGTGTAGGCTGCAAAAATTTGCATCCAAGATAAGTGTTGTAGTTATCATGGCCTTAAAATACTTCTATATTAAAATTTATGGGTTCCTGTTCAAAAAAAGAAATAGCTCCGGCTTTAAAAAGATTACACTTCCCATACAAAATATGAGTATTCTACGATAATTACAGCTCGAGTTTTAAGTGTTTGAAGTTTCCAGCATCTTATTTAGGAATGGATGCTGTAGAAATTTCTTAAATCGATTTATCATTTATGTAATATCGCGATTTTTTAATCACAAATACATTTAACAGTGACGTTACCTTTAGAATAGGGAACCCATTTTTTAATTTATAGTGATCAAATAAGGTCTTTAATCGTCATCCCCCCCCCCCCTTACTGTATTATATAGTATAGTAAGTAGTTTTCAATTTTCCAAGTAACTTTGATAAAATATATATTTTAAGCTTTAAAAAGTTCGTATGACCTCGGGATTCAGCACTTAAACAATAAATCAATTAAATTTAAAAAAATCAAAATACCCGACTGCGTAAAAAGCGAACTAATTAATTATTTCTATCAATGTGAAACTATTTTTTATATTATTTACGTATTTTCTTTTTATTTATTTGTATTGGTGACTTTTAAATTGCGTTTAATTGTTAGTTCCTATCTATAAACACTATTTTGATGAGGCCTATAGATGTCTATGATGGTTAGAGTTACAGTAAAGCTAGAAATCCTACATACACAACTTCCAGGTTGTGTAATATTTAAACGAAGCTTCTGACTGTAAAATAGTCAATGAAACATTGCCTTCAATTTGAAAGACCTATCCAATGATATGCCACTCAATAAGGTGCGTAATTTTTTTTTTTCGTCTCTACCGCCATTTTGTATTTTACGGCCTCCATTTTGAACTTATAAAAACAAAACCTAGCCTATAACCATTGGACGATTAAGACGAATCGATAGAGACCTCATTCATTAAAATCCATCCAGCCGTTGGGATATTTCGAGGGTATAAAGAAATCCACATACCCAGGTGCGCGAGAAACACATAACCCTTCTTTTCAGTCGGGTAATTAATGCGCTATTTTGAAAATTTTGATTAGTTCAGTAAAGAAATAATATAAAATAAAAGGTTTGTGTTTTTTCTAACTTCTGATGGCTGCTGAAATCTAAATTCAATAGTCTGGTGAGGGGTGGGGGGGGGTCCCATAGTCTTCTTAACTTGCACTACAGTTCTAAAAACATACAAAAACATTTTTTGTTTCATTTATTTTATTTTTTTTTTTTAACTGAAATATGATTAAAAAGATATTGAGGAAAAACAGAAGCATATTCAGTGAATCTAATACTGAATTTAACCAATAACCTTCCGTGATGAGAAATAAAGTTAAACTAGAGAACAGGAATTCTGCTTTTTCAGAATTTAGTGTCGCCTCCGGAATTTCCATTACTTCATTTTCTTCTTATGGAAATTTTCTCTTCTATTATTATGAAACAGCTATTATAAATGAAGTGTTAGGTGAAGATGAAAGAGCAGCCGTAAAAAGTTAGAACTCTGATTTTCTGGTCAGAATTCTGGGGGGGGGGGGGGGGATGGCCATGATTTTTTTTTATGGCTGCTTTTTCATCTTCGCCTAACACTTCTTTTATAATGGCTGTTTCATAATAATAGAAGCCAACAGTCCATCAGAAGAAAATTGGTTAAGCGGGACTCTACTGCAGTACAAAATATATTTCAATTTTAAGACTTAAAGCACACGTTTTATTTTATGTAAAATGACGTCATTCGCATCCGCTTAAGAATTCCACATTTACGGTCTACTATTAAACATCTACAGTAAAGCATGCATAGCACGTCACTATCATGAAATAATGTACAAATGCAGCAAAAAGATGCCGTTATTCAAGAAAATCGAAAAAAAAAACGGCTATCCAATGATTCATAGATACTTACAATTAAATATAGTATATAATAGCTGCATCGTTTTAACAGAAATCATGCGTTTATATTTTTTTTTCAAAAAAGCACATATTTTAATTACATTTTCTCTCGGTTGTTACGAGAAAATGGCAACAAAAATATATAATTACTATTTTTAAACTATTTTCCCTTTACTTTCGATATAAATGGAGTACTTGAGTTGCCAAATTTAAACAAATGGTGCTGAAAACTACAAAAAAATTAATGTTTCAAAATTAAATGGAGATACAGTTTTCAAACAAAATGCATTTAAAATAACTTTTTTTTTCCAATACGACGGTATAAAAAGTGATAACGTGCGATGCTTAGAAGTTTAAAAAATTGCTAAAGAATGTTTAATCGTAATGCTTTGTTTTTCGGATAGCTTCTGTAAGCTAACGTTATTTTTTGGACACAAAATATGCTGGGAGAAAGAAATAGCATACCGTACCGGAGACTAATAAAAAGATAAAACAAAGATGTGTAAATCATACGCCGCAGTTTTATTTCCTTTTAGGTTTTAGATTATAATAAAATGTGTTTAACATAAATGCTGACATTAATGTAGTTGATGGAGAAGGATTGAAAGTAGGAGCCTCGGAGCACCCGGCTGCTGAAATTCATGAAGTGTTTGTGGCGGTTTGCTCCTGTAGAATTTGCAATAAAATATATCTAATTTTCAATGATCAGAAAATGACAAAGAAACTGAAAATTTCAGATAACCGGGAAAACTCATAAATGTGTCCTCACCCCTCTCACTTTCTTTCCTTTTGCAAGAAATCGGGTTACCAATTCAGAACTATGATTTAAAGTATTTTTTTTTTATTAATTTCAAAATAATAATATATTAAAACTAAAATATTCAAATATTTTCCAAACATATGAAAATTAATTTTTAAGGTAAAGAATGTATAAAAGTACAAACAGAAATTCGATGTATTTGTATCGTAACCCGAAACCGCTGTTAGCGGTCTCAGAGACTGATGTATTTTTCCATTTTCACAAATTTTCCGTTTAACTATAGATGCTGGTTAAATTTTCTTTTATTTGGAGTCCCTTTATCTTCACTACTAACTTTTGAGTAGCTGAATTTTAAAGATAATAGCCGTGTACATGAAGTTTAGTAGATAAATAGTATTTTGAGAGTTAATGTAGCATTTTATTCATATTTAGATTAAGCGGTCTCACAGACCACTCACTGCAGTTATGCGACAACATTTGTCACTCCGGTTACGGGTTAACCGGTCTGACAGATCGCTCACGGTAGATATGCGACAATATTTGTTACTTCGGTTACGGGTTAAATATAAAATTTTAATCTTTTTAACCATAAATACTGAATAAATTTAGAAATGTATTCGTAATTGTAAAAAAATTAAAATCAAAAATGCGTTAAAAAAATCGTCGTCGACACCGCCGAAATACGATGCCTAACCCAATGCATGATTCTACTTCAATGTATTTTAATTAATTAGAAAATAATAATAAGAATAAACGTATACATTCCAATATTACCCAAGCATGCGAAAAATTAATTTTCCTTAAACTAATGCATGAAAAGGTAAACTGAAATTCGATGAATTTGGATTTTAAATATACAATTTTTTGTTTTGTTTTTACAACTATAAAAACGGAATCAATTTCAAGAAAAGATTCTCAATCACAAACAGGACCAAAAAATGTCTTTCTCTCCCCCTTTAAAATAATTGCTTTTATCATATGAAATTTTTATATTCTGTGACAATTTGGATCCGAGTTATAAGTGTTTATGTTTAACGGGTCCTTATATTTATGCCATATTGAAAGTTGGGGGCTTCTGTTAAAATACCGACAATGTCCTCTTCCACATTATAAAGGTTACGTTTACTATACAAAGAGTTTTACGATAATTGTAGCTTGAGTTATAATTATTTTAATTTGTCAGCCGCTTATATTTTTGATACACTAAAATATGGAAAGGCTTTTATGAAAAATCTATAGAGCCTCGCCCTCCTCCCTTTAAAACTGTTACGTTAATCATATGAAACTTGTGTCGACAAATTAGATTTGAGTTATATGTGTTTTTGGATATCGGGCCCTTATATTCGCGCTATAGTAAAATTTATGTGGTTTTGGTTTTTTTTTTTTTTAAAGACAATCAATGTCTTCTGTAAAATTATGTCACTTTTTGCACCGAAATAACTAGGAACTGAAATGGCATTGGGACCGATGTGTCGGGATCGAAGCCCTATGACCTAAACAGCAGGAACAAAGTCTCAGAACCGAAATGTACTCATGAATGATTAAATTTGAGTTCCTTCATTTTTAACATTGCATTCTCAATCATCAGATAATCTACAAAATTTTAAATACATTGCATGTATATTACTTATATCACAGAGATATTTAAGATCTATATGTTAAAAATAATGTGATATTGTCCCTTCGAGCTCGATAAGCAATTTTTTTATATTTCGTAATAATTTAAACCTTATATATTAACTTTTTTCTGGGTATAAAACTTACTTAAAAAAAATAATAATCGTTTTGTAAAATTATGGTGTATGCACCTCTGTCTCATGACACCTCTCGACATCAGACTCTGTATAGCGCGTTTTTCCGGTCTGAATTAAAAAAGTTAAAAAAAAAAAAAAAAAAAAAAAAAAAAAAAAAAAAAAAAAAAGCGTATTTCCAGAAAACGATTAATTACGTAAAAATAACTAGAAAATTAGTAAATATGCAATTCTGCTTAAAAAATTCTATTATGTTTTTATAACATTATAAATTAATACTTACTGACATATAAATAGTTACTTATAATTTAGTTACATTCTTATAAACGTAACTGGGATTAACTTGCATTGAATTACAAGTAATTTTCATATCAATTTTAGAAATGCAATTAGAATTAACTCGTAATTGATTGCAATATAATTTAAATACATTTCATAGAATGTAACTTAGATTTAGTTATATTACATTACACGCTAACCAAATTTCATTCTGAGCAAACATAACTGAGATTAACTTGTAATACATTAGAATTTAATCTAAATTATATCTTAAAAACTGCAATTAGAATTAGTTCATAATTCATTGCAATTTAATTTAAATACATTTCACAGAACGTAATTTAGATTAAGTTGTATTATATTACACGTTAACCAAACTGAATTCTGAATAAACGTAATTGACACTAACTTGTAATACATTAGAATTTAATCTAAGTTATATTTTTAAAGATGCAATTAGAATTGATCTATAATCCATTACAAGTTAACTGGATTCTATAATTAAAAAAGTAATTGATTACAGGCTAATTGGGTTATATAATTAAAATCGAATATGAGTCATCTTGTAATATAGATTACATGTTAATTGAATTATACAATTAAAAATGTAATCTGAATCATCTTGTAATCCATTACAAATTAATCTAATTAAAATTTAAAAGAAAAAAATGAGAATTGGTTTGTAATCTATTACACGATAATCAGATTATGTATTTCAAAAGAGTACTTGAAATTACTTTGTAATGCCTTACATGTTAATCAATTGCATTGTGAGGGGATTATAATGTATTTTAATCTATAATTTCATTACTTTGTAATCAGATTCTGCCCAACACTGAGTAAGAGATTGTTTAAATTTAAAAAATGCTTATAATAAAAGAAAATATATGAATTAATAAATAAATGAAACATAAGGATTATGCACAAAATTTAATGGAGGGGAGATAGACTGCAGTCATAGTCTTTTTACATCGAAAATAAGCCTCTAAGTGGCCACCCGAAAAAAACAACTTGCAATGTTGACTGTATTATAAAAATGATATCTACAAGTGATTGTCGTAAGTCCGCTGTAATAATAAAAAATGAATTGAAAGAAAATTACGGCATAGACATACACGTTTCATCAGTCAAACGACGCCTAAACCTCTATGCTTTACACGGCAGAAGTCTAGCAAAAACACGTATCTAATTTAATAAGAATAAGAAGGCTAGAGTTGCATTTGAAAAACGGCATAACCCTTACAGGGGCAAAGCAATTCCATTGCTGAAGTGTTGAAATTAATGATTGACACCAGAATTTTGGTTTAAAAAAATTCGATTTATTATGTGTGTGAAATATAGCTTTTTCTTATTTATAAATAAATTTGTTTTCAAATTCCGGCGTCAATCATTAATTTTCTCACTTTAGCAATGAAATTGCTTTGCCCCTGAAAGGGTTATGTCGTTTTACAAATGCAACTCTAGCCTTCCTATTCTTAGTAGATAACAAACGTGTTTTTGCTGGTCTTCTGCCATGTAAACCATAGAGGTTTAGGCGTCGTTTGACTGATGAAACGTGTATGTCTATGCCGTAATTTTCTTTCAATTCATTTTTTATTATTACAGCGGACTTACGACAATCACTTTTAGATATCATTTTTATAATACAGTCAACATTGCAAGTTGATTTTTCGGATGGCCAGTTTGAGGCTTATTTTCGATGTATTTCTGTTTATTAAAAACTTTATTCTATGTAATAAAAAATGCCGAGACACGTTAAAAGAACGAGCTGTTCTGCTTGCAGCCTACCTTTCTTAAGTGCATTTACAGCGGCTTTTCTAGAATAGCTTCAATATTTTTTACATTTCGGCATTCCTGATCCTTAAAAATAATCAGAATAAGTCAATAGTATAATCGAATCTATAGCGCCACTGACACCTTCAACATTTAAATGCAAACTAATTGTCAAAATACTTTTGAGCTAAGGAGGAGTCATATTTCTTCGGTGGCGCCGAATGTAAACAAACAAGTTGAAACTTGATATATTTGAATAGCTGCAGTCATAGTGTTCTCAATTATAGGGAATATATTTTCTTTTACATTTTTATATTAAATAAAATAAGAGATAATATAAGGTTGTCAAAATACTTTTGAGCGCTACTGTATGAGGTCTAGGAAATAAAAATTTCTGATGGATTCATATCAAGATAGAATTAATATGTACACAATAGAAAAATTGGTTGAATTGACATGAAATAACCCCGATACGAAAGCTTTCACACGATATACAAAGAAAAGATTTTTTTTTTCAAGTAACTTAATTAGCCCCTCTACATTTTTCCTGAAACTATTTGTAAATGTTTAATAATCTGAAAATATGTGGGTCAATAGTCTTTATTACTTCCCCCAATTTGAACTTTCCACGTTCTATAGTTTATGAGTAAAATGGCTGAGACAGACAGACACAGGAGTGATCTTATAATGGTTCCGTTTTTACTTTTGAAGTACGAAACCCTAAAAAGAAGCTTAAG
The DNA here is from genome assembly GCA_963932465.1 of Maratus speciosus. Classification (NCBI taxonomy): domain Eukaryota; kingdom Metazoa; phylum Arthropoda; class Arachnida; order Araneae; family Salticidae; genus Maratus; species Maratus speciosus. The sequence continues at coordinate 233,455,209 of OZ010797.1, read as the reverse complement.
AGTCATCTTCACAGTGAAATTATACCGAACTCTGAAATTTCCGATATAAACACCTAATTTTTACACCGGATTTGGATTTTTTGATCAATTTTATCTTAGGATACTAAACGGGAAGTCATTCGGTCTCATAGTTTATGAATTAGCAAGATTTAAAGCTTGCAACTTCTCATGTTAAATTCATTTTTAATCGTTACAAAACAGATTGCAATGAGACAGCTTAAGCATAAATCAAAAACTACACTGGCGGAATAAGCTGTAATTTTGGATTCGCATATTTGAAAATTTTAGAAGCCGATTTCTGCTTATAAACTTCATAAGCTACATTTCATATTTATTTTCACGCTGAATGGCAACATCAGCACCTTTCTTAATCTTCATTTATTTTTCGTACTAGTATGTAACCCCCCCCCCCCCTCGCCCGTCAAAAATAACGGAATGTGAATGATAAATCTTCAAAACAATATTTAAAAAATATTTTCCGACTTAAAAAAAATTGATGCCTCATGCATTTTGTTAATCAAAAAATTTTTCATGATTAGAACAAAGAAATTATGTAAACTACAATTCTGTCACCAGCGCTTAAACGCGCTATTTCCAGCTACGCATTCTATGATGAAAATGCTTGTTTAGATTACCTTTACATTAAAAATTTGGTGTTTAGCGTGACTTCTCTTGTTCGCTACAAACTATGTTAAAATTCATAATTTTATCTGCTCTGCAAGATAATTAAATATGTTAGGATAAGAAATATTCATTGTCTTCAAATCTGATAAAATGCATTTAAAAAAAAGTACGATTACAACAGAAAGTTTCTTTGTTTATATTAATTGCTGATAGATGACACCAAAAGAATTAGCAAGAAACATAAGCTCCTGATTTATTGGGAATTAAAACGGCCTACAGAGGCGCAGCTCGCAGCCTTCGGTACAGAAAAAATTGTCCCTTTAATTTCCCTTTAACTAATGCTAAAGTGCCATTGAAATAATTCTTTATTGTAAATGCAATTCAAAGTTTCAGATATTCAAATTCGGATAATTTTTACTTTGTCATGTAAGACAGAGCACAAATGTCACAGGAAATCTGAAATTGTGCAAAAGAATAATCATTTTGAGCAAATTAAAAAAAACATGCAATGCAATGTGCTTGCACGGCACTGAAGTGAAAGTTATACCTTTTCTCCACCAGATGGCGATAGTCAGCCGCTATTTTTAATTTAGAACTTGTTTTTGATTTGGCACTTAAATTTAGAACTTAATTGGATAGTTTTTGAAGGTTTTAAACAAAGTTAAAATATTTAAAAGTTTTAATATACTTTTACAAATACTTTAAGAGCAGCATCGACATTAACCTGTATTTTTTTTTTTTTTATGAAGCGCTCAAAGAGTCATTCATTTGTTTGTAGATTTGCTGGAATTTGAATATGAATGGGAATAGTATCGTTTGTTTAGATCTGGTTTCTATGTTTATAATAGCTTAATTTTAATTTAGAACTTAATAAATTATAAATGGATATGATATACATGTTTCATGTGAAAATATGCTGAACAGACATGATTTCAAGCAGAATAAATTATCATTTAGCTTTCATATGTTATCATATGGTTTTCATGAAGCCTAACATGGCGTTTAGCTACGGTCGATTCGCAGACCAGAGTGGTTTGCACCGGAATGGGTTACCTACACTTTTCTCCACTTGGATTTTATTATAAGTAGATTCTCTCTCCGTCGAAGTTTCAAACCATCACATGAAGCTGTGGCTGCTCTGCTACATTTTTTTTTTTTTTTAATATTTCTAAATCATTTGCAATTTTCTGCCGTGGTGAGTTCTGTTAATTAGTTTGTAAAGTCTTTATATGTTGCATATGAATCATAATTTATTTATATTTTTTCCTGGCTGTCTTATTATTCTTTGGATTTTCTGATTCATTATAAGGAACTAAACGTTGTCATTTTTAGGCTTAATACCGAAAATTTTTGATGAAATAACATACATTTACCATGAATTATGCTTGTGTGTTCCTCTGATGATGCCATAAGCAATTCATACTTTCTTATTTTCGCATTTCTAATTTCCTGTGTATTTCTTTTGAATTATCTTTTTGTTTTATTTTTTCAGTTCACAGTTGTTATATATATATATATATGTAAATCGTTAGAAATCTTTTTAAATTTGTTATTTTTGGCTTACTTTTATGTTTTTATTATATACGATAGCCCAGAAATCACATTTTAAAGCTTGTTTTGGCTCATGCAAAGATGAAATTGAACATGTTTTTATGGAATTTAAGATAATTTGGCCCTGATGATGATGTTTTTGCCCTTAATTCCACAAATATTTCAATTTTTCCAATACTTCTATGATATTCAGTGTTTTACTTTTTCAGTTCCTTACTTGGCTTGTTATTATAAAAAATTTTGGGGATATTTGGGGCATTTTTCATAAAAAATGCGAATTTATTTTTGATTTTCATTTCCACATTTGCGAATGATAAATTGGTGTATATTATATATATATAAATTGTATGGAGTTATAGAATTTTCAAATATGCATATCCAAAACAACAGCTCATTTTTTCAAGTAACTTTTGAGTTTATGTTTAAAAAAACTACCCGCATTGCAATCTGTTTTGCAAATGATTTTAACACTAGAAATGAATTTAATATTAGGAATTCTAAACTTTCAATTATGACAAGTGTTGATTTCCCGTTTATATATCTAAGGTAAAATGTATCGAAAAATTCAAACATGATGTCCAAATTAGGTGTTCATGTTGAAATTTTCAGAGATGAGTATAATTTTACTATAAAGCAGGGTCGGGTTTCTTCTAGGACAGTGGAAGAAACTGGAAGAAATGGAAGAAAACAACCGAAAACAAAACAAATGTTCAAAATTAAAATATATTAATGAAGTAAAAGAATTAAACGCAAAGTATAAATTATATGAAATCTAAAGTAGAAAATTTAATTAATATTAAAAATATCGTTTTTGGAAAAATGAGTTATTTTTTATAGCAAACTTTAAGTTCAGCATGCATTTCCAGGTGATGGATTTTACAACTTTAGAGGTGGAGGGATTTTATTGCGTAAAAAACTATCTATAAATTCTTTATTTTTTATGTAACGATAATTATTTTAAAAGCTCTACTGTGCAGCACAGTAAATAAATGTCTATGGGTAAAAAAAAAAAAAAATCTATGTGTATGTCGAAATGCTTTTAAACTCTCCTTCTAGTTCTGTACGACTTGAAAGAATTTTTTTTCGTCTTTTGCTATCAACTATTCTAAGTTGAAAAACTGATTGCAGCATCCTCCTGCTAAAAAACTTTTGTTTTGTTATACAATGTTGCACTGTAGTACAGAAAATAAGAGTTTTAATGAAATTTTTAACACAGTAGTTATTGCATATTACTTACCTTAATAAAAGTGATGTAAATTAAACGAGCTGTATTTTATTTAAATTAGTTTCATTCTACCTTTGGTAAATGGTTCTTATTATCTACTACTAGTTTAAGAAGCCTAAATAATTAAAAAATATGCTGGTTAAATTGAAAAGTATAACTTTTAATTCATTTTGTATATATTGGATAAAATTTCTTTTCTTCGAGTAGCCAATGATTGAAAAGCCTTAGACAGGTGTGTGATCTTGGCTAAAAACCTGATGCTGCCACCTTGCTGCCCGAACCTTTTTATTAACTTAGCATATAAAATTCATTAAATTTGTGTAGGTGTAATGAAATTTACTTAAGGTTATCTATAAGAAGAATACATTTATTGTATCTTACAAAATTAAAACTTACATGTTAAATTCTTAAATAACAGTTTCTTCCATTTCTTCTGACCAGTTTTTTCCCCATGATTTTTTTTTTCCTTATGACAATTTGTATATTAAAATATAAGATGTTCTCTTTTTTTTTTCTTTTCTTTGGCCGGCTGTACATTAGCGCATTATAAACAAATATGTACATTGCTTTCTTTCCTACATCTAAATAGATTTACCAATAAATACACTGATAAACAAATTTTAACGAATTTTCTGTTTCTCTATATACACTGGGTGTTTCTTATAGATTTCAAGCTGCTGAAAAAGAATATGTTTGCAAAAATTTTCTATCACCCTCCAATTTTGAGAAATTTCATTTATACGTTTCGGAGTATGTAGGTATCGTATAGGCATTATAATTATATTACATTGTTCTGTTACATGCGTTTGATTCACACAAACATTCTTTTTTCTTATTACAACGATAGAAGATATAGCAAGAGAGTAGAAACAGATGTCCCCCTAATAAATTTTACGTTAGCGGCCTTGAACAGACAGCGCTAGCCGCCCCCACAGTATTTGGCTTTAACGCAAATCCGTGACAGTTGAAACTTATCTTTCGGGGCTATTGTACTGCTATTTCTTTGTTCTGTAAGACCTTTTACTTAAATTTTGATTATAATTATCCTATTTTCCTCTAAAATATGTGAAAAATGTCTAGAGGATGCGTTAATGAACCCGATTCTTTTTGCTATGTGTGCGGGGAGATAAATTTGAAAAAGCATCGATGCGCTTTCACGCCGCTAATAAAGACTGCCTATCACATGTACTCTTGATGTAAAGTAGGTGAACAAGATAAGAAATGGGCACCTCATTCTTGTTGTACACGATGTGTTACGAACCTCCGGGCGTGGATGAAAGGTACAAGAAAGAGTATGCCCTTTGCTATACCCATGATATGGCGTGAGCCGAAGGATCACATAACTGACTGCTACTTTTATATTACAAAAATTAAAGGATTCTCTGCAAGAAGTAAACATAAAATTAAGTACTCGAACTTAGATTCAGCAATGCGACCAGTATTACATAATGATGATTTACCAATACCGAAACCTCCAGAAAATTTTACACATGACGATGCAGCAGTAGAAATGGAAATTGAATCTGAAACTTCCTCTACATCTGATACAAACTTTTCTCCTGGCATAAATGAAGAACCACACCTAATTTACTCAAGAATAATTAAATGATCTTGTGAGAGACTTAAATTTATCAAAGAAAAGCTCAGAATTACTTGGATCAAGATTGCAAGGTTGGAATCTCCTGAAAAACAATACAAAGATATCTATTTATCGAGATCGACATAAGAAATATTCGACATTTTTTTCAAGAAAAGGTGATTTATGCTATTGTAATGATATAAATGGTTTAATATCTGCTTTAAATTGTCAATATAACTCGGAACAATGGCGATTGTTCATCGATGGTTCGAAAACCAGCTTGAAGGCGGTGCTTCTTCATAATGGAAATGCCCTGCCGTCTGTTCCAATAGCATATTCTTGCATAATGAAAGAGTCTTATGAAAATATGAAGATACTGCTTCATGAAATTGATTACTCACATCATGATTGGAATATATGTGCGGATTTTAAAGTAATTGCCATTCTTATTGGTATGCAACAAGGTTATACAAAATATTGCTGTTTCCTATGCGAGTGGGATAGCAGAGCAAAGCATGAGCATTATATCAAAAAGAAGTGGCCAGAGCGCAAACAATATATTGCAGGTGAAAAAAATATCCAAAACGTTCCTCTAATCGATAAAATTAAAATTACTCTTCCACCTTTACACATAAAGCTCGGATTGATGAAGAATTTCGTTAAAGCTATGAATAAAGAAGGTCGCGGATTTCAATATCTGCAAGAAGGATTTCCATCGCTAAGCTATGCAAAAATTAAGGAGGATATTTTCGTTGGCCCACAAATTAGACACCTTATGAAGGAAAAAAATTTTGATGATACATTAAGTGATTTAGAAAAAGCAGCATGGATCGATTTTAAAAATGTTGTGACACATTTCTTAGGAAATCATCAAAGTCCTAACTATGAAACATTAATTAAAGACATGTTAAAAAGTTACAAAGATTTAGGATGTTCAATGTCGTTGAAAATTCACTTTTTAGCATCTCATCTAAATTTTCCCCCCGAAAATATGGGAGCTGTGAGCGACGAGCATGGGGAGCGCTTCCACCAGGGTATTTCTGCAATGGAAACCCGATATCAAGCCAGGTGGACCCCTAATATGGTCGGCGATTACTGTTGGAACCTTATTAGAGGAGCTAGTGATTGTGCCTATAAGAGAGCGTCCACAGATAAGACATTTACTGCTACATAAAGTATGACTTTCTTATTAATATCATTCTGTTTACAAAAATTCTTCTACATTTTTTCTGAAACTTTATAAACAATGCATATTTTCAGTGTTTTAAATATTAATTTTAAACTTCATAAGTGTTTATATAAAAGTTTGTCATTACTAAAATACCAAATGATAAATTTCATAAGGTATATGTGTTGAATAAATACTACAAAATTCAGATTTTCAAGATTTTGAATTTTTTAAAAATCTGTGGGTGATGGAAACTTTTTAATGGCATATTCTTTCACATCACCACCTGAAATATAAAAGTCACCATATACTTAGTTAGAAACAGAAACCTTGTTTATCAGTGATATTAAACTTGTCAAAATAAAAGCTGCTGCATCACAAGGCTACGTAATCCCCATATATTTTTTCTTTTAAATATGTAAGATCAATTCATTATGCTGAAACGCATTATTCAAGAGAAATTACAATTACAATAGCCGAATCTTTTTATCTAATTTAAGATAAACTAGCATTATGCTGCCATTATAAAACTTTCTTCTATATAGCACTGCCACATATGAAAAATTATGAAGTAAAACGCATTTCTTTGAATTCAAATCGGAGTTATTGTGATCATTGAAAAACAAAAGGCAAAGTTAAACATCGCTCCTATGTTAGGTATACAAATATAAAATTAAATCAATATATATATATATATATATATATATATATATATATAGGGGAGGTCTAGTACACAGTGAGGCGAAAATTATTATTACTTAACAAGTGGCGACGATTTTTATTCTTTTGAAAATTCTTTTGCTACATCTTTAAGGGTGTATTCGAAAAAATATTTTTCCACCCTCAACAGCTCGAAATTTTCTGAGACATTTTCAGACTCATTTTTAAAATAAAAACATGAAACTTGCTGGGGTGATTTCTGAAGACATGTTTAACATGCCGTGTGATTTCATTTTCAGCTCAATTAATTAGAATTTGATTTTTAAACAATTATTTTCTCAGTATGACCATTTTTTTCATTCCCAGATCGCCCGCTTCGGAAAATTCGGTTCAAAATGCCAACTTTGACAGCGTTTTTTACAGTATTTTCTGCATTTATCAAAAAATTAAGAAGCACTACACATTATATAGTTTCTAAATAAGAGAATTTCCAAGTTTGATGCGTTTGAGAGCAAAAATGAATTTTAAAATGAATCAGAAAATTAGCAGTTTGGATCGGAATACACCCTTAAGCTACACAATTGCGCTACACATTCATGTATAAATGGTTTTAAAAAAGTTATTTATAAAAGCACCGAAGCAGCATACGGAGTATCGAAAATTGTCTCACTGTGTACTACTTGTGGTACACAGTGAGACAATGTATATATTTTCATAAATCATACACTTTTACACTCTATCAATAATTTTCTGCAGTTTATGATTTCTAATTAATATTTCTAGATTTTCAAAATATTAAAAATATGAGCCTTGGATGGACAGTGCCAGACCTTGAGCTACCTTCATGCAAATTTTCAGCCTCTTACGTTTAGTAATTTCCCGAGCCATCGCACGCCCACACAGACAGAAAGAGAGAGAGAGAAAACCTTCTTTTATTAATAAATAACTTTTTTAACATCAGAACCCCATAGTAGGTACACAAAAAGACACGTCTCACTGTGTACCACAACTGTGTGTCTCACTGTGTACTTTCGTTACGTTGTAACAAAATGGATGCCACATCTGTTACATCAATTTCATCGCTTTAAAAAGTTTATGTCGTTTCTCCGAAATAGTCTATTATTAGATATAGCTAGGTTTGTTTAAGTAAATATATGTCATATTGAAGGAAATAAACTCTAAAATAGACGTTTATGTAACTATAACCCCTATAAAATAAAGAATTACTTACTATTTTGTTGGACGAGTAACCGAAGTGCGGAAACTACATCCACGTGCTGCATAAGATGAGGTGGTTATGTGTGAGTGCCAGCTACACTCTCAGAAATAAAACTCTCCCTTTTGACGATTCAGAAATCCTCGAGCTGTATTTCGTCGTTTTTGACGATCATTTCCTATTAACATCACGTGACTTTTAACGAAACGTAAACCCTCAAATATTTGACGAAAGTTTTGCCTCAATCACGGTCAGACTCAATGCATTTTAAGGAAACATTTCCTCAAATCCTACGATTTTAGCAAACAGATATTTTCTTGTTTATGTTTGTCCTGTAATAATTTATTTTAAAACAGCACTTAGTGTTTTTCAGAAAATACTGAAATATAGGTAGTTATTGTTTCTTCGTTAGTTATTTTTTTAGCTGTTAGAATTTTTAGGAATACTTATTAATATTATTATTATTTTATTTATATGTTGTCGTTCGTTATGTTTTAATTCGAAAAGAATAAATTTCCTGTGTTTTTCAAAACCATTCAATAAGAAAATTAGGTCAATAAAATTTCAAACTTCTAGGATATCTTTTTTTTTTTTTTTAAAGAAGTATATTATGTTTTCAATCAAATTAAAAATAAACATAATTGATCCCTCTCCTCTTTATAAACAGTAAAGTGTTAAAATCTTATACCCCTACTCAAAGTGATAAAATCTCACGCAATATGCACTTCACAATTCATTATTTGTGAGCAACAAATTAACCAGACCATATTCTAATCATCCATTGATCAAAGAAAATTTCAGTTGTAAATTATTTAATCAAGCCATATTATAATTATTCATTGATACGAAAAACCCATAAAAATAAATTAGCTTTCCTTAAAACTTCCAGAAAATATAGCAGCCCGATAAAATTGCAATCTACGTTATAAAAATAAAACACGAAGTAGAATTCATTATACCAGTCTAAAAACAGACACTTCCAAGTCCCCAGCAGCCAGGTTGGCAGAACAGCGATCTCCCATACGAAAGGTCGTGAGTTCGAATCACGCCGGGGAAAGAGAGAGGTGATTTTTTACTTTCCCGTGTCAATTACTGGAGCTTCCAAACTGATTGAGAGATGGCGCCACCAGCCCTCTTTTGACGAAACTATTGACGAAATTTATATCGTCAAGCAAGTGAAGAAACTAATTTCATCAATTTGACGAAATGTTCGCTCGGAACATTTTCCAGGAAACTATTTCGTCAAAAACAAAGAAAATTTCGTGAAATCTGAGTATTCATTTCTGAGAGTGTAGAAGAAAATGTTATAACTATATGTCAAAGTGGCTGCTGTCTCACTGTGTACCATGTCTCACTGTGTACTCCCCTACCCTATATTTATTTAATAACTTCAAATATAAAATTTGGTATACCGCAATAATGTTCATTGTAAAAATATATAAAATTTGCTTTCTAAAAAATATATAAAATAAATTTATGAAATTTGCTCCAGTTAACGAGCCTACTAAATGGAGAGCCAAAACTGTAATAACATAATTTTAAATAAATGCCTTACACATTAAATTTGGAGAAATCCGATACAATAAATGCCGATAAATAGCTATCATGGAAATTTTGAAAAATACAGCATGGCAGCACCTGTTAAACAAGATTGAAGCTGATCAGAACTACATAATCAATATCAATATAATAACTAAACACGAAGTTTGGTAAAATTCCACCCAATAGATTCGAAGATATAGCTATCATGCAAATCGTGAAACACACAGCAGCACGAACTGTTGGGTTATGATATATACATCGGCAAAGGTTACCGATACCGATAATACCTAATCACTACTTAAGTCAAGCTCTAACTGATTATGAAGTTAGATGAAATTCTATCTCGTAGAAGCACAGATATACCTATCATGGCAATCGTAAAAAACACAGCATAACAACGCTACCTGTTTGGAAATATACATTTAAACTTAATTAGCACTAATTTGTCACTTAATCTGAATTTTGATTAAATTCTGTGCGCTAGTTCTTGAGAGAGAGGCTGCGAGAGAGCCCACAAAATTTGTTTCGCACATGGACTAACATACAGATATTTTCCAAAAGTAGTCAAATGGGGTTAGGGACATCTCAAAATGTATAAATCCAACAAAAAATTTGGTATTCGAATATTTTAATGATTCTACTACTTTCTCCTGATGTATATAGAAGATATTTTAATTTTTGCAACAGTAAATTTTTACCATTTTTACGAAGTGTTAATGCTGCACGTCACCACTTCACAAAATATGGTGGATGGCGCAATGTAGCCTGTTTTTCAAATATATATATATATATATATTACTGCATAATAATCTGTGAAAGCGTAACATGCCGAAAACGTATAGTGCCTTACAGGTAGGTCTCACTCTTCACATCTAAACTCTACAATTGTCTAAACTCGAAAAAACTTCACGGTCTAAACCCTACAATTAAGCCTATTAAGGCAGAAAGCTGTCTGAAACGAATTCTCCGCTCAACTACATATTACGTGGGTCGCAAAACCTTTTAAAGTTTAAAGGTGCATTGAATAACAATAACATTTGGGAACCGATGCCGTATGTCACAGGTATTGTAGTAGGATAACAAATGTAGGATTAAATACTTAAATTAAGCAAATATATATAGGATACAGGGTGAGTCTACATTGTTTTTACAAAATAAGAGGGGTAGATAATATCTATCCAAAAGAGCAATAGTTATCATTGAACAGAGAGTCGCATTCTACTCTCAGAGGAAGAGAAGAGTAAGGTCGAAACGTGTCGAGCATAAAGTCATCGCCTCTGACGTCATTTTGTATTTGCCTACGTAGCATATCTCCTAAGCAAGATGGCCAGAGAGACATGTGTTTTATGCGCGATGGAGCCCCAGCTCACTTTCCTTCACGGTCCGGCACTTCTTGAATGCCACATATCCCGCACGATGAATCGGAGGTGGCTTGGCCTCCTCGCTTACGAGACCTCAACCTTCGAGACTTTTTCTTCTGGGAGCACATGAAATCTTTAGTGTACGAGACGCCTGTGGACTGGGCTGAAGATTTCGTAGCGAGAATCGTTGTTGCCGCTGGCAAAATTAGCACAGCGTCAGAAATCTTCGAGAGGGTACGCCAGTACTTCCTTCGCTGGCGTGAACTATGCAACGACTCGCATGGCTGCCACTTTGAGCATTGGCTGTGAATTTTTCTCTGATTAATAAATCAGATTGTGCAACTTTTGGTATCGTTCGCTTTCCCAACACCATTCATGTTGAAATTCTAATTCTACTCTTTTCTGCTTCTCAGAGTGGAATGCGACCCGATGTTCCAGGGTAATTATTGCTCGTCTGGATGGGTACTATACCCCTCTTATTTTGTAAAAAATAATTTTGCCATTATGCGTATATATATTGCTCTTTCAAGTCCATATCATATTTATATATTTTTCTTTTACTAACTATTCTTGTCCCTTGCTGGGCCTCTTTTATTCGGTGAGGTCAGAGAGCTGCAGCCCCTCCTCTTAACTGGGGCTTTTCGTGTCATGGTCAATACTGTTTTCATGCGCATTAAAATGGATGGGTACGATTTTTTTTTTTTGAACAGGTACATCTAAGGATGAAAAATATTTTACGCATTCGGAGCCTTTGGACTTCCGAACGAACTTTTTTGAACACGTACACGTAAGGATGAAATTTAATATTTTACGTACAGTAAACTTCCTATTATCCGTAATTCACGGGACCGATGGTGTGGCGGATAATCGAAATAGATGGATAATTGGAAGACAGTATACTAAAATGACATTTCTATATAAACAAAAAAAATTATTTTCCTTCCTGTGTATTTTCGTTTACAAAAAGGCATAACTGATAAAAAAAAAACCTATTTATAAGACAAATTTAGAATTTTACGAAATAAATATATAGTATATCTGTTTTCATACAAAGTAATCCACTATACTTTTATGTTTATGCTTTGCTTGTGCTTTTACTACAGCAAGATTACGAATTCTACGTAATAAAAGTATTTGAATTGTGCTTCCTGTTGCATCTCAAACCAATTAATACATTTAGAGACAGTATGACTGACTCCTAGATGATCATTCCCAGATCACGACATTCATCTGCTTCAAGCTTCTCTGATTTCAAAATATTTTGAATAATTTCGTTATCCGTTGATTGTTCATAACCAATATCGTCGTTGTCACAATTAAAATTCTGTGATTTCATCCCCCAAAATACTTTCTAGCTGCTGTTTTTCACATCAGACAAGCCTTTTACTCAAAACAGATGTGCATTTTAATTTTTGTTATTCATTTCTGATTTTAATAAAAATGAGAAAGTGGAGTGGCGGTTGATCGTGTGCGACCTTCGGTATTACGTGGTAGCGAGCCGGTCAAGGCTTATTTTCGAAGGGGAGGGAATCAAATTACAATTCAATTTATGAATAAAATAAATATATGACATTTATTAATTAGAATGACAAAGTTGATTTTTTTCGATATGAGAGTTATTTCAGATTGCTCCTACGTTACAAATATTTGTTTACGCTCGTTGCGAGGAAAATAGTCTTATTGAAAGGCGGCAGCCTTAAGATATAATTCCAGATAGTCCAGTAAGAGATTGTTCAAATATCGCTTAGTCCGTGCGGTCTTTGACGATCTACGGTAATAATAGTCCTGGCTGGGAGATCTAATCTCCCATCGTTCACCAACGTAAGTACGAGGATTGCGGACCCGGTTTGCTTTGCTGCTCTCAAGGTGAGAGGGTAAGATGAAAACTAGAGAATCTAATTCTCCGTAACAAAACCTCGGCGCAAGTACTGCAAGTCCAACTTGCTGCTTCGCGTCCCCGTCATTAACTAACTACTCCTTCAGGGCTCTCTTCTGAGTTCTAAAAATTGTCTTTTCTTTAGACAATCCTTGTTCTTCCTGTTTCTGATTTGTTCATGAGCTTTTAGCTAGGATACACCTTAATTTCCCACGCTCTGGGGACCATCTGCCTCAAAGTGAAAGTCGGAAATGATCACAGGGATATCTTATGGGCTTTGCGAATTCAGTGCCTTTGCAGGCTGTCTCGTCCCTGAAATTAATCCCTGACCAGCGATCGCTCATCTGGTCATCTCGACTAAATGCTGCTGTCACAGCTGTCTAGAAGATAGATTATAAACCATCTAAGCTTCAGATGCTTTTCCGACGATTCGTGGACATAGGTGAGTGTTCAGAAGTTTGCACATTCACCCCCCCCTCCTCCTTCGAAAGAATATTTTGGCCGCAGGACAGAATATTCGGAAAGTGAGAAGTAGGTTCAAAAAATATATATGAGTGGCTCAGAAACACAAAAAGCATTTATAAATAAGTACTTAACTTTTACGTTTATTTACACAAGTACTTCCGAAAAAATTCTTTCCATAACTCCTTTTCCTTATTTTTACACTTTACAAAATACACTTGAGAGGAAAAAGAGAAGACAAAAAAATCAAACAAATATACCCTTACAACATAAATATGAAAAAGAGACCTTTTCCAATAAAATACTTAGAAAATTATGAGAGTCGATTAAATATAATCTCTGTTTTTTCCACTCTCTCTTTTTTTTTAGTTACTCCGCCTTACTAAGAAAATAACATGTTTGATGTCTTTTCCTGGCCTATGTTTAATTGCATACTGGTATTGTTGCAAAGTCAGTGCCCATCGTAGAAGTCTTGGATTATTTCCAGCATTATTCTTTAGGAATGTTAGTGGGCAATGATCTGTTTCTATGAGGAATTTTTGTCCGTCGATATAATGACGTAATTTTTTATAGCAAAGATTATCGCCGCGCACTCTCTCTCTCTTGCACTGAATTTTTTCTCGGTTTCACTGAATTTCCTGCTCAGGTATATGATGGGATGCTCTTCTAAATTTATTCTCTGCGCGAGGACAGCCCCTACACCGAAATTTGAAGCATCCATTTGTATTATAAATTCTGCCTCATAATTTGGTGCGTACAGAATGGGCTCCGCCGTGAGTTTCTCTTTCAGCGTTTGAAAGGCCCTTTCCATTTCTTCGTCACATTTATTTTTTCCCTTTTATTTTTTTCTTTTTAATGCTCTTGTGAGCGGTTCTACGATAGTCGCGTAGTTTTGGATATACCTAGCGTAATACCCGGCCATATCTAAACATCTACGGATTTCGGTTTTCGACTTGGGGGTCGCCAATTCCGTGATTGCTTTAATTATTGCCTCCGCTGGCCTCCTTTGTCCTTCCTCCACAATATGCCCTTGGTATTTAACTGTTCTTTGCGCAAATTTACATTTTGAAATTTTTACTGTCAAATTTGCGTCCCTAATTCTGGATAGCACCTCCCGAATGTGCTCCAAATGGGCTTCCCATGTTTCTGAAAAAATCGCCATGTCGTCCAGATATGGCAGGCAGAAATCTTCTAGTCCCTTTAACAATTTTGCCATAAATTTGGAGAATCTGTACGAAGCGTTGACTAATCCAAAGGGTAATCTTAAAGGTAAATATGTTGCTTTATTGTTACGAATGCTGCGTATTTTTGGGCCCGCGGGGTCATTGGGATTTGCCAATAGCCTTTTGTTAAATCGAATACCGTTTTGTACTTCGCCGCCGCCACACGCTCCACTCTCTCCTCGATATTAGGCAAGGGGTAACTCTATTTTAGTAACTGCATTTAGCCGACGAAAGTCCACGCATGGGCGTGGCTCCTTACCGGCTAATTCCACTAGAATTAAGGGCGAATAATAGTCTGACTCCCCTTCCTTTATAATATTAAGTTCGAGCATCCTTTTAATTTCTTTCTCTAAAATTTCTTCTTGTCTGCGGGACATTCTATACGGTCTAACTCTAACTGGTTTGTCATTACTACCTAGATATCGTGCTCCTCCATGTCTGTCGCCCCCGGGTTATTTGAGAAAACCTCTCTAACACCCCCCCAGTAGGATTTCTAATTCCCGTAATTGTTCACTATTGCACCTATCCGTCAGATTGCTATCTTTTACAATTTCCTCAAAATTGTAGTTATCGGGCTCATCTAGTGGGAAAGCTATTTCCAAGTCGTGCTGATACTCTTCCCCGTCGCATAAGTGCACCAGAATATTTATTTTTTCCACCCGTTGTATGTACGGTTTCAATAGGTTTACGTGGAAAACTTGCTCTTTCGCGCACCTCCCCGGAATCTCTACTGCATAATTTGTCTCTGAAATTTTTTCTTTTATTCTCGCCGGACCTGTCCAGCTAGCTGCCATTTTATGCGGTTTTTGCGTCGCTAGTACTAGAACCTGATCCCCCGGTTGAAATTCGCGTACAATCGTTTGTTTATCATATCGTGTTTTCCTTTTTTGTCTATTTTCTAACAGATTTTGCTCCGCTAACTCTTGGCATCTTTTCAGTCTGTTCATGAGCTCGAAAACATATTCTGTTACTACTTCTGACTCTTTGTTCTCCCCTGTCCATTGTTCGAATAAAAGTGTCTCAGGCGTCCTGAGGTTTTTGCCGAAAACTAACTCTGCTGGGCTGAACCCAGTGGAATCGCTGACTGCATTGCGTATCGCCAATAATGCGTGTGGCAAGTTTTCTTCCCAATCTGTCCCGCTTTCCAGGCACATTACTTTTAATAACCTCTTAATCGTACGGTGCAGACGTTCAACGTTATTTGCTTTCGGATTGCAAACACTGGAATGACGCAACCTGACTCCAAATTTCTCGAAAAAAGCCGTCGTTAAGTCTGGCGTAAACGATTTTCCTAAGTCTGTCTGTACCTCTTTAGCATAGCCTACCCTACTAAAAATCTGCATTAGTGCTTGTACCACTGTTTCCGATGACATGTTTTCTATCGGAATCGCCTCTGGATATTTCGAGAAAACGCATAACGCTGTCAACATATATTTATTTCCCCGTTTTGATTTAGTTAAAGGGCCTACCAGGTCGATTGAAAGTTTTGAGAATACCTCTGCGATTACAGGTACCCTCGCCAAAGGGGCCTTTTTTGTTTCGCCCGATTTTGCCACTAACTGACAAGGCGTACAGGATTTTACGTAAAGCTGTGTTTCTTTGATAACATTTGGCCAGAAGAAGTACCGTAGTAATTTATCTTTTGTTTTTTTTTCTCCCAAATGCGCCGCACTGCTCGTGACAGGCACTCAAAATTGCCTTTCTGAATTTTGTAGGAACCACTATTTGTTCCCTCTCCGAACCCCTGTGATCTTTAACCCTTCTAATAACAATGGAGTTTTTGTACTCAAAAACTGATATCTTTTCACGCACTTTTTGTCTGATTATCTCAAGTGACATGTCTTCATTCTGCGCAGTTTCGAAATCTTTCCTTTCTATTTTGCTCAAAGGTCTCGCCTTGGACGAGCGGTGGTAAGGAAATCGGCTCCTCCCCTTCGCTCCCAGCTGACTCGACGTCTGGCGTCGCTTTTTCCGGACTAATCTCCCGTGATTGACTGACCCCTTGAATGCACGGCTCCACATTTTGACTGCTATTGGTTTCGCTTTCTTTGGTCAGCTGTTTAGCTTGACCGCGTGTTGTTACTACGTGTAATGTTTGAGGTTTCAATGCGTTTCCTGAATCGATAAGATTTTGAGTTAAATTGCCCAAGATATAATAATTAATATCTGATTCTTCATTCGTGACGATGGCTTTGGTCGTAATTAGCCTTTTGTCTGGTAATTCGAGCGTAACTTCGGCTATGGGAAGGCAACGAAGATTGCTAAACAAGGGCTGTTTTACCCAGCTAACGTTCCCATTGAATTGGCTACTTTTAACCAAGCTTCCAGGGCATACATCCGTCATGCTTCCGCTGTCACGTAGAATTGCAATTTCCATGCCATTTACCCTCCCCCGACTGAGATACGGTTCAAAACCTTCTTCTAAGTCCGGCTCTCTGCTAATATGCTGGATCGTTTTATGCGGGGTTTCCCTTTTTTTTAGCTCCGGGCAGTTGCGCTTCCAGTGCCCCCCACCGCAAACAAAGCACGTATCTTTTTTTTGTTTTTTCGAAGGCTTTTTGTCTTTCCTTATCATCATTTTTCTCCCTCCAGTTATTTTTATTTTCGGGATTTTCCATCGGGTCCCTTTCTCCGTAACTCGGACGATCAAACCGTTTTTTGGTGTCGTTTTCCGCATATCTTGGCCTCTCGAATCTTTTTCCCACGGGGAGTCTCGCATACCCTTTCCAGGTCGTTGCGCCCTTTATTGCTTTATACCCGTCCAGGTCTTTTGCGAGCTTGTCTGGTTTTTTATACTCTGCCCACGAATCTATAAAATGATTTCTAGTTTCGGTCGGCACTCTTCGTTTAATTTGTTCCGTAATGAGTAAGTCTTTTAGCTCCTCTAAGCTTTTAATGCCCAAAACATCTAACCACCCATCTTGAAAACTATTTAATTCGAAGATTAGGTCTTTCCATGGGGTGTTTGTATTTTTTTGACACCTCATTAATTTTAAACGATAGGCCTCTGCTGTTAACCTATATCGTTCTAAGAGAATTTTTTTCACGTGAGCAAAATTGCCCACACTGCCAGAAGGTTCTCGTAATATTAATTCTGCTACTTCTATGGGCAATAAACCTAAAAGATGAGTTACTAGGTCATCTGACTCGATTACGACCTTTCTGCCTGTCTCTCAAATAAATTTAAAAAAAGAGTTATGTCTGATTTTTCTGGACCGAACGTATGCATAATAGATTTTATGTTTAATTTTGGGCCTCTATCAGAATGATTGCTCGTACTGGAACTGCTTCTCTCTGTGCCTTGCGTTAATCTTAATTCTTCTAGTTTGAATTTCCTTTCTTTCTGTCTGTCTGCGCTGTCTAATTTAGCTTTTTCTAATTCTATCTGTTCTTTTTCACGTTCTCTTGCCGCTTTTTCCCGTTCCTTTCCCCTAAACGTTTTCTCTGTCTTGTACAATATACCTGGCTTGCGTTAGCGCAAAGTCTTCCTCTTAACTATCTGACTGCTCAATTTTTTGGATGATTATTTGTAGTGTATCCCCCTCAAGTTCTACACCCAATTCTGCTGCTAAATTCTGTAGATCAACCTTTCTGCAATGTTTTAATGCAGTCACCCATGTCATAATGAAGCCTTATTTTTAACACAATTTCAATAAATTATACCAATAATTTCCTCGGGCAATTTAAAACCTGTCAACTGACACTATAAAGTAATTTCATACTTATCCAAAATATAGCTTTTTACTTTAAATGCTTACATAAACACATTTTGAATACAAATACAGCATATAAAGAATAAATTTAAAACTCTCTCTGAAATTACCTGACTACCTTCTAGCTTATGTTAAAAATATTCAATATGCAAGAGAGAGGGAAAAAATAGCACTGAAATCCCTATACACACATTTAAAACACAGTATAACAAGTACTTTTTTTTTGTTAATGGAATTGTACACATAATTTTTGGAAAACCTTTTTATTTTTCTTGGGTCAATCCATTTCAAGTGGTCCAGAAAATCACTTTTTCGTTGCTCGACCATTTTTAAAAAATCTGAAATTTTTTGTACAACAACCCTAACATAATGGAAGTTCAAAATGACTATTATTTTAATTTTATTAATTTTTGTTTGTGCATGACGGCCATCTTTGTTTCATCGTCTGCAGCAATTTTCTCACAAGAAGCGTTTATGGAATTGTAAATAATTCATCGTTTATTTATCCAATTCAAGTGCGGATTAAAGCAATTTGTACAGAATATATTGGGCTAAAAATTTGGTAATGGAGTAGTTTCCAAGACTAACTGCTTATTGGTAAAATTTAAGCATAAAAATTCAGTTTTTTGGAAAAATTTGTCCGTTTACAAGAGGAAATTTTTCTAGCAAGGAAAACTGTCAACATGACAATTTTTTTTACAAATAGGCCGAAAGTACTTGTACTCATACGCCAAGTTCTAGATCTGAGACTTTCTTTCTCTTAGCTAAAAAAATTCCCAAATTTTTCAAAAATCTCAAAAATCGCACTTTTCAGGCTTTGATATCGCTGGTGGGGCACGAGATAAAAATCTGAAAATTTTTTTTATAAGAGTATTGTATGGTAGTGTTATGCACAAGAAATTTCAGGATGGAGATTTGACTACAAGCTGAGATATGGCAAGGGCAACATGTCAAAACAATACTGCCAAACTATTGTTTTGTTGTAGTCACAGCTAAATATTTATCTCAGAGTACCATTTAAATTTATTTTTTAGATTATCTTTAAATAATAGTAACAGAAATTAAAGCCTTTTGCAATTAATTTTAAAAATAATTATGCTTAAGGCCTACATTTTGTATGGTTTCAGTAGTTTTTGTTGTAATTTTAGTAACTAAAAGAAACCTGAGCACTTTTACCTATATATATATATATATATATATATATACAAGACCTGAGACAAAAACAGAATAGGGAAAGAGAAAAGATGTTAATGATGGCATACTTGTTGAGACATGATCAAACGTGTCAAAACACATTCCTGCTTGTTGGTCTAAAAACCACAATTTTAATGCTACTTGTCAGTCCCTGAAATTTGTTCCTACCATAAGTATGTTCCTGCAAATGAAACATTATGCGATGTTACCATGCATCAGCCTCAAGTAATTTTCAGAAAGTAAAGATACCCAAAGCCTTTTCAAAATTTATACTGCAGAAAAATCACATTTTTGCATAAGAATAAGCTAGGAATTATTAATGAATTGAGACTTGCACATAGTGATTTCAAAGTATATTTCTATGAACCAGCAGCGCCAAGATCTTCAATCAAGTTATCAAGAGATGGCAAGACTTGGTTCCTACAAATAAAATTTTGAGAAAAATCAAAATTGTGGTTTTTGAACCAACAAGCAAGAATGTGTTTTGACACGTTTGATCATGTCTCAACAAGTATGACAATATTAACAGCTTATCTTTTTCCCTATGTTGTTTTTGTCTCAGGTCTTGTATAAAAATATTTTTTTCTTTATGTAAAAGTGCTGAGGTTTCTTTTAGTTACTAAAATTACTTACAACAAAAATTACTGAAACCATACAAAATTTATGGCCTTAGGCATAATTATTTTTTTAATTAATTGCTAAGCTTTGCAAAGGCCTTTATTTTCTGTTACTATTATTTAAAGATAATCAAAAACATAAATTTAAATGACATTCTGAGATAAATACTTAGCTGTGACTACAACAAAACAATAGTTTGGCAGTATTGTTTTGACATGTTGTCCTTGCCATATCTCAGCTTGTAGTCAAATCTCCATCCTGAAATTTCTTGTGCATAACACTACCAAACAATACTCTTATAGAAAAAAAATTTCAAATTTTTATCTCGTGCCCCATCAGAGATATTAAAGCCTGAAAAGTGCGATTTTTGTCATTTTTGAAAAAATTGGGATTTTTTTTTAGCGAAGAGAAAGAAAGTCTCAAATCTGGAACTCGGCGTGTGAGTACAAGTACTTTTGGCCTATTTGTAAAAAAAAATTATGTCATGTTGACAGTTTTCCTTGCTAGAAAAATTTCCTCTTGCAAACGAACAAATTTTTGCAAAAAACTGAAACTTTATGCTTAAATTTTACCAATAAGAAGTTAGTTTCGGAAACTACTCCATTACCATATTTTTAGCCCAATATATTCTGTACAAATTGCTTTAATCCGCACTTGAATTGGATAAATAAACGATGAATTATTTACAATTCCGTAAACCTTTCTTGCGAGAAAATTGCTGCAGACGACGAAACAAAGATGGCCGCCATGCACAAACAAAAATTAATAAAATTAAAATAATAGTCATTTTGAACTTCCATCATGTTAGGGTTTTTGTACAAAAAATTTCAGATTTTTAAAAAATGGTCGAGCAACCAGTGCTGGACCACTTGAAATAGATTGACCCTCTTCTATATGAGCACTGCTTTGCAAGTCACCCAGCGTTATATTAATAGAAAATAGATTTGCAGAGAAAAGTTTCTTATCTATTAAGACTATTAAAACTTACACTTCAATATAAAAATAAACTTCCTCACCACCTAATCTATAATATACCCATACTTCGATTCTAAATAAAAGAGCTCCTAATGCTGGGCCCTTTTTTATTCTTTGACCCTGTCGTAGCAAATTCCCCCTTGAAGAAGTCTCTTCCCTTTTCTACCGGTGAGAAGTCTCCCCCTTAATCTTCTCGAATCCGAGATAGCAGATTAAGCTTTGTCAACAAGTTAAGTAACTTAATGCCTTGCGAATAATCCTGAACAATAGAACCATCCCCTATTTTGAACTTCCAAAAAAGAAAAAAAGGGAAGGAAAAAAAATTTTTGATTCCCAAGTTAAGTTTTTGAACAAATTTTTACACAATTATAGAGCCACTCAAAAATTTAAATGAGCCTACCTTTTTTTTTTGTTGAGTCGCGTCCCATCTGTTGCGGCTGTGCATCAGAGTTGAGGATCCGGTCACTCAAAAGCTCTTTCGTCTGGCTTTTGAAGGGGCGAGGGTTTCTCCGTTGACGGTCAGTTGTTCACAGGGTGCTGACAAGATGCGTCCGTTGTTATCCCCGAGTCGTCTCTAGAGGAAGCTCTGCTGTCTGCAGTCACACTTTCTTGGAACCAAGGCTGTCTCAGCAAACACCTTGCTTGTTTTCCTCTTTGGGTACGTATTTACGCTGCCACCAATTGTGCAACCTTCGGTATTACGTAGTAGCGAGCCGGTCAAGGCTTTTGTTTTCGGCTGGGAGACCTAATCTCCCGTCGTTCACCAACGTAAGTACGAGGATTGCGGACCCGGTCTGCTTTGCTGCTCTCAAGGTGAGAGGGAAAGATGAAAACTGGATAATCTAATTCTCCGTAACAAAACCTCGGCGCAAGTACTGCAAGTCCAACTTGCTACTTCGCGTCCCCGTCATTAACTAACTACTCCTTCAGGACTCTCGTCTGAATTCTAAAAATTGTCTTTTCTTTCGCGTTGAGGGTTCAGCCAATCCTTGTTCTTCCTGTTTCTGATTTGCTCATTAGCTTTTAGCTAGGATATACCTTAATTTCCCACGCTCTGGGGACCATCTGCCTCAAAGTGAAAGTCGGAAATGATCACAGGGATATCTTATGGGCTTTGCGAATTCAGGGCTTTTGCAGGCTGTCTCGTCCCTGAAATTAATCCCTGACCAACGATCGCTCATCTGGTCATCTCGACTAAGTGCTACTGTCACAGCTGTCTAGAAGATAGATTATAATCCATCTAAGCTTCAGATGCTTTTCCGACGATTCGTGGACATAGGGTGTGTGTTCAGAAGTTTGCACATAGAGTGGTGGTGAATCGGAAGTTTACTGTATTCGGAGTCTCTGGATAAATTATTGAACTGTACTCTTTTTTGGTGTTATGATCATGTCACTAAAGTTAAAATTTATCACTTTATCTTATTTGAGACTTCGCAACTTGATTCTGGCAGATTAGGTAACGAACGAGATCTCAGCTATTTAGAGACAATGTGTTCAAAATTATTAAGATTAGATTTCAGTTTTTATTGTTTTAAATGTGGAGACAATAATTCGTGCATAACTTGTGTTTCATGACTGAGTAAATATTTTTTATATCATAAAACGTGGATAAAAATTTTCAAGCATGAAATTACAACAACGTCTCCTAACCTTCATCATAACATTCTGTACTAGCCAAAGGAAGTAGTAGAGTTTGAATTGTCGTAAAATGTTGCTCCAGCTCGATTGACGTGCCAAGTTTGATATTTTTGTTGTATTGTGGAGGTTTTTACATATAGATTCCAAATATGTTAGGTGCCATTTTTTATACACATTTTTGAGGGGTGATTTTCAAGATAGCGTCCAAGATGGCTGCCATTTACTGACTTCTTTAATATTTGAGGCATATTATTGACCAGTATGTCAAATTATATGTTTTCAGGGTCAAGAAATGCAAATATATAATAAAATTAGGAGTAAATTGAGCTTTTGAAGTGTTTTAAGCGATAAGATGCAAATAAAGCACAAAAATATGAAAGACATTAGATATACTAGCGTTTTATTCACCAGTTATACGCAACCAAAGTATTTAAATGAAATAACATAAATTATTGAAGATATTGAACAAAATTATTAAAAACAGCATTTATATGTATATACAGTACTGGGATGTTATGTATCCTCTTCTGAATCACTGCTATCGCTGTGATGATATTGATAGTCCTTTGTATTGTTGCAGTCTCTGCATTTGCAAAGGGCAGTTCAAACCAGAGAATTCTTTAAGCAAGAACATTTCCCAACTGTACATGTTCTCTTACACTCATATTTCATAAGTTAAATAACTCCTTTGGGCGAAGGTAACTCCAGGTATTTGACAGGAGAAATTACTCCTTCGCCATTTTCCCCCCAACCATTGCCAATAAGTGGGGGTATTGTAGGTCGGGGATTTCTGTAGCCCTTTCCAATGGTGCAAATTAAGTTGGATCTTAGAATATGTGACTTCAGTGCTCCAAGGATTGATGGTAATTTCTAGCCTCGAAACCTTTAGTTCTGAAAAGGTGCCATCTTAACTCTGAAATCTTTTAAAAATTACTATTTTTCAAAAAAGTCCAGTCGGTGAATTTTTCAAACAACGACAGATTGGATAATGGATCAACATTAGGTTTCCCAAGTTATTGAAAAGCTGTTATAATATTATCATCACACTAAAGATTGATATACACTTTTATCCACTTCTGTTTTGAAATGCCTATAAATTTTCCTGCCCAGTCTCCACCAGTATATGAATGTAAACATAGTAAACCTTTTGCTTTTATGAGCACCTATTGCTCGACATCTTTGATTAACATTAATTTTTTTGTGTTTGTTGTCTTGACCAGTAACAAAATTGATTTCACTGCTTACTAGATGACATGAAACCAAGTCAATTAGCAATATGAAAATGTCAGTATCTTGCGGAAATCAAGTACATGAAGGTCTGCTTCTTTATGTGTATGATCATATAATTCTGAATCGAAAACATTCGCGTGGTTACTGTATGCCTTACTGCCAAAAACGTCAACAATTTTCTTCTCACTAGCAGCAAAAACCTGTAGTAATTTATTCCCGAGATACTCAATCAGCTCTGATTTTGTTTCATTATGTGAAAGAAACGTCTTTAATGAAACCAACGTTATATTGGTACTATTTGTAATTGTAAATGTAATAGGTTCTGTCACCCCCAATCTTTTCTTACTAGTTTGCTCCTTCAATGAATGCTCAAGGTATTGGTCAAATATTATTCCCCCTTCAGTGTATCCGCTTGTCATTTTCATAATGATCTCGGTAAAAGCATTTGCGAAGTCTTAACAAGTTTTCATGGCAAGTGTCTATTTTACTGTTTGTACGATTGCCATTCCATCTATAATACAAACTTTTTCTGTCGGAGAAGTAATCGAGAATTCTAATGATTCAAGCATGGTTGATCGATTATATTGCTCTATTTCTGCAATGAATGAACTTTTGTCAGTTGGAATATGAAGATATCCATCAGAAGAAAATAATGATCTTACTGTTACAGAACACTCGTAGTTTCCAATTTCTTTTTTTAGGTTTGTAGACATTTGAGGTCTTGATTCCATAACAACAAGAAAACGAGCAAGAAGTTTCCTATCTTTTCGAATTAGTCTATCTCTTGCAAACTCTTCGAATTCCAATTGGCCTTTTTGGTCGACGATTTAGAATATCATACTTCGCAGATTCTGGAATTTTCATAGAGGATGCAACATTCATTAGTGTGGTATTATCTTGGAAAGGGTTTCCTCCACAATGATCCTGAATACTATCCTTGACGATGGCTGCATTGTGAAAAACTCTTAGCGACATGGAAGTCCGAAGTTGATAGTGTTTCCTGGGCTGCTTCAAGACTTTATTTGGACAGTACTTTTCAAAGTAAGTTGAAACAATGCGTAATACTTCTGGTGCACACAAGAAATACCTTTCGAGGGCGTTTTCATCCTGAGTTAAACCAATAACTCCACCAATGTTCTTCAGTTCTTTGATTTTCTGTTTCAAGTTCTGGTCTGAAAATAGTTTCGTAAACGGCACATTGGCTTTGGATACTGCAAAACAACCAGATTCGAGAGTATTTCATATTTCTTGATACGTTGTTTTAAGGTCCTTCATCTGTGCTATGTATACTAGAATGAGTCTGGCATAATGAAATAAGTCATGAGCAAAATAATACTTGATTTGTTCCTCTAATGACGCGAGATGCAATGTCCAATCTCCTTGACGAGTGGCACGGATGAAATGTAACAAATATCCAAATTGGTTCATATACTGAAGTAAGAACTTTGCCATATCACCACTGCATTGTGTAATATGTGGAAGACGATTTTTTTCAACTAGTGCTTTGATCGCTTCAAACAAAGCTGTAGCTTCAGTTTCACAATTGTGCAATTTCTCACGTAGTGAGTTGCATTTTTCTTGCAGGGAAATAATCTCTGTAGAATGTGGCAGTGTTTCAAAGAGAAGGTCGTAGCATGCCAAATCGATAGTCACGTGAAACTCTATGCCTTCAGTATATAAGTAATTTCGTAGTAAATTTATAAATAAATAAAAAATAACACAATTTATGCCCATTTTGATTATATATTTGCATTTTTTGACCCCAAAACATATAATTTGATATACTGGTCATTAATATCCCACAAATATTAAAAAAGTCAGTAAATGGCAGCCATCTTGGACGTCATCTTGAAAATCACCTCAAAAATGCACAAGAAAAAAATGGCACCATATTTGGAATCTACATGTCAAAAGCTACAAAATTAAAAAAAATATCAAACTTGGCACAAAAATCGAGCTGGAAAACATTTCAGACCCTACTAAAGGGGAAATTTAAGGATTAAGGAGGCAGTTTACCTCAAAATTGGTCAGAAGGTCGATTTTCTTTTTTAATATTAATTGAAAGCTTGTCTGATTGTGAATATTTTGACACCTCATTTTGACCCATAAGGCAATTATATCGCGAGATATTGTAAATTTTGTTAATACACCCAGCGCAATTACCCATACAAATTAAAACTTTAATGGCTTTTCTCCATGTTCATATTTTCCTCACTTTCCTGTTTTAAAAGTACTAAGGCTTTTTTAGGTAGATTTCGTAAGAAATACTACCTATTGCAGTCGTTACCATGGTGCGACTTTTGAAAAATTCCTTCATAACTTTTCATTATAGGACCCCAGAAACCAAAACCACCCCCACCTAAAAAGCTTATATATATATATATATATGTATGTATGTATGTACTAAATTTTGTCCGCACGATAAAAGTCGCAATTATGCACGAATCATCTTCAAACTCGCCAACAACTTTGAGATGGCTAATATCTCGGCGGGGATTGAAAATGGGCGAAATCGGCCCAAGAGGGTGGAAATGGGAAGGGTTCAAAATTTTGAATACTGTCTTAACATGATTCTGATAAAACCAGCTCTTACACAACAATGGCAGGAAAAAAAAAATCCCTGCCGGCTCGGGCCTACAGGCGGAGGTAGATTTCGAAGTTAAGTACTAAATTCACCAACAAAACTTAAATCAAGATTAAAAATAAACCCAGTTTCTTCGCTAAGAATGACCTCTAGAGAGCTAAACATTTTGTGAAAATTCTAATATACACACACGCATGTATATGGAATAGGTTTAAAAATGGCTAAATCAAATTCAGAGAACCTCAAAGTGTTAAAATATGTTAATATTTCCATACTCGGGTTTTTATCATGTTTTAATACGTTTCTTCAAACTCAATGACGTTACATATTCACCTGCTGTGGTCCATTATATTTTCAATATGACGCAATATTTTGTTGTTTTTTTTTAATTCGTCAAACTATTTATTTCATTTTGAATTTTCATGCAGAAATCTTGCTCGAGAAAACTTATGACGTAATATTCAATTTGTTTTGAATTCGTCAAACTGCTTATCTAATTTAATTTTTCACGTGAAAACACTGCATTAGAAAAGCAATTGTTGTGGTGAGAATTTTATTGCTTTTTTTTTAATTGTTGGCAACAGCTATAACGAAAATTATTTATTTTTTCCTGCCATTGTTGTGTAAGCTGGTTTTATCAGAATCATGTTAAGACGCTATTCAAAATTTTAAACCTTCCCCATTCCCATGCCCTTGGACCGATTTTGCTCATTTTCAATCCCCGCCGAGGAATTAGCTATCTTAAAGTTGCTGGCGAGTTTGAAGAAGTTCCGTGCATAATTGCGACTTTTATCGTGCGGACAAAATTTAGTACATACATACATATATATATATATATATATAAACTTTTTAGGTGGGGGTGGTTTTGGGTTCCTGGGGTCATGTAATGAAAAGTTATGAAGGAATTTTTCAAAAGTCGCACCATGGTAACGACTGCAATAGGTAGTATTTCTTACGAAATCTACCTAATAAAAGTTTTTCGTTATAGCAGTTGCCAACAATTAAAAAAAAAAAAAAAACAAATAATAAAATTCTCACCACAACAATTACTTTTGTTTTGCAAAATTTTCACGTGTAAAATTAAATAGTTTGACAAATTGAAAACAAATTGAATATTACGTCATAAGTTTCCTAGAGCAAGATTTCAGCATGAAAACTCAAAATAAATAGTTTGACGAATTAAAAAAATATGTATATTGCGTCATATTGGAAATATAATGGACCTCAGCAGGTGAATATGTAACGCCATGTAAGTTTGAAGAAACGTATTAAAACATGATAAAAACCCGACTATGAAAATATTAACATATTTTAACACTTTAAGTTTCTCTGAATTTTTTGTAGCCATTTTTTAAACCTATTCCACATATATGTGTATGTGTATTCGTGTATATTACAATTTTCACAAAAAGTTTAGCTCCCTACAGCTCGCTCTTTGTGAAGAAACTGGGTTTTATCTCTAATCTTGATTTAAGTTTTGTTGGAGAATTTAGTACTTAACATCGAAATCTACCTCGGCCTGTAGGCCCGAGCCGGCAGGGATTTTTTTTGTATTTGAGATGGAGATTTAAACTTTTTTGTGTATGTTCTTTATTATATATGTGATAAATCTGCGCATAGAATTGGCTTTCAGGTTTTTTGTAAAATTTTTTTAATTAAAAGTATGTGGAGATGTGTTAGATTTCATCGTTTTACACTACATCTATCAGTAAAAAAATTATATTAAATTTAATATTAGATGTATCTAAAAATCCATGCGCAGTCCTGTGTAATGCACATTTGGTAATCTTTAAACAAACATTGGGCAAAAAATATCAATATTTAACCCTTATCTAGTGAGGTGGGGCGTTTTGCACCACAGAGAAATTTAAATTATGAAATATAGCCATTTTACATTACTTGATGGACTGTACACTTACATATGTAAGTACACTTACAGTGCTTTTTCAGTTGTTTTTATACAAGTAAATAATGCAAAATTCACAGGAAATTTTCTTATTTTAATTCGCTTAATTTTGTGTAGTGCACAAGAAATTAATATTTGGTGTTACATGCCTCACCACTTACGTTATAAAAAAAAATCACCTCAGCACTTACGGGTTAAAAAAGTAGTAGGGATTTTAAAAAATGCAATTTAAAAAAAAATTTTTTTTTTTTTTTATTAAATATGCAGTTAATTTTTTTTTTCGAATTTTACTGTTAGTTGAATATTGAAATGCAGTAAGTTCACCATTTCAACCATATTTTTAAAAATAAAGTTGTTGAAAAGGTAAACTGCCCCCTAAAAATACAACTGTAATAATAAAAACTTTTCTTTATTAGTAAAGATCAATTAGCAAAATAACTTTTAAGAATATTGATTGAAAATGCCATGATTTCTGTGATAGATACATTTCGGCATCTATGGAATGGAATTTCACCAAATTTAACATGAAAGATGTTTGTAAAATATGATGATTCAATATATGCTTTAATTACTTAACGAGGGGGGGGGGGGGGGGGCGCTGCAATGCTATGGATTTTGCAATTAAAATTACAATCTACATAATCTTCAATTGGCAAGCAATTAATATAATGTTATACAGTGCGGCGCAAAAGCTTAAGCACAACGCAAATATTTTAATAGAAATAAAATTGTACGATAGAATGCTTTCAAATATCCGTTGTAGGTGAATACAATGGTCATAAATATATATGTGAAATTTGGTAAAAATTCATCATTACGAAAATCAGAAATTACAAAAAAATATGTTTTGTGATGTCGCAAAAGCTTATGCACAATCGAGATTTTATGCAAATATCTCCTTAAACATGATAGGTGGGGGATCGGCGAGACTTTTTACCTAGAGTATAAAGTGCAGCAATCGCTGTATGAGTTATATCAAAATGTCGAAATCTCTGCAGTTCGAGCCTGAAAAAGTAGTAGAAGTTTGGAAGCTGAAAGCTGAAGGAAGGTAAATCCGTTTTGCAAAATTAGGTTATTTTAAATCGGTTTAAACGTGGTATTAGTGTTTTGCAACGTGGAAAACAATTAAAAATGCATACTGCTCAGAAAGGTCGAGTAAAACCACATTTCGTGAGGATAGAAAATTAAAAAGATTGGCTGTAACTAGAAATTTGTCACTTAATCAGATAAAAAATCGACTTGGATCAAAAATATCACGTGACACCATAAGCAGACAAATAACCGAATCAGGATTCATAAAAAAACAAAAAAAAAATTGTCTCTTAAGCTTTTTCTGAAATAGTGTCGCAAACAGCTATGTTTGTATGGGCAAAACTTCACATGTATTATCGTGGCGAATGGATTAGTGTTACTTTTCCTGACGAAAAAAAAATAGAATTTGGACGGTCCAGATGGCTTCTCACTCTATCCGCATGCCTTGAGGAAAGATACGAAGAGCATATTCAGCAGGTAACAATGTGGTGGTTAGCTCATGGTATGGGGAACTTTTGGCTACAATGGACAAACGACTCTTTGCTTCCTAAATGGTAGACGAAATTTACAAAAGTATTGGGAAACTCTGAGTGAGCAGTTGTGACCGTTTGGTGAAATCCTAGGTTGTCCCAAATGATTCTTTCAGCAAGACAACGCATTGATATTTACTTCCCGTTGCACAACAGAAGGTCTTAGATCTCATGATATGGGTGCGATGAACCGGCCAGCACCCAGCCCAGATCTCAATACGATAGAGAACATCTGGAGAATCCTCTCACTCGATGTCTACAAGAATGGGAAGCAGTATTACTCAGTGCAAAAGCTCAAATCAGCGATCGAGTAAACCTGGTACAAATTTCTGCCAAAATCTTCCATAATTTCGTATTATCAATGGAAAATCGCATATTTGATCTCATCAGGTACAATGGAAACATAGACTACTAAAGGACTTTTGTACTTTGTGAAATGTAAATATTTCGTTTTTGTGCATAAACTTTTGCAACATCACAATTTTGATTTTTTTTTTTTTTTTTTTAATGAATTGTTCCTAAATTTGAAACATGAATTTGTAATTCAATTGTTTAGATATACAGTAAAAATTTCAAAGCATTCCGCTGTATATTTTTCATTTTATAAAAACATTTAGCTTGTGCATAAACTTTTGCGCCGCACTGTATTTGAGGTTAATAATTAAAAATATATACGCTAATATATTTTTAATTTCAATACACAACAAGTGATATATACTTACTCATAAATTTCTGAAGTTCAGGCGGCGTCATCATTTCAGCTTTTAACATTTGGGAGTGTGTGTTTTGACGCTTCAGCGTGCACGTGACAGTAAGCGTATCTGAAGGTGCCAACTCAGACTTTCGATTCCATATTTCAAGCCACGGGTGAAAAAACAAGGAATCTGTATATCTATGTATTTTCCCATTTACTGGAATGTTTCCAGATTTCAGCGAAAGAATTCCTTTGATTATGTGGCCGGCGCTGATACTGCCATCCATTTTCTTCAATCCAAAATAATATTCCACAGAACGTTCAAGATTACCCGCCTCTATCAGAAACAAATTTACAAATCCAAATTCAGTCAACGATCTGGGAATCAGTCGAAAAAAAAAAGATGTATCCATAAAGGAGAAAGCGGGACATTCAACATCCTTTCCACTTCTAACAAGTGTGAAAAAATCTGTTATTTTCCATTCGAACTCTGTTTCGTCGTGCATTTTCTCAATATCGCCAATTTTTTTTAAATTACAAAACATTTGTACTGGAACTGAAATTACAAAGTTGAAACAAAATCCTGAAAAAAAAAAAAAAAAAAAAAAAGATGGAATGAAAATGAGCAAAATAAAACTATTATACCGAGAGCTGGCAGCACAGACGATAGAGTTCACGGATGAAATTCTAGGGTTAGTTAAATCTTGCATCGCAAATTAAAACGCAATCGGTCTGCCAAGTCATATTTTGGTGGAAAACACCTGAAAACCCGATTTTAGTGGCTGACTCGTAGGTCTACCATTGTGTTTTCTTGCTCCCAGCCTTCCATGTTTTCATATCTTTGGGTGCAGAAAAACGCAATGGTAAATCAACGAGTCGGCCGCTAAAATCGGGGTTTTAGGTTTTCCCACCAAAATTTGACTTGGCAGACCGATTGAGTGTTAATTTGCGAATCAAGATTTAACTAATCCTAGAATTTCATCCGTGAACTCGATGAGGTGATTGCCTGTGCTGCCGACTCCCGGTCTATATGAAAAACAGCGAAATCAAATAATCCGGGAGCCGGTGACATTGAAAGCCCGTCATCGCGGAATTGAAAATTTTTTATGTAAATCGATAGTAAAATGTTCATACCAATAAAATTAGATAGGTATAACAAGCCGAAAATATGTTTAAATTAATTATTATTAAAAAATTGTAATGATTTGCCGTTTTCGTGGAA
Organism: Maratus speciosus; assembly: GCA_963932465.1. NCBI lineage: Eukaryota > Metazoa > Arthropoda > Arachnida > Araneae > Salticidae > Maratus > Maratus speciosus. The sequence continues at coordinate 233,423,386 of OZ010797.1, read as the reverse complement.
AGCCGGCACTTGGCCACGCGAAATAAAGCACCACCGGTAAAAATTCAAAGCAAAATAAATGGAAAATTTTATCACCGGCCGCTTAATTAAAATAGGTATGACAGACTTTTCCGGCCGAATAATGTTTATCATACCAACATTTTTGTAAGAGCATGAAATTTTCTATAAAATACTCTAAAAGTGTATTGTATCTAATTGCTAAAAAGGTGTAAGATTAAAACTTTAAAAACAGTAAAATAGTTTTATTTGACTGTTGATGTGTTTCAACTCTTCCCGAGTCATTTTCAAAACAAATAAATAATGATATTCTGAAACTGCACGGTCTATGATGCAATGAACTGACACGCCATTATTCAGTTTTTCATGTAACGCACGTGACAAAACGCAAATTTCGCCAAAAAAAATCGCGAAAAAACACAAATTTCGTGAAAAGATCGCTAAAGAAACACAAATTTCGACAAAGAATCACAAAATTCTTCAATGTATCGCGGAAAAACGCAAGTTTTGTGAAAAAATATCGGATAAAACGCAAAATTCGCGTATAAAACGCAACTTTCGTGAAAAGATCGCGGAAAAAACAAAACTTTCGTGACAAAATTTAGGAAAAAAAGCAAATTTCGTGAAAAGATCGCGAAAAAAAAAAAACAAATTTCGAGAAAAAATTGCGGAAAAAACGCAAATTTCAACAAAGAATCGCGAAAAAGAATCACAAAATTCTTCAAAGTATCGCGAAAAAAACGCAAGTTTCGTGAAAATATCGCAGAAAACGCAAACTTCGTGAAAAGATCGCGGAAAAAACGCAAAATTCGTGAAAAGAACGCAGAAAAACACAAATTTCGACAAAGAATCGCGAAAAAGAATAAAAAAATTCTTCAAAGTACCGAGGAAAAACGCAAATTTTGCGAAAAGATCGCGAAAGAAACACAAATTTCGACAAAGAAACGCGAAAAAGAATCACAAAATTCTTCAATGTATCGCAGAAAAATGCAAATTTTGTGAAAGAATATCGGATAAAACGCAAAATTCGCAAAAAGATCGCGTATAAAACGAAACTTTCGTGAAAAGATCGCGGAAAAACACAAATTTCGAGAAAAGATTGCGGAAAAAACGCAAATTTCGACAAAGAATCGCGAAAAAAAAATCACAAAATTCTTGAAAGTATCGCGAAAAAACGCAAGTTTCGTGAAAAGATCGCGGAAAAACGCAAAATTCGTGAAAAGATCGCAGAAAAACACAAATTTCGACAAAGAATCGCGAAAAAGAATAAAAAAATTCTTCAAAGTACCGAGGAAAAACGCAAATTTTGTGAAAAGATATCGGACAAAACGCAAAATTCGCGAAAAGATCGCGTATAAAACGCAACTTTCGTGAAAAGATCGCGGAAAAAACAAAACTTTCCTGACAAAATTAAGGAAAAAAAGCAAATTTCGTGAAAAGATCGCGGAAAAAACACAAATTCCGAGAAAAGATCGCGGAAAAAACGCAAATTTCGACAAAGAATCGCGAAAAAGAATCACAAATTTCTTCAAAGTATCGCGAAAAAACGCAAGTTTCGTGAAAATATCGCGGAAACACGCAAAATTCGTGAAAAAATCGCGGAAAAAACGCAAAATTCGTGAAAAGATCGCGGAAAAACGCAAAATTCGTGAAAAGGTCGCGGAAAAAACGCAATTTTCATCAAAAGATAGCGGATAAACACAAATTTCGAGAAAAGATCGCGGAGAAAACGGAACTTTCGTGTTAAAATCGCCGAAAAAACGCAAAATTCGTGAAAAGATCGCCAAACAACGCAAATTCGACAAAGAATCGCGAAAAAGAATCAAAAAATTCTTCAAAGTACCGCGGAAAAAACGCAAATTTTATGAAAAGATAGCGAATAAAACGCAAAATTCGTGAAAAGATCGCGGAAAAAATGCAAAATTCGTGAAAAGGTCGCGGGAAAAACGCAAATTTCGTGAAAAGATCGCGAAGAAAACGCAACTTTCGTGACAAAATCGCGGAAAAACGCAAATTTCATCAAAAGATCGCGGATAAACACACATTTCGAGAAAAGATCACGGAAAAAACGCAAATTTCGACAAAGAATCGCGAAAAAGAATCACAAAATTCTTCATAGTATCGTGAAAAAACGCAAGTTTCGTAAAAATATCGCAAAAAAACGCAAGTTTCGAGAAAAAATCGCGGAAAAACGCAAAATTCGTGAAAAGATCGCGAAAAAACGCAAATTCGACAAAGAATCGCGAAAAGAATCAAAAAATTCTTCAAAGTACCGCGGAAAAACGTAAATTTCGTGAAAAGATCGCGGATAAAACCCAAAATTCGTGAAAAGATCGCGGAAAACGCAAAATTCGTGAAAAGGTCGCGGATAAAACGCAAAATTCGTGAAAAGATCGCGGAAAAAACGCACAATTCGGGAAAAGATCGTGGAAAAAACGCAAAATTCGTGAAAAGATCGCGAAGAAAACGCAACTTTCGTGACAAATTCGCGGAAAAAACGGAAATTTCCTCAAAAGATCGCGGAAAAAACACAAATTTCGAGAAAAGATCGCGGAAAAAACGTAAATTTCGTGAAAAGATCGCAGAGAGAACGCAACTTACGTCAAAAAATCGTGGAAAAACAGCACCTTTCTTGAAAAGATCGCGGAAAAACACAAATTTCGTCAAAAAAATCTTGAAAAAAAAAATGCAAATATTTTCAAAGAATGGCGAAAAAAAACCCCACAAATTTCGTTAAAAAATTATAAAAAAACGCAATTGTGAAAAGATCGCGGAAAAACGCAGATTTCGTCAAAAGATCACGAAAAAACGTTGATTTCGCAAAAGGTCACGAAAAAACGTGAATTTCGTCAAAAGATGGCGAAAAAACGGGAAATTCGTTAAATGGTTGCAGAAAAATGCATATTAGTTAGTGCCGAGGGGGGGGGAGGGGGTCCCCCTCTGCTGTAACCTTTCTGAAAGTTTCCTGTGAATTTATTTCACTGCAATTAATAGTAAAAATAAAATTTTTCAGTTGAGTGTAATCATATCGAATGGTAAGTAATATATATTAGTAAATTACAATGTTGATAGTTAGAAAAAACACAATTTTGTATGAAGCGTACATAACTTTGTTACTGGCCAGTAGCTAAAAATGTTAATTTTGACCTATAAGCCTTGGCAAGATTACATCAAGGAAATTATCCAGATAAATTTCAACGAAAGTAAGATAATTTTTCCCTCCACCCAATATTATCCATCCATTATAAGCGAAATAATAGAGATTCTAACACGTTAATATAATTTATGTAACGATATAGCATCATTCAACTTACCAAAACTGTGACTCGATGTACTCAAGGGTTTAGAAAATAGAAATAAACATCCAAGTAAAATAATAAAAAATAATGTAACGTGCGTTTCATGAAAAACTGAATGATGGCGTTTCAGTTCATTGCATCATGGACAGTGCAATTTCAGAGTATCATTACTCATTTGTTTTGAAAATGACTCTGGATGAGTTTAAACATGCCAAAAGTCAAATAAAACTATTTTACTATTTTTAAAGTTTCAATCTTACACCTTTTTAGCAATTAAAAGTAATATGTTATTACAAGGTGTTAAATTGTTATATGTTTGCTGAGAGCGATCAAAATCCGCGATAACAGTAAAGTGTTATAGATTTTAATAATACGAGTAATTAATTTAATTAAACTTATTTTCGGCTAGTCAAACCTAGTCATACTTTGATAATTTTATTTGTGATGTATGACTTTTTACTATCGATTTACATATTTTTTTTTTCCATTCCGCGATGATTTCGGTGTCACCGGCTCCCAATAAGGAGAAAAATAAAAACTAAATATTATTTAAGTAGACCTGAGGTTCAGTAGATTAAAAAATATTTCGTAATCATAGATTTGCCCTTTTTTTTTATTGTTTTTAAATATGCATAACTTTATCAACATATATTTTGAAATATAAATAAAACTGTGAAATTTATTCTATTGAATTTAATTTCTATAAAAAAACAAACACTGTTTTATCCACACAAAATAATAGAACATACCTGAAGGCTGCCATTATTTATAGAATATTTGAATGGCGTTAGACTTTTGTAAATTAAAAAATAATCATAATCGCTGAAATTTCAATCTGTTATTCAACAAAATTATTGGAAATTCGTTTACTGAAATTAAACCCAACGATTAATTGCAACAAACTTTGTTTAAAAGAGTAAAGTAATGAATGTAACATGTTATTCTCAATGACTACGATTTTTGCACATCAATTTAATAAAAAATACATATCTTTTGCTTGCATTTATTAGCATGAGCGGATGGTGTTGACAGTTTCAGTTTTTATTTTTGTGTTTTAACAGAGAAATAATCAGAATTAAATTTAAACACTTCGTAAACACTTCCATAATCCCCATCATTTTATTACTACAGTATTTGCATATTGCTATTACACCTTTTCTAAAAATAGTATTGAAGCCACATTGGATCTTTCTTTCTGCGAACCATTTTTTTTTATGTGTATCCATAAATACAAAAGTTCTCTGTAACTGTTACCTAGTATTAATTAATGACATTATTGTTTCAACTTGTGATTCACACTATGCTATACTAATCTAATGATTGACAAAACAGTTACCAGATGAAAAATAATCACATAACTGGAAGCCTAAAACTATATTATCAGTGTTATCTTGCCCTCAACCATTGACAATTTCAACAATCAATCGTGCTTACTGGACATTAGGAATGACTGCTTAGCTTAGAAATAACAAGGATTTGTTTACTAAAAAATTTGGGTCCTTTAAAGGGCCTTTCACATTTTTTGAAATATTTAAACAGGACCCTTCACGTAAATTCACATCTTAAAACAGAGCCCTTCACAAAATTCTTTGTTATACCTTTCATTAAACTTTTCTGTCACCAAACTTGAAACTTTCACAAATATTTTAAAATAAAATTTAACCTCTCACAAAACAGTTGAAGTCAACAAAGTACCTATTACATACTTTTCTTTCTTTTTTTTTTAAATAAACGATCTTGTTAAAAACATAAACAAGAACCTATATGTAATGATATATTCAAATTCAGAAAATTGTAATTAGATTTTTCAATTAAAAAAAACTTCACGAAAGCTGGACAAATAAATCCTGCATAGACCCATCAATAAGGCACAGTAACATTCGTTACATATCCAATTGCAGTAAGCAATAAATTCTAGCAAAAGAAAGGAAAAAGGGATTAAGTCACAGCTATTAAAATATTTTCAGTTATAGAAGAAAGATGAAATTGTAATTCTATAACTCTGCATTAGACAAATAGTCGAAATATTTATTATGTTATAGTCCAAGTATTGAATTGATCATATTACTTGATCACTATAAACCACCTATGGGATACAGTAATTTGCAGGTCTAAGCAACTAAGGATAAAACAAACTCGTGAATTGCGTGTAATCTGCTTCAGAGAAAGTAACTCGGCACTGAAAGTACTACTATATTAAATATATTATTTAAAATAGATTTAACTATACTTAAGCATTTACCTTGCAAAAATGAAGTGATCATTTAAGAAAAAAAAACAAATTAAAAAAGAGAGCATTTATCAGTATTTTTTGGGAATGCACGATGAATTGATAATATTTTTAATACAATTGCATTTACTTTTATAAAATAATCGTATTTTAAACTTATAAAAATTTTATTTAATGTTATTAAAAGGTGATTTTTAATCTGAAATGTATGATGACTTATCTTTTAACATAAATGATGAATTTGATTCTTATTTAGTCTGTAAATATCAATGTTAAAGAAAACTGATTTAAATCAAATTAAAAAAAAAATTTGATTTAAATTAAAAAACCCTGCCTATTACATACTTTTTTTTATAAATAAATAAATAAACTATCTTTTTAAAAACATAAACAAGAACCTATATATAATGATACATTCAAATTCACAAAATTGAGATTAGATTTTTCAATAAAAACTGCAGAAAAACAGGACACATAAATCCTGGACAGACCTATGAAAAAGATACAGTAATATTCCTTATATTTTCAATTGCAGTAAGCAATGAATTCTAAGAAAAGAAAGGAAAAGGGTATTAGTCACAGCTATTAAAGTATTTTCAGTTACAGAAGAAAGATGAAATTGGAATTCTATAATTCTGTGTCAGGCAAATAGTCGAAATATTTATCATATAGTCCAAGTATTGATCATATTATTTAATCAATATATGAATCACCAACATATGGGATACAGTAATTTGCATTTGCAACTAAGCATAAAACAAACTCGTGAATTGTGTGCGATCTGCTTCAGAGAAAGTAACTCTCCACTGAAAGTAGTAATATATTAAATACATTATTTTAAATGGATTTAAATATAGCTTAAGTATTAAACTTGCAAAAATGAGTTGATCATTTAAAAAGAAAATTTAACTAGTTGGATGTGCCAATCACAAAAATCTTATACATAATAGTTCAAAAACTAGTTACACATGTTAATACTTCAATATTATTAGTTCAATACTATACCGACTTTGATTTATCTTAAATTTCTGATTCAGTCAATTAAACGGACTGAAAACGAGTTAATCAATATCATGATATTTGTTAAAATTAATAGTTTTTCCTTATTCTGTTGTTATCAGATGTTTGCGAATAGCCGGCTTAGCAAAAAGCGAATTCCCGCCTCTGCACGAGACGCCGACGGACAACAAAACTACGAAAAAACAAGAAAAGCATACAAAAATCGCTATCACAGAGCCCCTTTACCGCGCAATGTTTCCAAATTCAAGGAGGACCTGTTGGCCAAAGCCAAAAACATGCACGAAAAAATTTGGTTCAATTGTATGCATAATTTTATACACTTTTCGATGGTACAATAAAGAAAATGGCACAAACATCGCTATTACAACGCCCCCCCCCCCCTTCCGGCAGATTTTTTTCAAATTCAGGGAGGACTTGTTTGCCATAGCCAGAAACGTACACAAAAAATTTGGTTCAATTCTATGCATAACATCATACAATTTTTGATGGTACAGTAATGAAAATGGTACAGACATCGCAATTATAGCGCCCCCTTCCGGCGAAATTTTTCCAAATTCAGAGAGGATTTTCGTGCCATGACCAAAAACAAACACAAAATATTTGGCTCAATTCTATGTATAACTTCATACAGTTTTCGATGGTACAATATTCAAAATCGCACAAAAAATCGCTATAACAACGCCCCTAGCTGCGATTTTTTTCCAAATTCAGGGAGGACCTGCTTGCCATAGTCAAAAACTTAAAATAAAAATTTGGTTCAATTCTATCAAAATCGCACAAAAATCGCTATTACAGCGCCCCCTACCGGTGATTTTTTCCAAATTCTGGGAGGATCTGCTTGCCATAGCCAAAAACTTAAAGTAAAAATTTGGTTCAATTCTATGCATAACTTTACACTTTTGGATGGTAAACTATTCAAAATCGCACAAAAATCGCTGTTACAACGTCCCCTACCGGCAATTTTTTTCTGAATTCAGGGAGGATCTGCTTGCCATAGCCAAAACCTTAACCGGCGAATTTTTTCCAAATTCAGGGAGGATCTTCTTGCCATAGTCAAAAACTTTAAATAAAAATTTGGTTCAATTCGATGCATAACTTCATACACTTTTTGATGGTACAATAGCGACAGACAGACGGGCACACGGACAGACAGACATTTTCTATAAACATGTTTTTTGGGATCTCTGACCCCTAAAACGTGTAAATCCGTCGAAAACCGGAAGTAGTAAAACAATTTGGATTACAATACTTTATTCTATTGAAGATAGAAGAGAGTAAAAATGAGAGAGCATTTTTCAGTATTTTTTGGGAATGCACTATGGACTGATAATATTTTTAATACAGTTGCATTTATTTTCATAAAATATTATGTATTTTAATATGTATTTTGAAGTTATAAAAGTTTTATTTAATTTTATTAAAAGGCAGTTTTTAAAATGAAATGAATGGTGACTTTTCTTATAACATAGAGGAAAAGGTCCAAATACCGGCTGCTAGGTGTTCTGAGAACTGAGCGCAGCGTAGCCTAGCGGTGATAGGCAGAGTTTATTGAGAGAAGAAAGTTACGAAAAGTACGTCGCTGAAGTCTGTGTCATTTACAAATATTAAATGCAAAAGTGTCGAATCTACGTAATCTGGTACATCAAAAGTTTTTCAGATATGTGTTTCTCATTTTTTTTAAATATACCGATCGTATATTGGCTTGAATTGTTGATTAAGTTATTTTCTAGACATATTTAGTTCTCAATAGCCACGCGCACAGTATTGGTATTTTATTATATGAATGAGTAATACCGGTTTTAACTTAAACATAGCAGTGGTCCGAATACCTACCTAGAGTGGTCTAAATACCGGCTAGCCGGTATTTGGACCTCTCTCGGTTGCTCTGCTTGAAGGGGAGGAAAATAAATTAATTTAAATAGTTCCATAATTAATAAATTAATTTAAATGGTTCAGAAATAGCCCCGGCCCATTTCGCAATATGAAACAAGTTGGAAATTGCTCGTCAAACGTGGCAAATGAGGTGCGTTCGTACTATAACTAGTTTTATAATTATTTTTTGCACCCCATATTGTACTGAATGTATAATTTTTTGCACTTCATAAAGCGCATAGTCTGATACATCATTAAAATGCACTTCCAATAATTTTTTCCCATTCCCCGTAATGTAACGGAACACTTTTGACTGTCCCTGTAATTAAACTATACATCCGATTTTCCTAAAATTTGAAATAGCTCAACAAAATTTTGCAACAATTATATATTTAAAATTTCAGACCATTCGGAAGGCTGTAATATCATTAAAATGCACTTGCAATAATTTTCCCCATTGGCCGTAATGTAAAGAAAAACTTTTGACTCTCCCTGTAATTAAACTATACATCCGATTTTCCTAAAATTTAAAATGGCTCAACAAAATTTTGCAACAGTTATATCTTTAAAATTTCAGATCATTCGGAAGGCTCTAATATCATTAAAATGCACTTGCAATAATTTTTCCCATTGGCCGTAATGTAAAGAAAAACTTTTGACTGTCCCTGTAATTAAACTATACATCCGATTTTCATAAAATTTGAAATGGCTCGACAAAATTTTGCAACAGTTATATCTTTAAAATTTCAGATCATTCGGAAGGCTCTAATATCATTAAAATGCACTTGCAATAATTTTTCCCATTGGCCGTAATGTAAAGAAAAACTTTTGACTGTCCCTGTAATTAAACTATACATCCGATTTTCATAAAATTTGAAATGGCTCGACAAAATTTTGCAACAATCATATATTTAAATTTTCAGACTATTCGGTTGGGTAGTTTTTGCTCTGTTACATGCGGACAGACAGACGGACGGACTGAACGACGACTATAGGTGCTACGTATTTATATAATTACGAACGCACCTAAAAAGCACCCATAGCCGTAATTTTTCAGGATCGACACTGGTTACCGGATCACTTTCGAAAAAAGAGCTGTTGGACACTACAAAATTGCCTATAATAAATGTGAAGAGAAAGAAAAAAATGACGGAGTAAACTAGGCGAAAGAGGCAGAAATTTGATTTTAACCCTCTCGCTGCGCAACCCGAGATTTCCTTGGGCATCGTAAATGTAGCAAAGTTTGCGCAACCCGAGATTTCCTCGGGGATGCATTTTTTCCGTCTAATTAATCCTCCTTGATTATTCACACAAGTTTTTTTTTAATTGTAAATTATGCCTTATTTAATCGGAGCATTTTCCCGGTTACATTAGACAAAAACTTTTGTTTTGAAAAACCGGTGACTAAAGAATAAAAATTCTTAAAAGACGCTCGTCGCAAAGGGGTTAAATAAGCAATTTTTGAAGCTATTTTGATATAACAATTACGCAGCGAGAGGGCTAAATAAGTGAAAAAGGAAAATATCCAACAGAGGAAGATGATAAATTTGTCTTTTGCATGGGTGCTTTCTCTGTGGACAAGAATGGGGGAGGGGATTCTGGATTCAATGTTAAGAATACAATATATGGGTTGATAGGGACTATACCGACGCAGACAGTGATATTATGGTTTTGATTTTTTCAGATAAAATAATTCTCATTTCAATCAGCAAGTTTTTTTTTTTTTTTTTTTTTTACACGTTAAAAAACAAAATTAGAAACATAATGGGAAGAAGACTGTGAGAGATATAGTCGTAAAGAATTTTAGAAATTTGACAAATATACTTATTTATTAAAAATTGCGCATTTTTTCTGTGCATAAGAAATGTTATTAAACAATACAATAATTGTCATTAGCTCTATTTGTGTGATATTTTGGAAAAAAAACTTAGGTAGCCAGTATTTAGACCCCATTTTAAAAACTCAAAATTTGAAGACTTTCGAAATTTTACTTCTTATAAACAGAAAACGCCTTTTAAACTGATTTTTTTTTTCTCTAAACAGGTGTAAGACGTGTCAAGGTACCCTTCTGCCACTTTTTATTTTATTAATTTTGAAAATTGTATGATCTAGATTGAAAACAAAAGTGGTAGCCGGTATTTGGGCCTTTTCCCCTAAATGATGAATTTGATTCTTATTTAACCTGTAAATATCAATGTTAAAAAAAAAACTTATTTAAATGAAAGATTTAAAAAAAAAAAAATCATTTGATTTAAATCAAACAACCGTGGTATTTAACCTAAAAATGTAACAAAAATTTTCTTATGCAACGTCAGATGTGGGCAAAAAATCCTACAAAGATACCTCAGTCATCGTTGTATATGCTACATATGAATTAAATTCATTATGCGATGCGAGATGTGGACAAAAAATCCTTTCCAATGATACCCCATTCATCGTTGTACGCTACATATTAATTCAGAAAAAGGGATGTTGACAACATAAAGCAAGTATATAATGATACAAATATTTACATTTCACAATTTAAGTATACAATTTAAGATCAAGTTATTTAATAGAATTTTGACCACTTTTGAATGGTTAAAACCAATTTTGACAAGTTTTAGACGTTTAAAACCAATTTTGACGACCGTCCATAGGCGTAACTAGTGGGTGGGCCTGGCCCACCCCAGGTAGTTTCAGTGCCCACCCCAGAATTTCAAATTCAAGTGAAACTTTTATGACTACGATATAGTCAAAATTTTAATTTCTAAATGTTTGAAAGGTTACACAAACAAATGTATTTCTGATTTGTGAACTAATGTAATCAAAGCGCATCATGCACACGCGAAATGTGAATGAGAGCTAATAGAGAAATATTATCTGAAGGCTCTTTGTCACGAGGCGATGGGGAAAAGCAGAAGCATGTGCTGTGGTCAGAGCCGGCGAAAAGGGAGGGGGGGGGGGAAGCAGGAGCCCGAGCTACATGCAACTTCTCTCTTACAAAATAATTTTTATCACTACACTTCGTGTACGGAAATGACCATGGGAAGTCTAAGAAGCGATAACTAACACCTTTCAGGCAAATCAGATGTCAACTTATTTTTTCATTAATTGTCCCGAAAGAGGATCATCTTGGCAGGGGGTTTCCTTTTCGGTTTTTCGTAATTTCTCTGTGACTGTGTGTCTGCCTGTGGGGTAACTTTCAGTTTCTATGCCTAATTACCAGTGCACAAATAAATCCTGTACTTTAAAATACCGGAAGTGTTACTGTCATGTGGCCCTTCGCTTCGAATTTCAGACTGTATTTTCATCAAATTCTTTGATATTCTTTATAAATGGAGGTGCTTACAGGAAAAGACACTATGTAAACAAATTGAAATTCCGAGCAAATTGAAATGAAAGCTTTTTGATGTAAATTTTATTGTTGTTTTTAACACTTTTAAACATAGTTGTAATGTGTTTATGAATGTATGTATTTTAATGATGTTACACTATTTCAAACATACCGAAATTGATATATGTCACTGAAGTACACCAAAAGAGGCTTACTATAGAATATGGTGTGCATAGCATTCACCATTCATTTACAAGGATATATAGAAAATTCAGCTACTATGCTGTCTATTAACAATAATTGCTGGAAGTGCGTTTCCAGTTCTACTAAACTCCAGGTGTAACTAAACTAAAAAAAAAAAAACATATCGACCAAAAAAACTTATCGACATTTAATTTTCAAATATAAAAATTATTAATAATATTTAAATTACTAGGAGGCCCCTAGCCTCGTCCCCTCCTGTTCAGACTTCGAAGCTTTTAAAAGCATGGTAATGTGCCCTGTTTTACAAATATTATCAGGTTATGGAAGATTGAATGATATTATTACCAACGGAAATTATCTTCTGTAATCGGGTTGCCATGCTTTTCCGTTTGAATAGGGCCGTATGAATATTCCGTTTGAATTTTCGTTTACCATGGCCTCATCCACCGCTGTCACGGCAGCTGACGGCTGTTTTTGGGATTTATACTTAAGATCAATTACTCATTTGAAAATCAGCTTTCACAAAAGGGTTAGTTTAAAACTCCTGCTGCCTCTCGGATTTTTATAATGACGCTATAGAAAATATTCTTCCTTTGGGTCCGAGGTTAGAAAACTCCATCTGGTTAGGAATAACATTCAGAACCACGATAATGAAAAGCATTGTGTTTTGAAATTTTACGCTCATATATTAATTTTATCTTTTGATCGAGTTTTAGATATTTTCAGGAATAGCTTATCCATGAAATTTTGTCTCTATTTTATTACACCATCATGCATATTTTCATGTTATTTTTTAAATGTAAATTGTTTATTTTAATTAATAAGTAAATACGAATATGTATTTATTGAATAGTAATTCGTATAAAATTAATCGAAAGTATTTTGCGCATGATTTACCTTGATTTATGCTGCATCAAGTAATGAAATATAAAACAAATTTGCTAGCCGTGCTTTTTTTATACCGTGTGGTTCCAATGTGACGCCACATTAATATTGTCCAAAGAAAATCCTTTTAAGTGCATAGTTTTATTATATGAAGTATTTTTTACCATTAATGCGTTTCACGTGTAATATTTTAATCATTTAAAGTTTTTGTTTCTTTTTTAATATTCACGTGCAAATATATTATTCAATTTAAAAATGTTTGGGAATATTATTATTTGAGATATTTTAAAATGACCCCATTTTAACCACTAAAAGTTTTTCAGTCGTAATAATTTAATTAATTTAGGCATTTTACATATGGTGATACAGTGAAACTTCCTTTAAAGGCCACCCCTATTCAAGGGCCACCTCTATTAAGGGCCAATATTTTTAGGAGCGAAAAATTTTACCATAGACATAACGTTAAATTTACTGCTATTAAGGGCCGCACCTACCGCTCATAAAGGCCATTTTTTTCACATTTGCCTTAAATCCTAAACAGGTTTATTGAATTCCTGAACCAAAACATAAGAGTTCAATAAACAACTGCACTTGCATCAAAAAAGACAGGGGAATTGGAGAGGATTTAACAACACAATGAATGACCAAAACTTTTCCACAAGTGAGACGAACAGGTGTTCCTCACACTTTGTTTGACCTTTAAACCTATAGAGGTTGGGTTGGAGGCGAAACTTGACCCTTTGTTGTTGGCACACAGAGGATAACAGGTTATCTAGAAAAACTGATTCCACATTTACTAAAACTGCGAATGCATATTGAAGTACAATTTTTACACTAGAAATTTTATGCTCAGGATTATGTAAAATTTAAAATTATGGCATCTACATCAAGCCAAAGAGTACATTTGGATTTGAATGACAAAAAGTTCCTAATTGTCATGATCAAGGAACATCTGCAAGAAAATTGGTTTCACAGTTTAATTGCAGCAATAATCAAGTAAAATATTTTGTTAAAAACAAAGAGAACTTAATGAAAGAATATGCATATTTTAAAAATCGCGGGATAAAAAGAAAGAGAAATGAAAAATTTGGTCACCCCTATTCAAGGGCCACTTCTCATAAGGGCCAATTTTCAATGGGACGGTATATGGCCCTTACAGAGAGGTTTCACTGTATTTAATATTTCGGCATTTTACATATGATGTAATTTTCCCCATTAAATACGTTTCTCGTGTAATAATTAAATATTCTAAAAATTTCTTACTTTTCTTAATTCATGAGATACAATTTTTATGACGTAATTTTCCCTATTTCCTACTTTTAAGAGGAGTTCATTTAATTATTATTTAAATATTTCCTTCTCCTTTTAATAGTCGCGTGTAAATATTTTTTTTATTTGAGAGAAAGTATAATTATTTGCACTGTTTTACCAATTAGCAACAGTATAAAAAAATTACCTTTTCTAAATATAAAATAAAATATATCTTGGAATGATGGAAATTCGAATAGAAATCTGAAAAGAAATTTTTTTTTAATTACTCAAATTAAAAAAATAAATGCAGTCTGCACACCGCGAGTTTGTAATGTATATCCTCAGAAAAAAATTATTAAATTCCTATGTATAGTTTTTGCTCTTAACTTTTTTGATGGAAGGATTTTGATCGAATTTAACATTAAATAGCTCTTAAAATAATTCGTTGATTTAAAAACTGCCTGCTTCAGCGTGTTTAGCAAACATTTCTCTGTAATACTACAAATTGCTATATTTTTATATGCAGTAGTTGTCTTTATAGAAAGACCTCCCGTCTCGAAAAATTCATTTACGGCGGCGGCGGGAACAGCATTAGTTACTTTTTTAGGGTTTCGTTCATCTGACAAAACCCTATTCGTCTCACTCCTCTGTCTGTCTGTCACAGAGCCCGTTCTCAGAAACTATATATGTTGGAGACTTGGAATTTTGCATACTTATAGCTGAACACCAGAGGTCAAGCGACAAATCACAAAATTTTGAAAAAGTCGTAATTAACGGACGTTATTAATTAAAAAATCCCAATTAAAACTTGGAACGGGTTTCATAATTCAGCAAAAGCATCTACTTTTTGTAAACTCAGGATTTTCTCCCAGAAATGATTACAAGCAGGTGTGGTTTTAACGGAAAATATGGACTGGCGACTCTTTTAAGCCGCGATAACTTTTTTCTGTTCATCCTACGGATTCGAAATTAGGACCACAGGACGTGGAAAAATAAATAAATAAATAAGCTTTCAGAAATTCGAAAATTTATCTCGATCGTACCATAAAAACTCCAAAAATCGAGTAAAAAAACTTTTATTGTCATTCTTTGAAAATGTGACAGATGTCTGCTATTTAGATTATGTGCCATCGGCGGAAATTCCGAAACAGGTGGCTTTCAACGTACTAGGAGAGTTTATATTGTTTTTATATTGTTAATCTGAGATTTGCTTCTTTCAAACTGCAGGTCACGTGGCAGGATACAGAAAACAGATAATTTTTATACTGCGATTTTTAATACCACCTTCAAAAATTGCTTTTAGAATTTTGGTTCTTCGCAACCGGATGTAAAATCGTACGCTAATAATATGTCCATTTAAAAAAAATCAGCTCACAATTTTTGGATTTATCAAAAAATCGATTTTTAAACTTTGAGATAATTTATAAGAGATAATAACAATATTATAAAGTTAGCGTACGTTGAATTTTGGTGAGGGGGGAAGGGGGCTTTTTTTCTTTTTTTTTTTTTTTTATCAGCTGTTTTTTTCGCTTTAAATGTGGTTTTTTCACTGAGCCCGCGTTTTTTCACTGAGCGCTCCTTTAAATATTATTTTTTAACCATTTGAAAGACAGAGATGCCTGATTTCATACCACTTTCTTCTACAATTAAAAATTTCAACTTCTTCAAACTCATTTTTCCCCATTAAAAAAGCACAGAGAGAGGTTTTGAGATAGTTTATAACACATAATACAAAATTTATATAGTGAGGGTGCGTGGAATTTGAATGGAGGGAGAGGGGGACGATTTTCTCTTTTTTTCTTCAGATCAGCTGATTATTTCTTTTTTCAGTAAGCACTCAAATAAATATTATTTTATAACATTAAATATTTGGAAGATTGGGAAATTCCGGGGGAGGGGAGGGACCCTCTAAGGAAGACTATTGACGCGGAATTGTTAAAATTAGGAAAACTAATTAACCAATCGCTTTTAAACTTTGACATAATTTATAACACATATTAAAAAATTTATAAAGCGAGGGTGCGTGTAATTTGGGTGTTGGGGAGGGAGGTATTTTCTCTTTTTTTTTTTAGATCAGCTGTTTATTGAGTTTTGAATGCGTTTTTTCACTAAACCGTCATATCAATATTATTTTTTAACCTTAAAAATTAAAAGAGTGGGCAATTCCCGGGAGAGGGGAGGGTGCTCCAGGGAGGGGCTATTTTCTAAATTTTGAGTAAACCCCTCACAGCCGATGCCCCCCCCCCACCCTCTTTACGCAGGGGGCACTTTTCGAAAGTTCAAGTACACCACTCATGTGACATATCGTTAGATAGGTCTATGAAAACTTTTTCATATTATAGACATCCGATGCCCCTCCCCTCCGTTGTCTCCTTGGGGGGACACTTTTCTAAATTTTAAGGACAACCCCTCATTTGACGTATCGTTAAATAGATCTATGAAAACTTATTCATTTTATACGCATCCGAAACCTCTCCCTCCCGTTTTAAATGCGGTTTTTTGACGGTGTCCTCTTATAAATATTATTAGTGAAATATAAAAAAAATTAAATAGGTTAGTTGATGATTTCGGGTGGGGGGGGGAGGCATTTATAAATGCAAGGGTGCTGCCATTTATGTAAGGAATTAATAATTTTAAATTAGCAATTTTGATTTGTTAATTTAAGGATAAAGTGTTTTAAAAGAGATATTAAACGAAACCCTCTGTGCGATCTACGATCACACTTACCCACTTGTTTTAGAATAGAGAGATTTGATATTAAAATATAAAATGTTAATAAATAATTGATGAAAGACTAATTAGAATCTGGGTATTTTAGCTCTAACACATGATAAAGTATCTCACTGCACCTTCATCGAAAAAATAAAACATACTTTGAGAAAAGGTAACATAAAACGTTCTTCCACGAAGCTCTATAATTAATATCATTTGTTATAAATAAAAATTGATAGAGGCAGAAATTGGTCAAATTTAGCTTATTTTGTTTAAATTTATTTAGTTTTTATATTGCTGTAGTAATCATTGCGAAAAGAGTACATGTTTAATGCTGAACACAAGATACCGTGCTTTCATTATAAAGTTGAATTTTAATTCATGAATAATAGTAATTCAGTCCATATTTCGCTATGGTGAAACACAAATATTTTTTTAACGGTCTGTGAGATCTGAGATCTGATTAAAACTCGATCTGGTTTGTTAACTGTCTAAGACGGATGAAATTCTTCAATCAAACACATATTTTACTTGCAAGTTTTATTGAATTTTAAACTGATGTTTTCGATACAAAAATGTCTTTCAGCTGCATACTTCTAAAAATATATATTTATGAATTTTTGTAAACATTTTTTAAAAAAGGGGAATTTATTTATATTAAACATTATAATATATTTTAATGACCACTTTTACCTATGAGCGTTTCATTCCTCTACCTTTAAAATTAAGGAGCACCGAATATTCCGTATTCGGCCTATTTGATCATACTACTGAATATTCTGAAAACTGAAAATATTGTAACGATATATTTTCCACAGACACTTATTTGGGTTTCTGTGAAATATGGTGACATGGCGAGAAATGCTGGAAATTGCCAAAATTCACATCTAAACAGTAAGCTAGACATTCCATTATTAAAAATGCAGCTGATAGCATATACCGTGTCGCTGACCAATATTCAATAATTTCTAATGATTTCGTCATATTCCTTTCAAAGTAAAGTTAATATGATGAAAATCTCTAAAATATCGTCATTACTGTTTGCGAATGAAAATTAGAGTTCAGCTTGCAGTAAGGGAATAAGTGGATTGCGGTACTGTCTACTGTACAAAAAAAAGTTGTTTTGACCGCATTATCTCTCCTGAAAGTTTGTTTAAAAATTTTAGGAACGGCTTGTACGTTTACAACTTCTGAAAATGATCACCCACTCGGGTGCACCTGAAAATTTAATAGATAAATTAAGAGCAATTTTTTTTCCCGAGTTCCCACCATTTGAATAGAATTTGTTTTTTTTATTTTAGTTCCTTTCTAACACACACATACAAAAAAAAAAAAAAAAAAAAAAAACACTATATGATTGTAAAATTTTCCTTCTAGGTCCTTAAAAATTTCTTTTCAATTTAAAAACATAAATATAAGAAAGTTCTATTCATTTATTTTCATTCACAGAAGAAGCTATGGAGGTACTACACTTTGGTAATTTAAAAAGTTTTAAGATAATCCTATTTTTAAACAATAACTGAAAGTGTACATTTTTTGTAGTGTAAAATTTACTTCTAAGCAGGGTTGGCAAGTTTTTGCCATAGGCGGAAAAAACCGTCCCGGCAAAAATAGGTTTTTGCCAAAGTGGTGGCAAAAATAGGCTGTCCATTTAATTTTTTTCGCAGAAAAAGAGAAAAAAATATTTCATGAAAGAAAAAAGGAACTTAATAGTTAAAAAATCAATACTCTAAATTTATTTTTGAACTCTAGTTAAATAAGTATAATTATGCATTTTATGAACAAATACCAAATTTTATAACATAATTTATAAATGAAAAAAATATTAATTTTATATAAATGAATAGAAAACTTGATGTTTATACAATTATTAATGATTATTCACATAATAGAACTGTGGAGGCTCTAAATGAGTAAAGCATTCATGTTTATATGCATTAGAAATTCAAATAAACAATTATATTCTAAATTTTTTAGTATAAAATTATATTTAAAGCAGAACACTATTCAATTTCAAATAATTCAGTGATATCTCCATCACAACCTAATTTTTGCTGTTTTAGCATAGCATAACAATAAACTAGTTTAGATAGAGAATTTGTTGATAGTTTATTTCGAATTTTAGTTTGCACAAATGAAAAATTTGAAAAAAATCTTTCAATAGCAGCACTACTTGCTGGACATATTTGAAGGTGTGCGACTAATGATTAGAAGTCTTTTGAAATCTCACAAGCTTTGGAGATACTTCTCCACCAATTATGAGCACTGACACTACTAATCACTCCTTCTGCAAAATATGAATTAGGGAAGGGTTTTTCTTTTAGCTCGAAATTAATAACATAAGATATAAAGTCAGGATTAATTTTACACAACCATGCTTTACAGCTTTCCTTTTGTTCATAAGTTCACCGCTGTACTTTGGATGTAAGAAATATGCTACAAGATGACACGGCAAAACTGCTTGTTCAAATCGCTTTTTTAATTTTGAAAAATGTGGTAAGCAGGGTGCAATACTCTGGTATTTTGTTATCTGTCTTGTGGTCATTTGGCAATAGACTGCCGGATTTGAGAATTTCAAAAGAGTATTGGAGGGGGGGGGGGGGTGAATATAATACAAAAAGATAAAATGGCTACAGACTATTTACTGAAAGTAAAGAATAACTTTTTATCCCTTTCTTGGAGTGTAAGAAGGAAGTAAAAAAATTCTAGCATCCTAACAAGACATAACAGATAGTTTTTTCAATATATAATATTCAATTTAATTTAATTACATTTTTATCTGTAACACACTATTTTCATCAGATAAATAATTATAAATTAGTTCCAAAGACTTAAATATTTACATATTTTTAAGACTCATTTCATAAAACAAAAGTAACAAAGTTATAACCTTTTGATTATTAAAAAAATATTAATGCCTGACAAAATACTTTACTTAAGAAAAAAAAAAATAGATGTGATTTTAATTTGGTTCTTAAATTCCTAAGCATTAGACCGAATCCTACCTATTTTATAAAGATTTAAAATATGTAAAAATATTTAATTATATTTATTAATTAGCAAATTAAATAAAAATATTAAATGATATGTTATTAAAATTAATTGTTTATACCATTATTATCCTTATTAGCTTAGAGATTTTATTACACATTAAAGTCAAATAAGAATTTGCCATTTTTGCCGATTTTTTCCATTTTTGCCCTGGTTTTTTCCAGTTTTTGCCACTGTCCTGGCAAAAATGCCAACCCTGCTTCTAAGGTCTTGTTCATCAAAATGGAAGTATTTGTGTTAAATATGATGCAAAATTGCTTTAAAGTGTGTGGGTTAAAGTATAATACAGGTATTAATGCATACCCCCCCCCCCCAATATATATATATATATTTTTTTTTTTTTTTTTGCCACCCCTCAAAATGTTCTTTTTCTTAGTTTTAGAATTTTAAAACAAATTTAGAATTTATATTAAGGATTTTTAGAAACATTTTCTGTAATTTTTTTTTGCTTATTCAGGCCTAAAATAAATAGATTCAATTCACTATACCTGTATAAAATGGGCACACGTAAAAAGATCACAAGTGATTGGAAAAACTTTTACAGTTTAGACAAGTTTTAATTATATGGAAGGTAGGCATTACCTCGGTCGGAACCACGAAAGTTTTCTCAAGAGATAATTCTGTTTTTAGACAGGTTTCATTTTGACCGGTTTTACTGTATTTTATTTACACAGTGTTTTTACGTGTTTTAACATTTTGCTAATAGAAAAGAGGAATTTCGCAAGATTCAAAACAGTAATTTTTTTAAAGTTGAACTTCGAAAAATCGGATTAGTGTAGGGTTTCTGTTGAAAACAAGGATATTAAATATGAGCAAATGTGTTGGGACACCCGGACATTAAACGTAAAGCTGAAACTGTCTCGAAACGTCAGGTCATCTTAACACTTTCATCGCTAGGGACGAGATAATTCGTCTTCCAAGAATATTAGCTAGAATTGATTTTCCCAAACGGAGACGACATTTCATTATTTTTCAAAGTAAAATAAACAATTTTTAAATGAATTTGTGTTTTGTTTCAATTTCAGCGCTGCGAGGAGTGGCTCAGGCTCTTAGCGCAGAGGGTGGGACAAAGGCGCGCCATTTCCGCGATGAATATGTTAAAATAAAAATTAAAAGTCAGAATCGATAAAATTCTTGCCTATTAACCTTAATAATGAGTTGTTATTAGTATTAATTCAAATTTTCTATTAAATTAACGAGTTTGGTCTTAATGCGGATTTATTAGACATTTCCCTTTCCCAACATACACACATGCACGCACACACAACACGCGCACGCACGCACACACAACACGCGCACGCGCACACACACAAAGAACTTATGAGTTTGGGGGCCTGGGCCCACCCCACAAAATAGTTCTAGTTACGCCTATGACTGAATAAAATTAGCCCAGTAGCAGAAGTTTTGGTATCCATCTGCAGCAAACCAAAATTTATCTGCGATCCAATCATAAATACTTATATTAACCTATAAAATAAGCAGAAGTTGCATTTTACATAGAAAGTGTAATAAGAAACACAAGAACTAAAAATAAAGTAAAATTTTAGTGATATTTTTAAACACAGAATTTATTTTTAATCTAGTAGATTAATCTGCAAGGTAAAGGTTAAAATTCCCGGTCGCCACCGGCCACAGGGCGACTAAATGTAAAAAATTGGCGACTTTATGATGTGCATCTGATCGCCAAAGTGGCGATCTTTATTTTTCATGTAATAGTACATGTCAGAAATGTCACTTTTCCGTTTTTTTTATTTTTTTTAATCGATCAGCGATTTCCGCGGAATCGTAAAAGAAAATCGCGTTGATGTTCACATTGAAGGCATTTCGTTCCGAAAATTAAAAAAAATCGGCATAAAAGTATCGCGAATTTCGACACATGGTCGCCGAATTTATCAATTTCGTCAATCGTTCGCAAAAAAATCGTCAAAGAATCACGGGAAAAACGAGAATTTCATAAGAATCTCGAAAAAAGACGAGATTTCCGTCAAAGAATCGCGGAAAAAACGCAAATTTCGTGAAAGGAATGCGTAAAAATCGCAAATTTCATCAAAGTATCGCAAAAACCCGCAATTTTCGTCAAAAGATCGCGAAACCCCCTTAAATTTCGCCAATAGATAGAGGGAAAACCGCAAATTTCGTCAAAAGATCGCGAAAAAACGGTAAATTTCGTCAAAAGATCGCAAAAAGACCATAAATTTCGTCAAAAAATCACGAAAAACCGCAAATTTTGTCAAAAGACTGCGAAAAAACCTATAAATTTCGTTAAAAGAACAAGAAAAACCGTGAATTTCGTCAAAAGATCGCGAAAAAAATCTCAAATTTCGTCAAAAAATCATGAAAAACCGCAAATTTTGTCAAAAGATCGCGAAAAAACCCACAAGTTTCGTTAAAAGAACACGAAAAACCGTAAATTTCGTCAAAAGATCGCGAAAAAAAATCTCAAATTTCGTCAAAAAATCGCGAAAAAACCGCAAATTTCGTCTAAAGATCGCGAAATAACGTAAATTTCGTCAAAAAATCACGAAAAACCGCAAATTTTGTCAAAAGATCGCGCAAAACCCCACAAATTTCGTTAAAAAAACGCGAAAAAAAACCGTAAATTTCGTCAAAAGATCGCGAAAAAATCGCAAATTTCGTCAAAAAATTGCGAAAAAACTGTGGATTTCGTAAAAGGATCGCGTAAAACCGCAAATTTCATCGAAAAATCCGCAAATTTCGTCAAAAGATCGTGAAAAAAACGCAAATTTCGTCAAAAGATCGCGAAAAAAACGCAAATTTCGTCAAAAGATCGCGAAAAAAACGCAAATCTCGTCAAAAGATCGCGAAAAAAACGCAAATTTCGTCAAAAGATCGCGAAAAAAACGCAAACTTCGTCAAAAGATCGCGAAAAAAACGCAAACTTCGTCAAAAGATCGCGAAAAGAACGCAAACTTCGTCAAAAGATCGCGAAAAAAACGCAAACTTCGTCAAAAGATCGCGAAAAAACGCAAATTTCGTCTAAAGATCGCAAAAAAAGGAAATTTCGTCAAACGACCGCGGAATAAAATCGCGAATTTTGCGAAAGATCGAGGAAATAAAGTCGCGAATTTCGTCAATTGATCGTAGAAAAAATCGCGAATTTCATCAAGTGATCGCATAATAAAATCGTCACTTTCGTCGAATGATCGCGAAAAAAAATCGTGAATTCTGTTGAACGATCGGCGAAAAAATTGTGAATTTTAGCAAGAGGTTGCGTAAAATAATTGCAAATTTCTTAAAACAATTTCAAAAATTAATTGTGAATTTTGTCAAACGGGAAATATTTTAGGCCTATTTTCAGAAAGAATTCTGATCTCGGGCTACACAGTGACGTATTGGAGATGTGAACCAATCTTTGACCTAGGTCTTGTATGACATTGTTCGATAAATTCTCTCTTTTTTTAATGTAAAATAACTGTTAATTGTTTTTGTTGGGGTAAGTAAACTGACACCGTGGATAGTTTTATTTTTATATATTTTAAAAGATGTCTTCGTAACATAAATATTTTAAAAACATTACTTGTAAAACTATTTAAATCTACAAACTACGATAAGTGGCCACTAACTTGACAGTAGTGGCTACTAAACATACAGCCTCTACCGGCCACTGGCTACTAAAGCAAATATTGAATTTTAACCTTTACTGCAAGGTCTAAAATAATCTGCAGCACTGCTGCACAGTTTCTGCTATGGAGAAAATTAGTTTTGACCAGTCAAAATTAAAACCTTGATTTCAATCTATACTTATTGTGCATACATTCCTGTTTTGTATTAGTCATATACCCAGAAGCAGAATTTTCTGCGTCAGTCTGCAGCAAACTAAAATTTATCTCCGATCCAATAAGCCTACTAACATAAGAAATAACAGAAACACTTAAAGTAAGCAAACTTTCCATTTATAAAGAAAATATAAGGATGCAACAAATACCCTAAATATAATATAAGGATACAACAAATACCCTAAGTCTAGAGACTTAAAGAAAATTTCAGCTGTTTTTTAAGCCCAGCATTTTTTAAGTTGTTGGATTAATCTGAAAGGTTTAAAATAATCTGCAACGCACGCTGCCGTGCTGCACTGTTTCTGCTACTGGGATCATATACAGTGTTGTTAAAAATCACGATTTAAAAAAAAAAAAATCGGATTTCTTTGATTTAAATCGGATTTTTTTTATTTAAATCAGATTTTTTTGATTAATATTATTTGTGTACTTATTTATGTACGTGAATGTATTTATTTATTTTTTCTGTATAGATTTACATATTTCTATTAATTTCATTACATTTCCTAGATAAGAATTCAATCTATTTTAAATAAAAATTAAAAATTGTTGCAAACAAATTAAAAAAATTCACTTAAAACAAACTTTTATTATTCTACTATTAAATTAAAATTGTTATACATATATCTGTGCATGTTCTGTGTATAAATTTCCAGTTAATATAAAGTTATTTATTTTTCATTAATGTATTACTCCAATAATATATAATCACATAATAAATGTAACAAAGAATTTTAAACGTATATGTGCATTCCATTGCTGATTCAGATTCATGAATGTTATCTTTATCACATAGACTGCAAGTTTCTTTGTGTTTTACATTCTTGCCATAATCCCCATCATTTTATCACTACACTATTTGCATATTGCTATTACACCTTTTCCAAAAATAGTATTTTTTTCTGTAAAATAAAGTCACATTGGATCTTTTTTTTTCTGCGAACTATATTTCTTGTGTATCAACAAACCCAAAAGCTTTCTGTAACTGTACCTAGTATTAGTAAATGACATTATTGTTTCAACTTTTGATTCACACTATACTATACTAATCTAATGATTGACAAAATAGTTACCAGATGAAAAATAATCACATAACTGAAAGACTAAAGCTATCAATTGTCAGTATTATTATCTCCCCAGCCGTTGACAATTTCAACAATCATGCTTACTGGACAGTAGGAATGACTGCTTAGCTTAGAAATAACAGGGATTTATTTAGGAAAAATTTGGGTCCTTTAAAGGGCCTTTCATAATTTTTTAAATATTTAGACAGGACCCTTCCGGAAATTTTCATCTTAAAACAGGGCCCTTCACAAAATTCTTTGTCTTCAAAATAGACCTTTCCCTAAATTTTTCTGTCGCCGTCTTAAACTTTCACAAATTAATTATTTTTAAATAAAATTTAACCTGTCACAAAACAGTTGAAGTCAACAAAGTACCTATTACATACTCTTTTTTTTTTTTTTTTTTTTTTTTTTTTTTTTTTTTAATATATATAAATAAACGATCTTGTTAAAAACAAACAAGAACCTAGTGGTTTTTTTTTTTTCAAATTCACAAAATTGTGATTAGATTTTTCAATTAAAAAAAAATTCACAAAAACAGAACACATAAATCCTGGACAGACCCATGAATAAGGTACAGTAATATTCATTAAATTTTCAATTGAAGTAAGCAATGAATTCTAGAAAAAGAAAGGAAAAGGGGATTAGTCAACTATTAAAGCATTTTCAGTTATAGAAGAAAAGAAAGATGAAATCGGAATTCTATAATTCTGTGTTAGACAAACAGTCGAAATGTTTATTATGTTATAGTCCAAGTATTGATCAATATTTGAATCACCAACGTATGGGACACAGTAATTTGCAGGTCTAAGCAACTAAGCATAAAACAAACTCACGAATTGGGTGTAATCTGCTTCAGAGAAAGTAATTTTGCACTGAAAGGACTATTATATTAAATACATTATTTTAAATAGATTTAATAGCTTAAGTATTTAGCTTGGAAAAATGAATTGATCATTTAAAATTGAAAACATTTTAAAAATGAGAGAGCATTATCAATATTTTTGAGGAATGCACTATGGATTGATAATATTTTTAATACAATTGCATTTACTTTCAATAATAATAGTAATAATAGTATTTTGAATAAAATAATAGTATTTTGAACCTATAAAAGTTTTATTTAATGTGATTAAAAAGTAATTTTTAATCTGAAATGAATGATGACTTTTCTTATAACATGAATGATGAATTTGATTCTTATTTTAACCTGTAAATATCAATGTTAAAAAAAACTGATTTAAACCAATGATTTTTTTTTTAAATCATTTGATTTAAATAAAGCTGATTTAAATCAAACAACTCTGGTCATATATCTCGAAATGTACATTAATTTACAAGATAAATAAGAAAACTTTGTTATCAAATTTAAGAAATGTATTTTCTAGGCTTCTGTTAATGAAAATATATTTAAAAAATAAATAAATCGGACAGAAATTTTAAGTATTCTTCCTGCAAATCCATTCAGTTTAATATAGCTTTTATATGAATTTTGTACCAGTCTTATTACACCCTCTGAGCGTTATAAAAAGCAAACGATTTCGTTAGCCCTTTGCAGGGCGGTGGAATATATTTTATCCCACTTAATTTTAATCAAGACTTGTACCAGAATCTTTGAAGAACGAATGAGAATTTAGATTAAAAAAAAAAAAAAATCGTAAAATTACATTTCCTTATTTTCAAATAAAGGTTATCTATATGTATAATATGGCATTAATATTCATAAACAGTTTGAGCAGTTTATGCAAGCTTAATTTTTTTTTTTAATGCAATCTTGACCAGTTTTGAGTAGCTAAAACCGATTTTGACCAGTTTTAGACGGTTAAAATAAGTTTTGATCACTGTCCTGATTAAAAATAGTTTTGACAGGTCAAAATTACAACCCTCAGTCAGGGGCGTAAACCACCACGGTCGCGTGGGGGGGGGGGGGGGGGGGGGTGTAGACTCATAAATTTCCGACTCCAAGAAGAAAAATTTCCGAGTACTATTGCCAACAAAATGCCGACTAATTAATATATATATACACTCATGTCCAAAAGTTTAGCATATATGATAAAAACGAAGAAAGGATATCGTAAATATCTTACGAAATTATTAAACTTTATAGATGATAGATGAAAGTCTCAAGATAATTATGACTGAGTGTATCGAGATAGTCAAATAGGTTTCAAAGCGATGATGTTGATTCCTTTTGAATTATTATTGTATGTCTCTAAAAATTAGTGGTGAAGTACTATGATTAATATGTGTAGAAAATTGCGGTTTGGAACTCCAAACTGCTTTGTTTGATAGCGATATATCTTGTTTCTAAATGTACAAAATTTGATGAAACTGGATGATTGAAAAGCTGGGGATTCGATGCCCGTTTTTTTTACCAATAAAGGGCTTAATGTATTCTATTTTTTCTGTGTATGGCATATTTATTCACATAGACTCCACTCCGGATAGAAATTCAAAATCTGAATTAAGCATAAGGAATCCTGTTAATAGCGTACGATGTACGTCTACAACATAAAAAAAGTCAAAATTTAAAAGATTGAAAATTTTCGAATGAACAAAACTTATATCCATTTCTTAGTAAGGGAGGTTTGATAAATAGGGATGGTTGATACATTGACAATTTTTCTCAACAAATGGCATTAACAGCCATTCTAACACATGTGAAGGCATCTTTTATTTGCTGAAGATGATTTGATTTATCTTTATTTATTATCTTTATTTATTTATCTATTTATTTATTTGATTTATCATTAGCTGGGCTAATCAGTGAAGAACTGACAACTTTTCTTTTCTTTTAATTTTGAAGGTTTTTGGAATGTCAATGTAAATTTTTTCACTGGCTGATTTTCTTTCATAACTCTTTTTATTGTGAAGATAATATCTTATAATTTTTTTAATTTATAAAGGACATTGTTAGGATTAAATTTACTAGAAAGTAGATTACCATTTTGCAACTGCATTTGTACAAAGTGATTGAAAAAAAGGCATAATAGGGAGAAATGATACATTAGTACTGGGGAGAAATGATACACTTGTATATTTGAAATTTAATAGTTTTTTTAAGTTTGCAAACTAATATAGGACTGTAATATTCATTATTGTTTTACAGCAAGAGCTACTGAAACTGGTAAGGAAGAACAAAGAGACTATTCATAGACATTATGTAGGTTACATAGAAAAGCAGTGCGATGGTAGATGGTTAGTTCGCTTTGCTCGTCATGTAGAAAGGAAAAAGTTTAAATGGCCTGAAAGGGAAAATGTTTCTATAATTTACGAAGGGCAAATTGAAAAAAAGTTAAATCTACCCGATTTTACTTATCAAAATGATAGAGTTATTAGATTTTTTTTAACCATTTCAGGGGTGGTGGTATGTTTATGAAAACAATTTTAATTCCCAAACGCCAAATTGGCACCAGCAGTTTAGTAAAATATTTTCCAATTAGTATGAAAGTGAAATATATCCCTTTTCTTATTTCTAATTAAATTTGATGGTAAATTCCTAATTAAATTTGTTGGTATTTGGATGTTTTCAATTTCATCCGGTATAATATAAATTTCCTGAAACACATTTTTAAATCAATCTAAAATTACGTAAAAAAGTTTTAAAAAAATTAACATTTTTTTTAATAAAATAAAAAGAAAACACAAAATTAGTAGAAAAAATAAAACCATAATTATTTTCGATTAAAGGTAAAATTCGTGTAGAGTGGAAAATATCCAGATTTTGATAGGGTAAAGTACTAAATATTTGCAATTCAGTTTTGAATTTTCATCGGATATCACCTAAATTCCGTGATACACGTTTCTAACTAAATTTAAAGTTAGATTAAAAAAAAAAAAAATAGAAGTTTCTTCACTTCAATCAGTATGTCTTAAAATTTCCAAACTAAACTAAAAACTTTCCGACTATAAATAAATACAGCTGGATCTCGATATCTCGAAGTCAAAGGGAACAGAAAAAAGTTCGGAATATCAAAGTTTTCGATCAAAATATCAAGGTTACAAATAATATTAACATTGCTGGAATATGTATATAAATATTTTGTTTCTTCATATCGAGGTTTTCGAGTTCACAATATTTGACAAGTCAAAGTTTTTCTGAATAGTTTTAATCACAAAAATAAAATCCGTAATATTTCCGACTAAGTATAAATTTATATAGGTTTTCTTCGTTCTAAATTGTTTTTTCTAATTAAAAACTACAAGGGGGAAAAAATCCGACTAAGAATAAAATTTTATAGGTTTTCTTCGCTCTAACTTGTTTTTCTTATTTACTAATTAAAAACTACAAAATTTTTTCTCTAATTCATAAGTTTCTATACGTTAATGCCATTTTTTTTTCGACTAAACTTACTTTTTTCCGATCGAACGGGAATTTTTCCGCCTGATTTTTTCATTTTTCCAATTTATAAGTTTTTATAGGTTAATACCATTTTTTCCGACTAAACGTACTTTTTCCGATCGAACGGGAAATTTTCCGACTGATTTTTTCGTAGGGGGGGGGGGGGTGTTGCACCCCCCGTACCCCCCCCCCCCAGGATTTACGCCCCTGCCCTCAGTAGTGGTAGAAAGTAAAATGGCAAGATGCTAGCGGGGCCGTCGCAAAAATTCTTCTCTTACGTCTTCTCGTAGGAGAAGAAAGTTGTTTCGCGACGGCTCCGATACTAGTCGCCAAAAATGACATACAGTAAGCTCTCTGTAAGGCAGACTCTGTGTAAGACGGAAATCTGTCTAATTCGGAAAGATTTTCAAGTCCCTACGAATCCATTGACATAGAGTATAATTTGTCTAAGGCGGAATATTGTCTACCACGGAAAATTTTCTCGGTCCCGATCGATTCCGCCATGGACAGAGTTTACTGTAGTTCACTAGAAAAGGGCATCATTTCAAGAGAAAATATGGTAACGTATGTTTAGTAACGATATGTAACTAAAGAAAAATATGTAATTTTTAAATGTGATAAATAAATTCACATTAATGTTGGATGAAGTTAAAACATACAATTAAATAACATGATTTAATAATATCTTTTTTTTTTTCTAAAAATAAATGAAGTTTTGCATATTTTTTAAAGATCTCGGGCATACGAATTTAGAAGAAATACTCTGGTATGGGGGGGGGGGGATTTTACAAGAAATCTTTATATATGACAAAAGGTTAATTTCACTGTTTATAAAAAATTGCAGGGTGCTGCATTCTTACGAAATGCCCTAGAGGGAACTGTTAGAAATTATGCGCCATGTGCCATAATAATACGATCCACGCCACATGCGATTGACGAAGCTCCGATTCCCTTTAAAATATAAATAAATCACGGAGAAAACTCTAGACACGCGATCGTGAAACGTCCATTATTAAATGAGTCAATAGTCGTAGGAGTGATTTCTTTAGAAAAAAAACAACAAAAAAAAAATCGGTCATTAGTCCGAAAATTTGGACGTGAATATCACGAATTTCGACAAATGTTCCCCGAAAAAACTGTTTCGTCAATCGTTTGCAGTAAACATAGCCAATTTCGTCAAAGGATCGCGAAAAAAACGTGAATTTCGTCAAAAGATCGCGAAGAAAAACGAAATTTTGTCATAAGATCAAGAAGGAAACGTCAATTTCGTCAAAAGGCTGCTGAAAAATAGCAACTTTCGTGAAAGTCTGGCGAAAAAATGCGGCTTCTGTCAATTGATCGCGGAAAAAACACAAACTTCGTCAAAAGGCTGCGGAAAAATAGCAACTTTCGTCAAAGGATTGCAGAGAAACGCAAATTTCGTCAAAGGATCGCAGAAAAAAACACTAGTTTCGTCAAAGGATCGCGGATTTTATCGAAGGGTCGCTAAAAAATGAGATTTTCGTCAAAAGATCGTGAAAAATAGGCGAATTTCGTTAAAAGATTGCAACAATTTTATCACACGATCGAAAAAAAGCCCATTTCGTCAAAGGGCTGCGGAAAAATAGCAACTTTCCACAAGGGAGGGCGGGAAAACGTGAGTTTCATTAAATGAACTAAAAAAAATGTTAATTTTGATAAATAATCGTGGGAAAAGCGCGAATTCTGTCAAAGGATTGCGAAAAAAACGCGAATTTTGTCAAAAGATCGCGGAAGAAACGCGAATTTCGTCGAAAAATCGCGGGAAGAAGCGAATTTCGTGCACAGATCGCTAAAAAACGCGGATTTTGCTAAAAGATTGTGAAAAAACACGTATATCGTCAAAATATCGTGGAGAAAACGCAAATTTTTTTAAAGAATCGGCGGAAAAAAACGCGAACTTCGTCAAAAGATCGCAAAAAAAACGCGAACATCGACGAAAGATTGCGAATAAAAGCGAACATCATCGAAAGATCGCGAAAAAAACGCGAACATCATCGAAAAATCGCGAAAAAAATGCGAACATCCTCGAAAGATCACGAAAAAATGCGAACATCGTCGATAGATCGCGAAAAAAACGCGAACATCGTCGAAAGATAGCGAAAAAAAACGCGAACATCGTCGAAAGATTGCGAAAAAACGCGCATTTCGTCAAAGGATCGAGGAAAAAAAGGTGAATTCCGTCAAAGAATCACGGAAAATTTGCTGCAACATTGATGTTTTCACGCGATTTTTTTACAGCTGAGTGGCAGGTTAAATATTAGTTAGCCATGTTTTGAGTGAAAGCATGTTAAAATTTTTAATTGCACAACTAGCTAAGATTGCTAAATAAAACATTGCATTAGAAATACTTACAGTATTTACATGATTGCTAAATAAAACATTGCATTAAAATTACTTATAGTATTTGCATGAATTACTCAAATTTGATTTTCTGAGAATGTCAATCTGCTCCAATAACTGCTTTTATTGCTAAAAAATTAGATTTTTGCTACTACAAAAATGGATTTTACTGCTACAAAATTAGATTTTTTCTGCTTCAAAGTGGCTTTAGTGCGCTTTCATCCCTGTATTATCACATCTATACATAATTTTTGACATCATCACATTTTATCAATCTTTTCAAAAATTTTAGAAAATTGGTGTTCATATGTTATTTTTACTGTTATTCGATTTTCTAACTTCACAGAAATTTTGACAAATTTTATGAAAGATTTTTCAGATAGTGGTGTTAAAAATTTTGAGGACAAAGGTAAATTATTTTAAAAAGTACTTTCCTTTTACATTAATCACAAATATTGTGTGTGTGTGTGTGTGGGGGGGGGGGGGGTTGAGTGCATGAGGGATTGGAAAAAGGGCGTTTGTCCTTAAGTTCTGCAGACTGTTTTGAAAGTTTCTACTTGTGTTGCGGACTGCAGAAAAAAATTCTGCTGCTGGGGAGGGAACACTAGGCAGACCGACATAACAATAAAATACAGTAAGATGAGTAAATTTTAAAAATGCAATTAATATACATGCAAATATAAATGCAAATATAAATGCAATCAATACAGCTACTTTCTAAATTTTTGTAATTCTATAGTTTTCTTGTAACAGTCAGTAACAATCTCTTAAGAAAATATTTAAAAAATCCAGAAATCATGAGAAAATCTTTTTAAACAATCATTCCTAAATCTTTTAGACGCATGTCGTATACTACCATGCATTACATTTATAACGTTTGTGACTAGGGATACACCGAATATTCAGTTTGGCCGAATAGCAAACTATTCGTCCTGCCGAATATCGAAATATTCGGCCAACAAACTTTTAAAACATATTTTTAAGAAGCTTATACAACTTCTACGTTTAACAGTCAACTTATATAGATATTCAGAATAATTAGAAACAGAATCATATTTAAATAAAACAATGTTTTTACATTATTTATTTGCTGTTTGTCAAGCATTATTTAAGAAAATTAACCAATCACGAGGATTTTCATAGGAATTAATTATGTACAAATGCAAGTTCCTGAACATTGTCCAGTAAATAATCTGTTTCTTGCTAAGATTTTAAGAACAACGTAAACAATCTCTGAAAATGATCGTCCACTCCAGACACCGATCTAGGATGCATTTAAAAACTTCCTAAAACAAAGGGAGTTAGAACAGTTATTCTTGTTGAGTTGCCGTTGCAACCACATAAAATTTGAATAGATTGTATTATTCATTTACTTTTACTGTAGTCTCTTCCTGACAAACAAATAATACATGATCCTATACAATTTTTCTTCCAATTTTTTCACAATTTCTCTTTGATTTAAAAATGTTTGTTTTAGAATTTAAGAAAATTTTATTCATTTGTTTTAATTCACAGCAGAAGCCATGAAATTTTAAATTTTATTAATTAAAAAAGTTTTATAACTATCCTTTTCTTAAATAACTCAACGCAGATTTTTTTTCAGCATAAAGTTTACTTGAAAAAAGCTCTTGATTATCAAAATGAAAGTTTCTGTTTTAAATATTATGTAAAATTGTCTTAAAATTTAACATTTTAATGCCTTTAAACCTTGAAATATAAAATTATTCGGCCGAATATTCGGTATTCGGCATAACAGTTACTATTCGGCTAGCCGAATATTCAGTATTCGGTTCGCCTGTAGGCCGAATATTCGGTATTCGGCCAAAATCACTATTCGGTGCATCCCTATTCGTGGCCAAAGTACATTCAATGTGGTATAGTACATTCAACATAAAATTTTA
The DNA here is from genome assembly GCA_963932465.1 of Maratus speciosus. NCBI lineage: Eukaryota > Metazoa > Arthropoda > Arachnida > Araneae > Salticidae > Maratus > Maratus speciosus. The sequence goes on along the minus strand of OZ010797.1, from coordinate 233,390,084 downwards.
ATTATAGCACACATAAATTTTCTTGACCCTACTCTTCAAAATAGATTAAAAAAGAAAAGAAAGAAGACGAGAGAGAGAGTTATATTTTAATTTTCATTTGATGTTGATGCAATCCTTGCGGAATATGTAATTTTATATTACTACCATTAATATCTGATTTTAAAAAAGTATTGTTATTATATCCTTAATCCGCTCGGGACCAGCCTCTTTTACATGAATTTTATTCGGTTGACACCACTTTTTGTCAAATAATTAAATTTAATTTATCAATCAAGAAAATGTCTTAATTAAAAAAGATAAATTTTACTTTTCTTTTTTAGTGGCATCAAAAACAACTTTTGAAGAAGATGATTTGTCATAATTTCACGAACAGGAATATTGTTCCCGTTTTCTCCCGTAAATTTCAAGCTCTGCTATTGAGTTATAAGCAATTTTTTTCACGTGTCGACAGGTTTTTCTTCTTTCCCGCATTGTCACGTCCTGAAATTCCCTTCAAAACGCCCACTTTTACAGCAATTCCGGAAAGATCTTTTGTTTTTACTAAAAAATAGAAAACACTATTCCATAATTAGAGTTTCTTAATAAGAATACCTGTCAATTTCATGCATCTCTGGTCAAAAATGAATTCAGAACTGCGTCAGACAATAAGTACCTCCTTTGCTTTTCAGAATACCCTTGATAGAAATTCCTTATTGATTCTGAACAGCAGTTTGAAATCGAATGTAATGGAATGCTTCTTAAAATGCATTCAAAGCTATATATTCTACATCATTTCTAACTGCGAAATTAACATTAGCAAAATAAATTTAGCAAAGTCCTTTAAGTTCTGATGATTTTTCGTAGGAAAAAAAGTGTGCCACAGTAGAATTTCTAACCGATTTGCATTGCTTAATAATAAAGGAGATCAGTGCCTGATTTACGACAGGGCATTTGGAGCACGGGCCCCCCAAATGTTGCTGAAGGTTTTTCAATTATTGTCCAAAATATGATGCAGTTTTAATATCTAAGGGAATTTTACATTTCATTCTACAGTGTTCATATTGTATTTTTATAATGTTATATATTTTGTCTGAAGCATCCATTTACAATTACTTTATAATAGTGAATATTTTTTTTATCTTCATCACCTTAAAAATATATTGTATTTTTAATTCTTAATCCTTTTCCTGTTCTTGTCAGATTACTTGGGGGGTGGGGGGTCGGTGAGCGTAGCTTGCAGGCAGTAGAGCGCCCCCCCCCCCTCAATATTTTAAATAATTATAGCTTGGTGTTGTCGAAAATTTATTATTAATTGTTGCATACTTTATCATTCCAAATATATAGACTTGTATAGGAAAAGATAATCAACACCACACAATTTATTATAAAACATCTACTCATTTAAATTTCATAATTGAGAAATAATTATTTAAAAGTAAATAATGATTATCAAATTTTTTACTGGATATTTTAAAATAATTATTAAAATCAATAATGATTATTTTAGTAAGTACCTCTTTTCATTTTTTTACTCACCCCCCCCCCCCTGTAAGTATCAGTGCAAGGGGGCCCCCGTAAGCATATGTGCCCACATTGGCTCCAAATTTGTAAATCGGTCCCTGAAGGAGACTACTGGATTCGATTATGGTAATATTTTTTATGGGTGGTGTATCATATGGGAGGTAGGGGACGATTGTTCTGTGCGGTAAATATTTGAGAAGTTAAAAAATTGTGGGATCGCATACATAAAGAACAATAGCATTAAATATATATTTTTAATGAATTCTCAAAGGAAATGGAATATTTTGAATTGCCTCACATGCTTAAAACCCACCGCGCGTCACCAATCCTTACAAAATATCGTTGTTCAAAGTAAGCAGAATTCCTATTGCGGAGACATAATTGAACATGACATACTAATTGAAATGAGAAAATAATGTCAACTACAGTTAGCGAAATTAATAAACAGTAAAGTTCATCTGTAATAATAATAATAACTTACCTTTCGTCGAGGTTATTATAAACCAGGCTTTAGGCTTATACTTTTTACAAACCACGCGCTTCGCTTCTATCTTTATTAGACAGCTAGCATAAGTTTTTTTATGTCGTCCTGTGCTGCCATCTATTGGTAAGTCACTAAAATACCTATTATAACCTTTTATACCTATTATAACCCCTTGAGGGGCGGTGGGATATATTTTATCCCACCTACGATTAATGAGGATTTGCACCAGAAAAATTTTATGAAAATTTATTTTTCTAACTTTGGTGGAAAAAAGCAGTAAAATTGTTTTTCCTTACTTTGAAAGAAAATTATTCTATATTTCCGGTAGGAATTCAGCATTAAACAAACAATATCAGAAATCGTGATAATGCTTACATTAAACTAGTAAATCTGCAGATCAAGAGCCTCAACGTCATCTCTGCAACTCATTGTTTTTATCAAACTTTGCGTAATATTAATCTTTCTACAAAAACAAAATTTAAACTATTTAAATTACACAAACATTTATAAAAGGAAAAAAAATATTTCGATGGTTTCAGACATTAAAAGCGTTAAATTAAACACGTTGTTATGTAAGGATATTCTGAAATTCTCACGAGCTACTTATTCTAGTAATTTTTATATAATAAAGCAAATTTCTTCAGGGGGGCTCTGCCCCCCTGAACCCCCCGTTGTGTAATTTATTTTGCATTTGTAATTTTCTACTGATTGAGTTAATGATTACCCTATATCTTAGATTTCTTTTTACACTGCGATTTATAAGGATAAGCAATAATTCGGTCAAGCATTTTACGTTATCCTAATATCCATACAGCAGTATTTACTTGCCTGCTAACCACAAATACCTGTATCTAATGGATAAAGAACTTTTGGAAATGTAAACTGAAACATCTAATTTAGAAATCTAATACCTTTATAAATTTTGTTTATAAAAAAATAATTTTGATTACCATTCTGCAATATTTATATCTAAAATCTAATCTAAATATCAAAAAATGTACTCGATAGCATTAACTTACTAAAATCACCCTAAAGTAGGGGGGCTTCTAAACCTAACAGTTAATAATTCATCATCGTTAAATAGATAAACATGATTTGGCGCCTTTAAGTATTTTTTGTGATTTTCTTTTAATAGTATCTACATTTAATTTAAAATCGTGATGTTACAAATACCGTTGAAATTTGACGCAAACCTATGTTCAGGTCAAATTACGAAAGGTTAACTAACATTTCATTTCCCTTTAGCCGGACTTTCTGTTTCATTTTTCGTAATAAGGATTATTTTAATAATTTAATTTATTTTACACTCTACAAGCTGTTACACGGACGTTGTTCACGTAGCATTAAAATAGAGATAAATGCATTAAGTAAAACATTTCACTCCCCACCAGACATACCAAGTCTCAAGCTTTTTGCACATCACTATTATCTTAGAGAAAATGTTCTTTTAAATCGCGCAAATGTTTCAATTAAATAAAGTAACATTTTCTGTATTAAAATACTGGTATCCAGAACGCCGGAGGCTTGGCAGCTCTGCTCCTCTTAATAAAAACATATATGATTAACCAACACTTTATCACATTTTATAGGGGACAATACGGAATTTCTTATTTGTATGGCCTTACATATATCTCAGTCATAAAAATGTAAAATTTTGTGCCAATTAATGCACGCAATTGCGAAAATGAAATCGCAAAGAATGAGAAAAGGAAGGCCAAGTAAAATCGTGTAAATCGAGGAATCTTTCTTCGTAGTGCTGGGAAAATACTGCTACAAAAACTATTTTAGGTGGTATTTGGTGTGAAATGTTCATATGTATTCATTCCTGTCCTATATATCCTTTTTTTTTTTTTTTTTTTTTATTTGCTTATTCCATTTTTCTTTTGCACGTGAAAATCTTACAAATTAAAATTAACTCTTTGGGAGAAATGGTTATTCATTTTTTTTTTTGGCAACAATAAAGTTTATAAAATTTAACAGAATAATGTCAGTTTATTCTGTATGAAAATAACGAACTTTTTCATTTATAATCAAATAGTTGAATAAATAAATGAAAATATTATTCTATATAGTATATAAATACTATTTTCATTTCTGCGTTTAAATAAATCTATATGCAAATATCTATACAAAGGCATTCATTAATTCATTCCTTTTGCTTTGATTTGACTTCAAAAAACCATACATACTTTCACATTTATGATATTTTTAGATGAAATGCTGTTGCTACGCAACGGTTAAAAGAGAAAATGAAATATAAGTAAATTCATAAAATAAAATGTTTTATATTATTCTAACACATGTATAAAATTCTATCATAAGTTAGACACCTAATTTAAAAGCTCTGACAAATGTTTTGACAAAATTGCAAACTAATAAGAATAATTTAATACTCTTATTTAAAAATTTCAGCATCCAAAATTTACCATTTAAATCTATTATTCATATGAGCGATTTCTTTCAACAAATGAAAATTTGAAAATCGTCTGACTTCCCATAGAAAAGCATTATATCACAAAATAAAATGTTCTGTATATTCCGAACGAATGAACCAAATTTAACCAAAAACTATACAGCTAAATCCGGGGAGCTCATCAACATGCCCAGGGAATTTCAAGCCGATCGGATGCTTTTTGCGGCAGTTATCGCGGAACAGACAGACTAACAGACAGACAGACTAACGGAAACCAAAACTTTTCGTGTCTCCACAGTAAGCCTTCACTGACGTTTCGGCAATAAAGATATGTGTATACCTAGGCATTCAAAGGCTCATTTCTAAATTAAACGAAAAAAAAAAAAGTACGAAAAACACATCAAATCAAATAAATTTTGTTATTGTGAATCAGAATTACGATTTGATTCATTATAAATAAGTTCTTTCACAATTGCTATTCAAAAATTTTCCACTGTTTTACTCATACAAAGGTGCACCATATAATGTTTTGTATAAAAAATGTAGAATTATAAAATTTATTGCATATAATAATATTCTTATATATTAAAGATTTCTTTTTTTTAATAAAAAGCTTACAGCCACAAAATAGCTTTAAAGAATTATAGGAATAGGATAGAAAGTAAAGGAAAAGAAAATATTCGCTGTAATGAGACAATTAAATGCTCAAGAAATTTAATGTGCAGCGTTGAATGGATTCCTTCATTGAATGTGGATTTACTAAAATTCAAATGTATTTATCTCCATGAGATTTCTCATAGCTATATTTAAAGATTATTCTGCAACTTTCAGTATTATTTATTTTATTTTATTTAGAGAGATAAAAAAGTAGTAAAATAAATTTTTTATTATTTGCAGGAATGCTGCAGTATGGGATTTCTAGCCCTCCCCTCCCCTCTCCTCTCTTATTATCTAATCTAATAATGATAGATCGGCAGGGCCCGCTTAACACTTAGGAATAGGGGAAGCCCGAAGTCACACAGGGGGCCCCCTATTACTCTACAAATTGCTTTTTTATTTACTAAACTCATTTTCGTATGCTTGAATAATTTGAAATTTTACCATCAAAGTTTAGAGTAAATAACATTTTTAATTAAACTAAAACTACCTATATAAAAGTATTTGATTAAGTATTGCGAGGCAGCGCAATACTTATTTATTTCCAGTGTCACTTCTCAATGTTAATTTAACATACAAAAGCCTATGGAGATCATAACTTTTTGACTTCTTCTTCCCACCTTTTTGTCCCTGATGCCACACATTTTTTATTCTTTACTAATTCTAATGATATTATAAGTTTAAAGTGTAAAAACGTTTGCCTGACGTCATGGTCAAAACGAATGGTAAAATGGCTTTGCATATGGGTGAATTATAACCCAGAGAGAAACATGGGCCAATTTTTGTTTACATTATTCAATTATATTTCTTAAAAATTCCATTTTTCGCTTTTTTCATTGAAAATCATCGGACATTTTTTTCATAGAAAATGTAACATTTTTACTTCATTGTTGCAAAAATTTCAAAAGCCGTAATAATAATTTATTTCTTTTTAGGTGAAAGATTTTCACGTGAAATATTAAATTGAGCTAGGTTTTTTTTTTTTCAAGAATTAAAAAGGTGAATATGGCGTCATAGTGGAAATAAAAAGGATATTTTCGGAATAAGTTTTTGTTAAGTTTATATTTTAGTAAAAAGTTTCTAATGGATAGCTATTTTTACGCAGGTAGCGAACATAGTGAGGAATTACATAACTTAAATTTTAAAATGTATTTTTTTTTCCGAGATGAGAACTATTTATACCCCAAGTTAAACCTAGGTAATAATTTTCTGATGTGTTTACATCACCCCTTGGGAGAGATTAAGGTTTAAAAATTGAAGTAAAACTTTTATTTTTTATTTTTTTACTGTATCACAGCTATAATATTGTTAAATATTAGCAGTAAGGATTGAACACAATTTACATTTACATTCATAGCGTTCCTGAGTGGGAAACAGGGTATCTAAATTTAAGTGAAGTTAATTTTTTATGATTTGATTGTAGATTTTTTACGTTCAGATTGGAAGTTTTTGTCCAAACTACCGCAACCTGCATTACTTACAGTGGTGAAACATTTTGAATTACACATTGGTAAACTGCATCCCACATTGTGATGCAATACCCCATACATCAGAGCCTGATGATGATGATACTCTCTATTAATTTTGAAATGTGTTCGTCTGAGTGCAGTAGTTATTGAAAAACTTGACATATTAAACAAAAACATAATTTGAAGAACAAATTAAAAAAACGAAATTTATTTCCTACATTGTTTAAGCCCGAGAAGGGACAGATATTAAGTTATTTCATTCAATTAGTTCTACATTTAATGTTAAATTTTTGTAACAAATTAGTTAAGCCAATTGAAGATTAAAAAATAAAAATAAAATTCATACAATATGATACTTAAAACACCCTAAAAAAATAGATTCCGTTCAAATGAAATCGAAATAAATCTTAGACTTCTTCCATTTTGAATTGAAAATATTTGTATTGCAGATTTTGTATTATGTTTATGACAATTGTGCATAAAATGATAAGATGCATGCAAAATACAAAACTTAAAAAAATGGCCTAAGATTTATTTTGATTTCATTTGAACGGAATCCAATTTTTTAGGGTGTTTTAAGTATCATATTGTATGAATTTTATTTTTATTTTCTAATCTTCAATTGGCTTAACTAATTTGTTACAAAAATTTAACATTAAATGTAGAACAAATTGAATGAAATAACTTAATATCTATCCCTTCTCGGGCTTAAACAATGTAGGAAATAAATTTCGTTTTTTTAATTTGTTCTTCAAATTATGTTTTTGTTTAATTATATGTTTAATTGTAAATAACTAATTTACTTTGTAAATGACAAATATGGAACTATAGTTGAGAATATGTGAACTTCGAATTTGTGATTTACAAATTGCCATATAGTAAGAAAAAAAAGTTTCATAAGAAAAAAAAAATGTATCTTTTACAGTGATTGAGTTTCTTTTTTCTAAAACTTAGTTTTGAAAAGTAAAATTTGGAGGCCCTTTTGTATTTCAGTGGGTAAGCACGGGCTTCACGGGCCTATTCCGTAAACAGGCCCTGTAGATCGGATTAAGGCAAGGGCGGATCTGGAGGGTCCTCAAGGGGGGGGGGGGGCGATTTTAGAAATTTGGAGACTCCAATCTGATGCGCGGGTCGGGACTAATTTTTTTCACTGAGGGTCGGGTTTGGGTCCGGTTGACTTCCACTTTTTGCTGCGGGTCGAGTAAACTTCTACTTTTTTGCTGCGGGTCGGGTTTGGGCCCGGTTGACTGCTAGTTTTCTGCTGCAGGTCAGGTTGACTTCTACTTTTTTCTGTGGGTCAGGTTTGGGTCCGGTTGACTTCTACTTTTTGCTGCGGGTCGGGTAAACTTCTACTTTTTTGCTGCGGGTCGGGTTTGGGCCCGGTTGACTTCTAGTTTTCTGCTGCAGGCCGGGTTGACTTCTACTTTTTTCTGTGGGTCGCGTTTGGGTCCGGTTGACTTCTATTTTTTGCTGCGGGTCGAGTAAACTTCTACTTTTTTGCTGCGGGTCGGGTTTGGGCCCGGTTGACTGCTAGTTTTCTGCTGCAGGTCAGGTTGACTTCTACTTTTTTCTGTGGGTCAGGTTTGGGTCCGGTTGACTTCTACTTTTTGCTGCGGGTCGGGTAAACTTCTACTTTTTTGCTGCGGGTCGGGTTTGGGCCCGGTTGACTTCTAGTTTTCTGCTGCAGGCCGGGTTGACTTCTACTTTTTTCTGTGGGTCGCGTTTGGGTCCGGTTGACTTCTATTTTTTGCTGCGGGTCGGGTAAACTTCTACTTTTTTGCTGCGGGTCGGGTTTGGGCCGGTTGACTTCTAATTTTCTACTGCAGGTCGGGTTGACTTCTCCTTTTTTCTGTGGGTCGCGTTTGGGTCCGGTTGACTTCTACTTTTTGCTGCGGGTCGGGTTAACTTCTACTTTTTTGCTGCGGGTTGGGTTTGGGCCCAGTTGACTTCTATTTTTCTGCTGCGGGTCGGGTTGACTTCTACTTTTTAGCTGCGCCTAGCGCGCTGGGTTTGGGTTAGATTGACATACATTATTTCGGGTTTGAGTCAGTTTCGGATAGGTTTTCACTATTGCGAGAAGGGTTTGGGCTGACCCGATTTTTGAAAAGTAAGTCTAAATATTTTTGAAGATAAAAACAATATACAGTAAAAGCTCCATAACGGACACGTCCAAATAATTATTTAGGGATACTTTTTAATCTTCAGGATTATGTAAAAAGTACTAATTTGGTATAAAACTGCTTGTCTCTTTATATCTAAGATCAGTTGTAATTCAGTAAAGAATGCTTTGAAACTTATTAAAAAACATACCGGGTGTCCCAAAATGGACTGACTGATTTTAAAATTCAATAACTTGCAAATGATGACAGCCATTTAAAAAAAATCTTGCAGATTATGTAAGATGTCAGGAGATTTTTTGCTGCATTTCTTGATTTTACTTTACAATAGCAGCGATAGATGGCGCTGCAATCAATAGTCGTTAAATCGGGGCCCAATTTCAGCCTTCCTCCTCCGGGCACAGATTTAGCGTCTATTGCTTGCAGCGTCCTCTATCGTTACTATTTTAAACTAAAATATAGAATCGCAGTAAAAAAACTCCTGATTAGGGGTGATTCCCAAGAAATAAATAAAAAAAAAATCTGAAATTCAAAGCAAATTTTCTGAAAGGTTACAGTAGAGGGAGGGGGGGGGGGGGATTCAATCCTGGCACTAATTATTTTTGTTGCAGGTCGGGTTAACTGTTTTCGATTCGGATCGATTTCAGGCTGAGTCGCTGAGTGCAGATTCTTGCGCAAGCTGTGTTTGTGTTAACCCGTTTCTTCAAAAGTTAGTTCAGTATATTATTTCAGATTAAAAACGATATCTATAATAATAAACATATAGATATATATATGTGTGCTGTTTTCTAAAGAGAACTCTGTATTTTTTCGACGAATCTTTGGTGAAATTTGCATTTCTTCCACGACTCTTTGACAAAATGCGCGTTTTCCACTACTCTTTGACAAAACTCGCGTTTTTCAGCAATCCTTTGACGAAATTAGTTTTATCCGCGATCCTTTGACAAAATTTGAGTTTTTTCGAGACTCTTTGACCAAATTTGCGTTTCTTTCGCGACCCTTTGATGAAATTCGCGTTTCTTTCGCGACCCTTTGATGAAATTCGGACGGAATCTGAAGTTTTATAAAATTCCGTGCATTAGTTCTTGAGATAGAGCTTTTGCGGAAATCCTGCAAAATGCTACATAGCAGCGCCACCTGCTGGGCGATTTACACCAAAAACTAATCAGCACCAATCTATATCAGGGACTACCTGAATATAAATTTATTAAATTCTGCGCATTAGTTCTTGAGATAGAGCGCCCACAAAATTTGTGTCACATACAGGCAGTCGGAATTTAGAGGAGTGCACAGGTCGCGATCGGGCCAGTAACGCTTATCATAAGGACTGACACGGACTGAACGTTTAGCTTTTATTCCGGGCCGAGGCCCGACTTGGAAATTTCGGCCAGTGCAGACCTCTAGGAAGAATGAAGTCCAGGCCAGGCTCAACCTGGAAGAAAAAGAAGCCTGGCTAGACCCGAATCTGCAGAAAAATTTAAGATCAGGACACGGCCCGGCTCTAAAAGAGGGAAGACCTGACTTAGCACGAGTCTTGGGTCGCGCTGCGCTCGAGCTTCGCCCCAAGTCATTTCTCGTGAGGATGCATAATGCCGTTTTTCAAACCCTTTATTTGTCCAAGGGGGGGGGGGGGGGGGGGCGCGATCGCCCCCTCGCCCCCCCCCCCCCCTAGATCCGCCATTGGATTAAGGTCGTAGTAATGCATATTCCCAAATTCTCATAACGTGTTATAAGAATGCTGTTTTATTGAAAAATTTCCTATCCTTTTTTTTTATTTATATATTTTTTAGCAACAGAAAGATTGCTATTTCTTTTAGAGCTAATGGGTTAATTTCTAACCTGGGAGCTGGTACTGAGTGGCAGAGGAGGACCATTCCCCTTCCCTAGATTTTGGTATTTAACGAATTTCAACTCAGATAATTTTGAAAAAAAAAAGTAAAATGCATCCTTTCTAAGTGATTTTAAACCGGTACCGCGCTCGTCGGCCTAACCGTTAACAATTTTTCGTGGTTTTTTTTTTTTTTTTTTTTTTTCTGGAATTTTCTGCGTAAACACTTCGTAAATATGGGTTTGGTTCCTTTAGAAAGACACCTATGGAGGGAGATCCTCACCTCGGCCAATATCCTTGTATACTTAAGGCTGTTCTCAAATCAAAAAAGGCAACTTTCTGACATAAATTTTAATTTATTTTTGTTCGAAAATGCACGAAACTAGCTGGTGTTGTTGTTCAGAAACTATGTAATTGAGCTATTTTTTCCATTTTTTTGCAAACGCAATAGATTTTTCAGTAAATGGTGTCAAAGTGGGCGTTTTGAACGGAATTTCCGCGCGAAGGAAGAAAAAGCACTCAAGAACGGGCGAAAAACGTGTTTGTCACGTGATCAAAATGGCTTATAACTCAATAGGTAATTGATCAATCAAAAAATGGGAAAATAGTTCAATTCCAAATCGTTTCCAAGGCCAGGCTTGCCAATTTTATACCTTTCTGTTGAAAAATTTTGACACATTTACAAATTCATTTTTTAACGGAAAGATATAAAATTGGAAACCCTGACTATGGAAGCGATTTGGAATCGAACTGTGTTTTCCATTTTGTGATAAATAAGTTACCTATTGAGTTATAAGCGATTTTGACCACGTGACAAATACGTTTTTCACTCTTCCTTGAGTGGTTATTCTTCTTTCGCGCGGAAATTCGGTTCAAAACGACCACTTTGACACTATTTTCTGAAAGATCTATTGCGTTTGCAAAAAAAAAATCGGAAAACACAGTTCGATTACATAGTTTCTGAACAATAACATCTGCTAGTTTCATGCATTTCCGAACAAAAATAAATTAAAAGTTATGTCTTAAAGTTGCCCTTTTGGATTTGAGAACAGCTTTAATCGGTCATAATGAACATTATCACCCTCTAAGACCTAAGTGATTTAAAATAATTAAACACTAAGAGAAAACAAAAGAATAATATAATTTTTCGTCACAATGTTTCTGCTCCCCCCCCCCCCCCCCCCCTCTCCACCTGAAGTGCAGTGGAAGATAAATTTTAGTTTTCTTTCTCTTTTACTTTCATATGTTTTCAAATTAGGTTTAAGAAGGCACAGCCTCCCTAACGAAAAAAACTGTTTCAACTGCCGATTTTGACAAAAAGCCGGTAGAAGCAGGACCCAGGGCCCGACTTAGGCCGTGGAGGGCTCCAGGGCAAGAATCTTTCTTGTGGGGGGTGGGGGGGGGGGGCTTCTATCTATCTATAGATTTTTTTGTGAATAATATGGAAGGGGCTAAACTTCATACTTCTTGTACTAAACTTCATACATATTGTACTACATGCTTAAATTTTGTACCCGGTACTGCTCATATCTGTATACAGGGTGTCACAAAAAGATCGTCATAACTTTAAGGAAAAATGCTAGTAGGATAATAGTAGAAAAAAATGATAGATTGGTTGATACGAGTATTTCTTTGCAAACTTTTCCTTTGCTTATTTACGTACGTTATAAGATGTCTAAAAGAAAATGCCCGAAATTGGTCATGATTAATTGTTTTAACATGCCACGTTTCGAGGAAAACGTTAATAAAGAATTTCTTTTGAAAGCAAATAAAATATTAATCATTAGTTTTCTAAGGTTATAGTTTGTTTTTTGCATGGGTGGAGAGGGTACTGGGAGCAGACAGGGGAAGGACCGCACTCCCTTCCTAAATGTTTGAAAATATATGAATTTTGGTCATTTTTGACTAATTTTAATAATTTTGGACCTTATGAAAATCCCGACTACTCTCATGGGGGGCCCCCTAAAAAGGAGGGGCCCGGGGGCAGTTGCCCCGCATGCACCTGCATAAGTCGTCCCCTGGTAGGACCCAATTAACCTCTGTATCTAAGAGAAGCATAAATATTATTTTGGTGCCCCTTTCACCCTGGAAAACTTTTCTAAATTCATAAAAACTCAGAAGAAAACAAATATCCCGGGGAGCTGTTTCAAATATTTTATCAAACAACTTCTTTTCTTAATATTCGCGTATATAATATAGATAGAGTACATTTGAGGTATATACTGTTGTTGTATGCTAAGTTCCACATTATTCCTACTTCAATAAATCATTTTAATTCCCTTCCCCCCTTCTACGCGCACACCCACCTTCCCCTTTTCATTTAATTTTCATTTTGCATTCAGATGTTTAACTCCATTTTTATTATATCTATACATCGAATCATAATTATATTAACACGTTCAATATATTTAGAATTTAAAATATCGTCAGCTTTTTGATATCTAAGTGATCTTTTAAAAATCACTATGTATACTATCACAACGGGTTCGAATCCCGCCTGTTCCGTTGCACACTCTTTGTGGAGCCCCCAGGATGTAATTCTCTGGTGTTGTAAATTTCCTTGTGCTATCTCGTGCCTGTATATCGACGATGACTTATAAGCGGGCCCTGGTGTCAAGCACACAAGTCTGATGTATGTGTTCAATAAAACAAACAAACTATCACAATCACAAGTCTATATTCTAATGGATTTCGTTTAAAAATTCTTCCATTACAAACAATATCTATTTCTCGTTGAACAAAATATAATGTGAGATACATTCTAAAACTGTTACTATATTTTAACACTAGAAAGGCCGGAAACTTTACTCGAGTTTTATAAAAATAAGTTACACCCGAATTTTTAGTTAATACTATTTAACCTTTTCTATTTCCAGTATTGTATTATTGCATATATTTAAGTTATTTTGTGAAAAAAAAGTCTGGTTTCAATTGATATGCATTTATCCGTCACCTGTCAAAATACTACGGGCGTGCTAGTGTTAATTAATTGATTAACAAAACTCATTTCGATGATGTGTGAATCATCATAGAATACGGGTTACATTAAAACATATTTCTGAACGCTAATAGATGGCAGCACATGTTAAAATGGTCGCTAAAGTAGTTTGTTGTTGAAAATAAATTTATTTTGATTTTGAAAAAACACGTGGTTCTCTTGTTCTGTAATAAAAAGCAAATTTTAAGCACTACAACTATTGTTCTGATCTAAATTCTAGAATTGAAAATTTCGAAGTAATTTACAACAATTGCAGGTAAGTTATTAATATTTTACTGTATAATAAACCTTCACTTTACTCCTCTACATAAGCCATAAATAAGCATCTATTTTTTTTCCCATTTGTTTTCTTATTCTATTTTGTTCCTTTCTTTTATAAAGATAACAATTAAAGTTTAGAAAAGAATTACGAATTTCCACAATACATCGACAAATTTTATTTCCCTATTTGTTTGTATGATTACTAATGTTAAGAATTCTATCCTTATTGTTAAGAAAACTAATGTTTAATGATTGGAGACCCTATTCAAGGCTGAAAAGAAATTTCTGTGGCAAAACATAGATATCAGTTAATTTAAAGATAGATATCAATTAAATCTCCGGAATATATGGAAAATTTTTATTTGCCTGTTTATTTTTATGATTGTTAATGTTAAGAATTCTATCCTATTGTTAATGAAACTGTTGTTTAAAGATTGAAAGGCGGCTGAAAATTTCTTTGACAAAACATTTGTTATCAGCCGGGGCCGGGGGCTACATTCACAACCGATCTGCAGTAGGAAGGTCGTCTGTGGGGGGAAATGGAAGAAATGCTGGCGTGGAAACGGTTTTCAAAAGGTAAAGATGTATTGCGGAACACATAGTAGTATTTTTTTCGGTGTAGCAAAGCCAGAGCCATCGCTAAACTTTTTATTGGGGTGGGGGGAGAGACTTTAAATTGCCAAGTTAAATTTTAGTATTTGCCAGCTAGTTTTATAATTTTGCCAAGTTATCACAATTAGAAAATGTAATATAGTTCTTATTTGTAAAAAGTTTAATAATATTCCCAATTAGATTTGTAACTTTTGTCAAGTCTGTCAAATATAGAAAGTGTATTATAGTTTTTATTAAAGTTTTAAAGAGATTTGCCAACTAAATTTGTAAATTTCCCAAGCATTCGCGAACATTTTTTTCCGGGGGCGGGGGGGGGGGGGGAACATCCCCTTTAACGAGAGCGAGGGCCCAAGGTAGAGCAATGTCTCCGGTAGACAAAAATCCAGAAAAAGGTGAAGGATTTTTCTGCGATATAGTTGTGTGATAATTCAATGGCTTATTATAATGAAGAAAAATAATTTTACCTTATTGAATTTTTCTTAAATGGTGAATTATTTCCAGTGACTTAAAAAAATACATTTCTTTCAAAATGATCAAATATAATGTGATTTCACATAAAAATACAAAATATAGGGGATAAGGTACGCTTTCATAAGAAAAAAATCAATGGCGGATCTAAGGGAGGGGCGAAGGGGCGATCGCCCCCCCTTGGGCTAATAAAGAGTTTGTAAAGCGACATTATGCATCCTCACGGGAAATGACTTGGGGCGGCTCTCGAGCCCGGCGCGACCCGACCCGGGTCGCGCCACTTTAAATCCACGAGACTCAGAGTGGGTCAGGTCTTTTCTCTTTTAGAGTCGGGTCGTGCACTGATCTTAATTTTTTCTGCAGATTCGGGTCGGACCAGACTTCTTTTTCCTCCAGATTGAGCCTGGCCTGGACTTCATTTTTCCTAAAGGTCTGCAATGGCCAAAAGTTACAGTTCGGGGCTCGGCCCGGAATAAAAGCTAAACATTCGGTCCATGTCAGCCCGTATGATAAGCATTATTGGACCGACCACGACCCGTGCACTCCTCTAAATTCTTCCCGCGCCAGTTTAAATTCACGAGACTCGGGCTGGATCAGGTCTTTTCTCTTTTAGAGTCGGGTCGAGCCCTGATCTTAATTTTTTCTGCAGATTCGTGTCGGGCCAGACTTCTTTTTCCTCGAGATCGAGCCTGGCCTGGACTTCATTTTTCCTAGAGGTCTGCACTGGCCAAAATTTCCAGGTCGGGGCTCGGCCCGGAATAAAAGCTAAACATTCGGTCCATGTCAGCCCGTATGATAAGCATTATTTGCCCTACCACGACCCGTGCATTCCTCTAAATTCTTCTTCCTGAGCCCAAGTTGGTCCGACCCGACCCGGGTCGCGCCAGTTTAAATCCACGAGACTCGGGCTGGGTCAGGTCTTTTCTCTTTTAGAACCGGGTCGTGCCCTGATCTTAATTTTTTCTGCAGATTCGGGTCGGGCCAGACTTCTTTTTCCTCCAGATCGAGCCTGGCCTGGATTTCATTTTTCCTAGAGGTCTGCACTGGCCAAATTTCCAGGTCGGGGCTCGGCCCGGAATAAAAGCTAAACATTCGGTCCATGTCAGCCCATATGATAAGCATTATTGGCCCGACCACGACCCGTGCACTCCTATAAATTCTTCCTCCCGAGCCCAAGTTGGTCCGACCCGACCCGGGTTGCGCAGTTTAAATCCACGAGACTCGGGCTGGGTCAGGTCTTTTCTCTGTTAGAGTCGGGTCGTGCACGGATCTTAATTTTTTCTGCAGATTCGGGTCGGTCCAGACTTCTTTTTCCTCCAGATCGAGCCTGGCCTGGACTTCATTTTTCCTAGAGGCCTGCACTGGCCAAAATTTCCAGGTCGGGGCTCGGCCCGGAATAAAAGCTAATACATTTGGTCCGTTTCAGCCCGTATGATAAGCATTATTGGCCCGACCACGACCTGTGCACTCCTCTAAATTCTTCCTCCCGAGCCCAAGTTGATCTGCAATCTTACTTATTTGTCATTCGTAAAAATTATATTTGTTTTGTACATTTGTTTAGAGAAATCTTTAGAAATTTAATTTGATTTGATAAGTTACAGAGATGCATTTTTTAAAATTTACTTTTTTACTTTGTAGAGCTTTAAAATTATGATTTTCTTTTATCAACCGTTTCTTTTATTCTAAACTGATTATCTTACTGGATTTTTATTTGAATGTAATTGTCTAAGTCATATTTTTACGTAGTGTTTACGTACATAATTGCCTAAATAGTCATCGTTATAGTAATTAATATTGTTGTTTTTCTGTATTCATGAATTTCGAACATAATCTGAAAATAAAATATGAGCATAAGCAAGTGTACTTTATGAATAATTTTAATTGCAAAATGCAGGCAGGGCTGGAGTTGATTTTTTAGCTTTTATAACGGGCGGGGCGAATAGTTATATTTTTTTATGTGGGTTGGACCTGTGCTTGGGCCTGATAACTTCAGCCCAGGTAAATCTCTAACTGACATATCGAAGCCAGCTTAACTTTTTTTTTAAATGCTTAATTTCAGCCATCATCCCATAAGTGCTGAATATACTGGGTGTCCTAAAATGGACTGACTGATTTTAAAATTCAATAAATTGCAAATGGTAACAGATATTAAAAAAATACTTGCAGGAGGGTTATAGAAGTCGGGAACAGGGGTGATTATGTTCCAAATTTTCCAAAAATTTAACCCTCTCGCTGCGCAACCCGCGATTTCCACGGCCAACGTAAAAGTGGCAAAATTTGCGCAACCCGCAATTTCCGCAGCAAATCTTTTTTTTATGATCTAATTCTATTAAAAAAAAACCTGTTTCACAAAGATTTTGGGACATATTTTACTCTAAAATGTGTGCAGATTTGAAATGTGTAATAAAAAAACGCGCAATTTTTTAACCTATTTTGATATATAATAATAATAATAATAATAATAATACGCAGCTCCGGGGTTAAGGCATTCGGCTCCAAAAATTTAGAAAATTCACCTATCCGAAAATTCGGACATACAAATAATCGCAAATTTTGATAAATGGTCTCTATAAAAAATCTATTTCGTCAATTGTTCGCAGAAAATAACTTCAATTTCGCCGAATGATCACAGAAAAAACGCGACTTTGGTCAGGGAGCCACGGAAAACATGCGAAATTCTTCAAATGATCACAGAAAACGCGAATTTCTTCAAAAGGCAGCGGAAAAGAACTCGAATTTCGTTAAAGGATCGCGGAGTAAACACAAATTTTTTCAAATAGCCGCGAAAAAAACCCCCGCGAATTTCGTGAAAGGATCGTGGAGAAAACACGAATTCCTTCATACAATCGTGGGAAAAAAATGAATTTAGTCAAAGAATCGCTTTAAAAACGCGAATTTAGTCAAAGGATCGCTGAAAAAACGCGAATTTTGTAGAAGGGTCACGGAAAAAAACGCGAATTTTACCAAAGGTCTGCAAAATTACACTAATTTCGTCAAAGGGTTGCAGAAGAAATGCAAATTTCATCAAAGGATCGAAGACTAGCGAATTTCATCAAAGAGTCGTGGGACAAATGCAGTGGTCTCTTTAGAAGACAACACACTTACATACGTTTATTTTTATAGGTATAATTTTTAACTTGAAATAATATACTGAACTAATTTTTGAAAAAAAAAAAAAAAACAAGTTAACCCAAACCCAGCTTGCAGGAATCTACACTCAGCCTGACATCGATCCGAATCCAAAACAGCTAACCCGACCTGCAACAAAAATAATTAGTGCCAGAAGGGAATCCCCCCATCTGCTGTAACCTTTCAGAAAATTTTCTTTGAATTTCAGATTTTTTTTTTCTTTTTTATTCTACCCCTGATAATTTTTTTAACTGCGATTCTTGAGTTTAGTTTAAAATAGCAACGGAGATGGTCCTGAAAGCAAGAGGTGCTAAATCGGTTCCCGGAGGAGGTAGGCTTAACGACCATTGTTTACAGCGCCATCTATCGGTGCTATTATACAGTAAAATCATGAATCACAGTAAAAAATCTCATGACATCTTACATAACCCTCCTGCAAGATTTTTTTAAATAGCTGTCACCATTCGAAAAGTACTAAATTTTAAAATCCATTTAAGAACACCCGGTATGTCTTTAAATAAGTTTCAAAGCACTCTTTACTGAATTACAACTCACCTTAGATATAAAGAGACAAGCAGTCTTATTCCAAATTAGTATTTTTTACATAATTCTGGAGATTAAAAAGTATTCCTAATTAATTATTTGGACGTGTCTGTTATGAAGATTTTACTGCATATAGTTTTTATCTTCAAAAATACTTAGACTTTCTTTAAAAAAAAAAAGGGTCAACCCGAACCCTTCTCGCAAGTCGCAGTAGTGAAAACCCAATCCGAAACTGACCCAAACCGGATATAATGTATATCAATCTGCCCCAAACCCAACGCGCTAGGCGCAGCTAAAAACTATTAGTCAACCCGACCTGTAGCAGAAAAGTAGAAGTCAACCGGGCCCAAACCCGACCCGCATCTAAAAAGTAGAAGTTAACCCGGCCCATAGCAAAAAAGTAGAAGTTAACCCGACCCACAGCAAAAAATAGAAATCAACCAGACCCAAACGCGACCCAGAGCAAAAAAGTATAAGTTAATCCAACCAGCAGCAAAAAATAGAAGTCAACCGGACCCAAACCCGACCCACAGCAAAAAGAAGTAACACGACCCGCAGTGAAAAAATTAGCCCCGACCCGCGCATCAGATTGGAGTTTCCAAATTTCTAAAATCGCCCCCCCCCCCCCCCCCTTGAGGACTCTCCAGATGCGCCCTTGAAAAAAATGTACACACTCCTCTTATTTCTTATAGGTGCTCATGAATCTGCGGCTATAGCACGGATATGCATGTGAGTGTAGAACTAGAACAGAGATTGATAAGAAAAATCTTTGTCTTTTCCCTCTTTCTCAAAATTAGTGCGGGTTTTTTTTTTTTTTTTTTTTTTTTTTTCGTAAATGAGTGACTTATGAAAAGTAAATCCTCGAAACTTAAAAACAATCCTTAAAATTATGAAGCTAAAACACACTTATATAGGGATAAAGTTTTTTTTCGACTATCAATATCCTATTTTTTATATAAAAATGAACAGAAATCAAGTAATTGAGTCATTTTATCTGAATCGCAAATTTCCGATGCTAAATTTTCTCTGGAAAAAAATCAAATTAAGGCGGTTCTCAAATCCCCTGCTCAACAATGTGAAACTTTCCAACTACTCATTTTTAAATTTAAAGGCATGAAATTGGTAGGCCTGACTATTGAAGCGATTTGCAATCGAAATACTTTTTCATTTTTTGTTAAATGAATTACTTATCGAGTTATAAGCAATTGTAGTCGCATGACGAACGTTTTTTTCTCCATTTTCGCGATGCCGCGTCCGGTAATTCAGTTCAAAACACAAAAAGATCTGTGTAGCAGTGAACATCGAGCGTTGAGTGTTTTCTCAGTCAAATCACTTCAACTTTGACATGGAATATGAAGAATGTGTTACTTTCAAAATCTAATTATAGCAAACTTTGTGTTGTATATAATGAACTAAACAAACTGTATTCGTTCATCAAATATCGTTTTAAAAGACTGTTCTTTTTCAGGACTCTTTGTTCCTCACTATTTTTATTTGTCATGTGTAACTTGAAATGTCGTTATATCTTGTTCATATTTACTTTTCTTTTTTAACTTTGTGTTCCATTTAAAGTCATATGTTACATTGTAGAAGACTATAATATCTGTTTATTTTGTTTTCTTTTGATTTGTTAGTTCTCATATTAGTCATTTGTTTATAATTCGTAAATGATTATGATTACTGTTAGGTAGATTTCGTATGAAATACTACCTATTGGGATCGTTCCTATGTTGGAATTTCTAAAAAATTTTTGCAGATCTACACCGATCATGACCCCCTAGAACCCAAAACCACCCTCAGTAAAAAACTTTATATATCTATCTATCTATCTATCTATCTATATATATATCACTTTCTTCTGGACACGATAACTTTCGTAATTCTGCACCAATCTCTTCCAAACTGATACATAAAATCAATGGTTATAAAATCTCGGTCAAGTTCGTTAATGGGTAAAATCGGACCAAGGGGAGGGAAATAGGGAGGGGTTTTGTGAAAACAGAAAACCCCCCATAACTTCTTAATTTTTGTACATATCAAATCAGTTTAAAGTTTTTATTACTTCTAAAAATAGGGCCAAAAATTTATGTATCACAGATTTTTGATAAATTTAAAAATGGGCTCAAGGGGCGCAAAAAATAGGGTTTTTGGGAGAAAAAAAATTCATAACTTCGTCAATTCTCAAGATATCAAATTCAATTAATTTTATTATAAATCTCCTTAACATTATCTAAAACTTTTATATTCACAAGTTTTTGATAAGAGCAATTCGTACCGCAAAAAAATAATTAAAAACGAAAACAAAAAGGGCGTTTGAAGAAGAAAAAAATCCATAACTTCGTCAATTCTCAAGATATAAAATCCAATTAATTTTATCATGAATCTCCTTAACATTATCTACAACTTTTATATTCACAAGTTTTTGATAGGACCAATTCGTACTGCAAAAAAAATTAAAAACGAAAACAAAAAGGGGGGTTTGAAGAAGAAAAAAATCCATAACTCCGTCAATTCAAAAGATATAAAATCCCCATGAATTTATCATATATCTTCTTAATATTGTCTACAACATCTATATAGACAAGTTTTGGATAGGACCAATTCTTAGAGCAAAAACAAATTAAAAATACATACCGGTTGAAGAAAAAAAATGATCTTAGTAAGGGTGTATTCAAATCCAAACTGCTTATTTTCTGACTCATTTTACAATTCATTTTTGCTCTCAAAGGCTTCTTTCTTACTCAGAAACTGTATAATGTACCGTAATGGTCGATTTTCTGATAGGGGCAGAATATATATTTTTAAATGCTGTTAAAAAGGGCATTTTGAACCGAATTTACCGAAGCGGATTGTGTTGGAAAAATCATTGTATTAAGAATGCGCTTAAATCCAAACTGCTTATTTTCGGACTGGTTTTTAAATTCATTTTTGCTCTCAAACGCATTTAATTGGTAGATTCGCTTATTCAGAAACTATATAATGTACCGTAATAATCGATTTTTAGATAGAGGCAGAATATATTTCAAAAAATGATGTCAAAGTGGGCATTTTGAACGGAATTTCCCGAAACGATTGTGTTAGAAACGAAAAATATTGTCCTTCTGAGAAAATAATTGTTTATATATCAAGTTTTAATTAATTGAACAAAAAATAAAAACGCCGGCCGCTTATAAATCTCTTCAAAAATCACGTCAGCATGTTTCATATTTTTTTTTATTAAAAATGAATCTGGAATTATGGCAGAAAATTTCGAGTTGTTGAGCATGGAAAAGTATTTTTTTTTAATGCCGCCCTAACATGATTCTGATAAAACTAGCTATTATATGAAAATGAAATAAAAACTCGTCAAGAGCGGCCAGATAAAATTGTTAAAGTGGATTTATCTCTAATCATGATTTAGTTTTTGTTTGTGAAATTAGTATATTTGACTTCGAAATCTACCTCTGCCTGTAGGCCGGGCCGGCAGGGATTTTTTTTCTTATGCTTTATCTATGGTGCTAGGGTGCAATAGCTTTGTAATTTTCTTTGTGCTTAATAGTTGTCGTTGTTTTTCCCGACCCGTTTTCCTGGCCGTGACTTGGCTGTATGGTGGTGGGGGTTTCTCTGCCAGGGGTTCATACCTTTGCCATTCTTTTGGTTGGCTCCCTGGTCGAGTGATTGTGGTTGTGACTAATTGTCAATTCACTTCTCCTTGACAAAGGCTTAAGGTTAGCCGAAAGCACTTGGAGTAGCTTTTTTATCCTTTTAAAATCTTGTGTTCTTTAAGTTTGGAAAACATTTATATATATATATTATCACTCTTATGCAGTAATGTGTTTTAATGAAGCATTTTAAATGTTTTCCTGTTTTTATATACAAAAAGATCTTCTTTTACCAAAAATGGAAAACGTCTTTCGATTACACAGTTTTTGAATACAGGCAGTTCCAGCTATTTTAAAACAATTTCGGTCATTCTCTGAATAGATGCAAAAATGCAAAGAAAATATTGGAAGTGTATAAGAGAGGGAGTTTGCAAACCGGGTCTAAATTGCTTTGCAAAAAAAGCCATTAAATCAAAGGTAAGCTTGTATTATAAGCATCTGAAAGTCTTAAAAATGAAGTTGTTTACAATGTCTTAGCAGAGAGAAATTTTTTTAGACTTTAAAAGGGAAAATAAATTTCTGGAATAGAGTATTTTGTCCTATTTATACAAATCGTTTGGGTAAAAGATCAATTTCAGGTGCATGTATTCAGGGCCCGACTAAGGCTATGGGGGGCCAAGGGGCAAGCATTATTCTGACCCCCCCCCCTTCTATATACCTATAGAATTCTTTTGGAATAATGTGGAAGTGTCTAGTACTAAATTTCATACGTATTGTATGTATGCATAAATTTTGTACCCGATACTGTTCCCATCTGTAAATAGGGTATCACAAAATGATGGTCACAACATTAAGAAAAACACTAGTAGGATAATAGCAAAAAAAAAATGATAGATCGGTTGACACGAGTATTTTTTTTTTTTTTTTTTTTTTTTTTTGCTTTATGTCTAAAAGAAAATGCCCCAAATTGATCATAATGAATGGTTTTAACTTGCCACATTGCGAGGAAAATGTTAATACAGAATTTCTTTTGAAAACAATAGAATACTAAGTTATCATAATAAAATTTTAATCATTAGTTTTTAAATCATATAGTTTGTTTTTTGCATGGGTGCAGGGGGTACTGAAGTAGAGAGGGGAAGGGGGACCGCACTTCTTCCTAAATTCACTTTTCGCTAATTTTAATCATTTGTCACCTTTTAATGAAAATCATGATTACTCCCTGCATGTATTTAGCATAGAGTTTTTTTTTTTTTTTTTTTCCTTCTTGAAGGAAGGAGAAACGTGTCTAAATTATGAGTTTGTTGCGATTGTATAGATAGAAAATATTTTCCACTTTTTTTCCTATTTTCTTCATGCTTGTGCATGATAAGAACACCTGCCGATTCCATGCGTTTCCGAACAAAAATGAATTAAAAAATGTATGAGAAAGTAGCTCCTTTGGATTTGAGAATAGCCTTAAAGCAGGGGTGCAGGGATCTTACGCTTAAGGGATTTTTTTCTGGACAAATATCACTATTCGTTTATAGAAAAATAAATTTAGGTTAAGCGCGCGAAATTTCGCCTTATTTAAGAAGAGATTTTTCTATAAGAAATTACTGTTACCGAAGAATTTCCTGGTCGTGAAATTTCAGGACAAGTACGACCCCTGCCTTAATGATAAAAAAAAAAAAAAAAGTTTTATTTTCTTTTGAACTTATATGTGAGCTTGTTTGACATCAAGTCAGCATTTTCCCCATGTTGTGAGAAAGATTTTATTAAATTTTAATTTTCACATTGTGTAGATGTAACTATTATGGCCCCGGAAGTTTTATGTTATTAATGTCATATGCTATTCTATTTTACCGTCATTTAATTATTTTATTTTATAATTCTTAACTGTTTTTTATTTTGCCCACGCAACTGATGGTGTGATTTTTATGTTCATTATCTTTCACTGATTAAAAAAATATAGTATATGCATTTAAAGAGATGTCTCTTTAATATAAATAAAATCATATACAGGGACACGCAAAGAATTGGATATATGGTTCCATAAGGATAATAATGTCTGGAAGTTTGATTTCAGTAATTTTAACCCTGTTTTAATCGGAATTAAGATTTTGCTTAATATGTGGTAATATACATAAATCTGTTGGTAATATACAGGGCTGTAGAAAAGAATTAGAGTATGTTTTCGTGTATTGGTAGATATTGCTGAAAGTGAATTTTCAACCTATTATGCATTTTCTTACTAAACTAAATTTTAGCATACTATGTAAAATATATACAAATCTGTATATTAAATACAATGCTGCACGAAAGAATTAGACTACTTTTTGGGCTATGGACGGTACGGCATTGTGTAGGGATGATACGTAGGGAAAAAAGCATGCAAAAAGACGTTCGTCTGACATTAGCCTAGTTGTTGAAATTTGGTTTTCAAACGTGATGTCTTTTTTTTTTAGATATTTACTTATATATATGTAATATATTTTAAAATTTTAACTTATTTTAAATCTATTCTAAATTCTTTATTCCATTTAATTAAATTTATTTTCTTTTAATTTATTATTTTCCATTTGCAATGCGTATCTTTTATTCTTTTATACATTTCCATATTCAAAAGTTATCCTTGAAAGCACGTCAATATTTTTCCCCACCATGAAATCCCTCGATTTCGGTATATTCTTTTTCTTGATCACAAGCTTTTTTTCGGAAGGTCGCCTCGATGCAAACGCGCGCTTTCTTTGGACTGTTTGCTTCCTTTCTCCAGCCGCCATTCGCCGATCTTTCGGCACTGCTTTTGGCCACGATGTGGCGCATTGCGGATTTTTGTATTGTTACGGTCTAACCAATAAATTGCTTTGCGGTGGATCAAAATGGAGCTTTTCCTCGTTTCTCTTGTCTCAAAATCTGCGCCTCCAGTTTCAGTGGAATGTCAATGCAATAGTGTAGCTGCTTAATATAAGTTTTGATTTTTCGCTAGTTACGTGCTTTTACATAGCTTGCTGTATGAACCTAGGAAATATGTTCAGTTCTGTAAGGCTCACAGTGTATTGAGGAAAACACTTCTCCTAATATTTGCTGCCATTTATTTGTTAAATAAAGACTTCTTGCTGCAGCTGGCTGTTTTCTTAGGAGAAACTCTAGTGTGTGTTTTTTTTTTTTTTTTTTTTTGAGCCAGTGCCTTACATTACCCACCTCGTACACGTTGACTGCCTATATTTTGTTGCTTCATGCTCAAGAGTTACGTAATTAGCGAAACTTACACCAATTATTTTGTGACAAGAATTCTGGAAGTATTGGAAAGTGTTTCCTAATCGCTTCATTTCATGCATGATTTTTCTTTCTTGTTAGTTACCAAAATTTTCCTAAAATGTCGCATACTTTAGTATTTTAAGCGTTAAAATCTTAGCAAAGCTGACTGGCTGTGAATAAGATTTTTAATACTTCGAATAAAATTATATTTTTAGAGATACGAGTATTTTATATATAAATAAACGGTCAAGTGTGAGAATTACTCGCGCTCATAGGGTTCCGTACAATAGCTATATGAATTTTGAATTGTATTATTAAAACAATCGTTTTTTTAAGAAAAATAACACATCGAAAAAACTATACAATGTAAGATTTGGTATAGCTGTATATATACTAGAAAAGTATAAATGGGTATACCGTAAAAGTTCAAAGAGATATGAAGCCTAAATAATATCAAATATTGCTATTCTGCATAAATCTTATTTAAATCGTATCCTAATCTGTTCATGATGAATTTAATTCGGCACTGACAAAAAAAGTAGCATATTTAAACTTCATTTGGCATTTCATAAAAGTAAATTCAGCGCCGTAGTAATCTTTTCTTTTTACAATGTATCTAAAAAAAACCCTTGTTCAACGTTTAAACTTGGCATTTTGCTAAGCTTCGAAAGGAGGTAGCAAAGTAGCAACGCTGCTTTGGTCTGTGCCGCGTTTTTCCATACAGGTTTTTAGTTAACCTTTAAAGACACGGTGTATTGAGAGAGCCACTCAATGCAAACTAGTCGCGAATTCCATAGTATTTATGTGATTAATTCTCATTAAATTAATCTGTTTTTAACAATTTGACATTTATTGCTTTCATACTGCTACTGGGCATTGCATTACACAAATATATCCTTAAAATTTGTTATCTAGGCTTTAAAAGTGATGGAGCATAGAGTACGCCATCCCTGTCATTATGTATGTCCAAACCGTCCGTGTATTTAACAGTTAATATCTCGGCTAATTACCGACGATTTTTAATAAAATTCGTGATCAACAATGCTTTTATACTTCTCTTGCTTTTGTACCTCTAATGCTTTTGTACCTCTAGCGCTGCTCAACACTTTTGCTGAATGCCCGTAAATCGAAACTTGTGTGTAACGGAAAAATGCGATTTTTTCAAAAACCAAGTGACCTATGGCAATCGCTATAAATTTCCTGCAATGTTTAAACTAACGTCTACTACCTCTAATTTTTTCAGAATTTTAGTTTCAGTAGATTCGGAATTAGATGGGGGGGAGGGGGGACATATTTTTGCACTATATTTTCGACGATATGAAAATATAATACCGAAAATTAAAAGAAATGTATTTTTGAGTTCAGCGTTACGAGAGCTTCCACACGATATACAAAGAAAATATTTCTTTTTTCAAGTAACTTAATTAGCCCCTATACACATTTTTCCTAAATATGTTTATGAATATTTATTAATCTGTAAATATGTGGGTCAATAGTCTTTATTATTTCCCCCAATTTGTACTTTCCACGTTCCATAGTTTACGAATAAAGTGGCTGTGACAGACAGACACAGGAGTGATCTTATAATGGTTCCGTTTTTACTTTTTAAGTACGGAACCCAAATAAAAACAACGTTTAAAGCACCAAAACTGTTTCTTGTTGCAAACTGGTTTCGGTAGCCACAAAGTACCGTCATCAGTGAAAAATATGATTGCTCAAAAAAGAAAATTGCTTAAATATATGTAGAAGATGATTCAATGATAAAGTTTATTAGCCAGTAAAATTACAGGAAATTTTAGGAAACAGCCAATGTAAGAGAAGGGGATTCAAAGATAAAATTTATTAGTCAATAGAATTACGATAGGAAACTTTAGGAAATCTGACAACGGAGGAATAGCAAAATCACAATTAACAATGTCTTTAAGATTTTTATAAATATGGAATGCTTCAAGAAAGTCAAGTTCATGAATGGAAGTGGGTTTTGAGTTAATTTTTGAGGCACTAAAGTTAAAAATGTGATTCATTTTCCAGCAGTGTTTAGCAGTGGCAGATTTGTTAATTTCTTCTTTCTGAACACATTGCTTGTGCTCTTTAATTCGAAATTTCAAACTGCGCTTGGTTTGCCCAATATAAGAAAGGCTACACTGACAACTTATACCATAGATACCCCTAAAATAAATCTTAAAAATATTGTTAATTGTGATTCTGCTATTCCTCCGTTGTCAAATTGCTGGAAAAATTACATAAAAACATTGCTGGAAAAATTATATACAATCTTCTTGTTCATAAATTCCACTTGCATGTTTTCACATTACATTTATTACATCTTATTGACTGTTCTCTAAACTTTCCTGAAATTTTATTTTTCAATAAATCTTTGAATCCGCTTACATGGTCCGTTTCCTAAAATTTCCAATCGTAATTCTATTGGCTTATAAACTTTATCTTTGAATCCACTTCTCTTACATTGGCTAATTCCTAAAATTTCCTGTAATTTTATTGTCTAATAAACTTTGTTATTGAATCCGCTTCTTCTACATATATTTCAGCAATTTTTTTTCTTTTCTGAGCAATCATATTTTGAATCCACTTCTCTTACATTGGCTAATTCCTAAAATTTCCTGTAATTTTATTGTCTAATAAACTTTGTTATTGAATCCGCTTCTTCTACATATATTTCAGCAATTTTTTTTCTTTTCTGAGCAATCATATTTTGAATCCACTTCTCTTACATTGGCTAATTCCTAAAATTTCCTGTAATTTTATTGTCTAATAAACTTTGTTATTGAATCCGCTTCTTCTACATATATTTCAGCAATTTTTTTTCTTTTCTGAGCAATCATATTTTGAATCCACTTCTCTTACATTGGCTAATTCCTAAAATTTCCTGTAATTTTATTGTCTAATAAACTTTGTTATTGAATCCGCTTCTTCTACATATATTTCAGCAATTTTTTTTTCTTTTCTGAGCAATCATATTTTGAATCCACTTCTCTTACATTGGCTAATTCCTAAAATTTCCTGTAATTTTATTGTCTAATAAACTTTGTTATTGAATCCGCTTCTTCTACATATATTTCAGCAATTTTTTTTCTTTTCTGAGCAATCATATTTTGAATCCACTTCTCTTACATTGGCTAATTCCTAAAATTTCCTGTAATTTTATTGTCTAATAAACTTTGTTATTGAATCCGCTTCTTCTACATATATTTCAGCAATTTTTTTTCTTTTCTGAGCAATCATATTTTGAATCCACTTCTCTTACATTGGCTAATTCCTAAAATTTCCTGTAATTTTATTGTCTAATAAACTTTGTTATTGAATCCGCTTCTTCTACATATATTTCAGCAATTTTTTTTCTTTTCTGAGCAATCATATTTTGAATCCACTTCTCTTACATTGGCTAATTCCTAAAATTTCCTGTAATTTTATTGTCTAATAAACTTTGTTATTGAATCCGCTTCTTCTACATATATTTCAGCAATTTTTTTTCTTTTCTGAGCAATCATATTTTGAATCCACTTCTCTTACATTGGCTAATTCCTAAAATTTCCTGTAATTTTATTGTCTAATAAACTTTGTTATTGAATCCGCTTCTTCTACATATATTTCAGCAATTTTTTTTCTTTTCTGAGCAATCATATTTTGAATCCACTTCTCTTACATTGGCTAATTCCTAAAATTTCCTGTAATTTTATTGTCTAATAAACTTTGTTATTGAATCCGCTTCTTCTACATATATTTCAGCAATTTTTTTTCTTTTCTGAGCAATCATATTTTGAATCCACTTCTCTTACATTGGCTAATTCCTAAAATTTCCTGTAATTTTATTGTCTAATAAACTTTGTTATTGAATCCGCTTCTTCTACATATATTTCAGCAATTTTTTTTCTTTTCTGAGCAATCATATTTTGAATCCACTTCTCTTACATTGGCTAATTCCTAAAATTTCCTGTAATTTTATTGTCTAATAAACTTTGTTATTGAATCCGCTTCTTCTACATATATTTCAGCAATTTTTTTTTCTTTTCTGAGCAATCATATTTTGAATCCACTTCTCTTACATTGGCTAATTCCTAAAATTTCCTGTAATTTTATTGTCTAATAAACTTTGTTATTGAATCCGCTTCTTCTACATATATTTCAGCAATTTTTTTTCTTTTCTGAGCAATCATATTTTGAATCCACTTCTCTTACATTGGCTAATTCCTAAAATTTCCTGTAATTTTATTGTCTAATAAACTTTGTTATTGAATCCGCTTCTTCTACATATATTTCAGCAATTTTTTTTCTTTTCTGAGCAATCATATTTTGAATCCACTTCTCTTACATTGGCTAATTCCTAAAATTTCCTGTAATTTTATTGTCTAATAAACTTTGTTATTGAATCCGCTTCTTCTACATATATTTCAGCAATTTTTTTTCTTTTCTGAGCAATCATATTTTGAATCCACTTCTCTTACATTGGCTAATTCCTAAAATTTCCTGTAATTTTATTGTCTAATAAACTTTGTTATTGAATCCGCTTCTTCTACATATATTTCAGCAATTTTTTTTCTTTTCTGAGCAATCATATTTTGAATCCACTTCTCTTACATTGGCTAATTCATAAAATTTCCTGTAATTTTATTGTCTAATAAACTTTGTTATTGAATCCGCTTCTTCTACATATATTTCAGCAATTTTTTTTCTTTTCTGAGCAATCATATTTTGAATCCACTTCTCTTACATTGGCTAATTCCTAAAATTTCCTGTAATTTTATTGTCTAATAAACTTTGTTATTGAATCCGCTTCTTCTACATATATTTCAGCAATTTTTTTTCTTTTCTGAGCAATCATATTTTGAATCCACTTCTCTTACATTGGCTAATTCCTAAAATTTCCTGTAATTTTATTGTCTAATAAACTTTGTTATTGAATCCGCTTCTTCTACATATATTTCAGCAATTTTTTTTCTTTTCTGAGCAATCATATTTTGAATCCACTTCTCTTACATTGGCTAATTCCTAAAATTTCCTGTAATTTTATTGTCTAATAAACTTTGTTATTGAATCCGCTTCTTCTACATATATTTCAGCAATTTTTTTTCTTTTCTGAGCAATCATATTTTGAATCCACTTCTCTTACATTGGCTAATTCCTAAAATTTCCTGTAATTTTATTGTCTAATAAACTTTGTTATTGAATCCGCTTCTTCTACATATATTTCAGCAATTTTTTTTCTTTTCTGAGCAATCATATTTTGAATCCACTTCTCTTACATTGGCTAATTCCTAAAATTTCCTGTAATTTTATTGTCTAATAAACTTTGTTATTGAATCCGCTTCTTCTACATATATTTCAGCAATTTTTTTTCTTTTCTGAGCAATCATATTTTGAATCCACTTCTCTTACATTGGCTAATTCCTAAAATTTCCTGTAATTTTATTGTCTAATAAACTTTGTTATTGAATCCGCTTCTTCTACATATATTTCAGCAATTTTTTTTCTTTTCTGAGCAATCATATTTTGCACTGATGACGTTACGATACGGCTACTGAAACTAGTTTGCAGCAAGAAATAAAGTGTTTTGGTGCTTTAAACGTTGTTTTTCGTATATTGTACTGCGCCAAGTAATTTCTTATTGTAATTTAATACGAGTATTTTGCCGAATAATAATAAAAAAAAATAAATAAAGAGACATTTTTTTAAGAAGAGTACACAGCTGAAAAGAAATTAAAAATACTAATTTCCTGATGAGACATTTTAATATAAACTTTTTAACCAAAAAAAAAAAAAAAAACTCCAATTAGTTGATTTTATGTTAAATAGTAAAAAAAAAAATGCCAGGAATTTTTGTCCCACCCTGCATTTGCGTACAAATCACTCCACCGTAAAAATATAGTTCTTCAAATTAAGCTAGTGTGCCGCAGAGATCTTGTGTGAATTCAAACGCTTTATAATTTTGATTTTTTTTTTCACTGATTATTTTACGCCATAAAAGTTTTTAACGATTAAAACATTGCTTTTGATTTTCCCTCTTTGAAGCAAAACTGGATAAAGAAAGAGGAAAATCGCCGGTAGCGACTTTCTCGCTAAACTGTATTTGTTGAAAATGAAATATTCTAAAGATTTTTTTTCTAAAAAGTACATAACCAATTCTGACGAAATTTAAGTGGGGCCCATTCGAGAGAATTTTCTTTCAATTAAAATAAAAATGCATTCCAAGCCCATATGTTGAACACTGGTGAGAGAATTTGAGATCTCACTGACCAACTCCCTACAAAGTAAAAATAACTGCGTGAATATATCTGTGCAGGGTGTCCAGCAAAGGACTCCCTGATTTTAAAATTAAATAACTCTGAAACTAAGATCGATAGTAGAAGGAAACAATGTTTATTTTGAAAGCCGTAAAAATCGGATACAATGGTTTCAATATTAGTTATAAATTTTGTCGACAGATGGGGCTGTAGTCACCGAGTGATCAATCTTCTTACAGAAATGAGTGAAGTAATCTATTGTGTGAAGCAACGTGTTTTTCTAGTACTCGAATATTGCCGGTTAAATCGCATTACTATGGCAACAAGGCGCAGTTTTCAATTGCAGTTTAAAGTTGCAAAAGGTCCTAATAAGAAAACAATTTGCGAAATTTTCGAGAAATTTCAGTGAAAAGGAAGAGTGGCTGATGATTGGAAGGACTGCTTGCAAAGGACAGTCTGCAGCCTATTTTTCCAATCTGACCGTACATCGCCACCTATCGATAAAATTTGTAACTAATTTTGAAACTATTGTATCAGATTTTTACGGCTTTCAAAAGAAATATACCACTTGTTTCCTTCTTCTATCGATCTTAGTTTCAGAGTAATTCTTTAATTTTAAAATTAGGGTGTCCTTTATTGGACACCCTGTATCAACAAGGAACGGGTTTTTTATTTGTGGAACAGCCTTATATAACCGGCTTTGTGGAATTCAGTCAATGTCTGAAGTACAATATTTAACACCTTAACCTACAATGACGGGCATAGCCCGCGTACGATGATCGAGCCAAATGTAAATTTTTCTTACCACTAAAATTTCACAGTAAATATAGTTTGGTTTAATCGCCGAAATTCCATGATTAAACAAGGCGAAAATCTCTATTAAATTTTAGTGGTAGCTATGGATCTGCCAAACCGTAGGTTAAATCGTTGGTTAAGGGGTTAAGTTTCAAAATTTTCATTTAAACTTTTTTCTATTTTTTAACATTCTTCAACGTAGCTGAAAAGTGTTTATGAATTCGGTTTCCCTGTCTGTCTGCTGTCGATTTGTCCGTGCTTTAACTCTCGTAAATATGCTCTGAATGTCATGAAATTATTATGTGTTATTGATGTTTATTGTAGAATGTTCGGCATTGTAAATGAAGTGTGTAGCATCTGTAGCTCGTTTACAGAGACACACAAAATTATTCCGTTACATTATGGTCTGTGTGAAATAATAGTTTCCGATGCACTTTAATGATGTTACAACACTTCAAACCTAATTAAATGGATATGGCTCACTGAGGAACACAGAAACGTGCTTTCTTAGGAGTTCAGAATATGTAGCATTTATAGTTCATTTACAGGGACGCATAAAAGAATTCAATTACATTATGATGTATGGTGACAAATCGTTTGCGATGCATTTCACTGTTATGATACTTCAAACATAATGAAATTAAAAAGAGTAACCGAGGTGTAATAAAACATGTTTTCTACAGATTAAGGAATGCGTACCCTTTATATTAATTTACAGGAGCACACAAAAGAAATCGGTTACTGTACCAGACTATGATTTCATCAAAGTTGTAATTGTTCCAAACTGGGCGAAAAAGTGTCCAGTCGACTCTAACCAGGGGCTGAAGCCGCCAGTGCTCTACCAACTGAGCTATTCCGGACAAATCTGGCATACACTAGCTCAGTTGGTAGAGCATTGGCGGCTTCAGCCAAAAGGTCCCTGGTTAGAATCCTGGACTGGATACTTTTTCGCCCAGTTTGGAAAAATCACAACTTTAATTATTCGGGTATAAATATGTATCCAGTGTTTTTCTGGAGTTATATTACCTACGTTTTATTAATATAATTGCGTGTCCAACGTTTCTTGGATTTCAATTGCCTGGGATTTATTCTGTGATTGCCTGTGATTCACATATCAGACCAGATGTCATAGGGGAGACTTGGGAGACTTGATCCCTTTTTCAGTTTTTAATTTTTATTTTGGAAAAAACAAAATTTAAAAAAAATATTTCCAGTTATTATTAAAGGCTCAAGTGTCTTTCTTGATGTAGTATTTTTTTTATTTTGGAAAAACCATTTTTAAAATAAAAATAAATTGTTTTCCAAAAAATAAAAAAAGGATCAAGTCTCCCCAGTTGCGGGGAGACTTAATCCCTTGCCAAGTGAGACTTGATCCTAGAAACAGATGCATTGAAATGATTCAAATTAAGTAGTAGAAATCAAATTTATTGTTGACTAACATGTAAAAAGGGAGAGAAACACAATTAATGATCAAAAAACATTTTCAAAGCTTTAAAAATCAAATGTAAATATTAAAATTATTGCAGTTCGAAGAATTCTACCAAGCATGGTTGGTTTGGGTAGTTTTTTGACAGTGTCCACAACACTATTGTCAACACTTTTTGGATAAATAAATCTGTCGAAATTAAATCCTCGTTTTCTTAGAAAATTGATTTCACATTCAGATGATAAAATCTTACTTTAAATTTTTCCTACGAAATGACTCATTTTCTTCTCTCCCAGAAATCGCATAATGACAAAGTCATTTTCATCAATCGACAAATTTTTTGGATCTTCAATGATTTCATCAGAATGTTCATCAAGTGGATCTGAGTGCATTCATCCACCATGTGCTTGCTAACCATCATATGCAGTCACATATTAATTTTCTATCTTTGTCAACCATCTAAAATCAAGGTAATCATATTCTAATACAGATAATATCTAAATGTCACAATGAGGAGTAGGAGGTTAATAAAATTTAACATTAATTTAGCTTAAGTTTGGTTTGGGGACTCTTGATCCACAAGATCAACTCTCCCTATAGAACAGGGATCAAGTGTCCCTAATGTGCATGTTTGGGTAAAAAAATTGTTAAATCAAAAATAAAGAAATTGTATTGTATTTAAATAACAACATTTAAGCATTAAGGAATATTAGTATATTATATCAATAAAATTAAGTAATTTAGTTATATTTAGCAAAAGATATGAAACACAAACTATCTACTCAAAAAGAAGTTTGATTGTAAGAAAACAGAGATTCCTTTCTTACAACAAAAATAAAAAAGGCTGAATGAAATTATGTTGCTAGATCTGTTGATAAAGAACCCTTTATTAATGTTTCTAGTTTCAGAGGCTTAATTGCATTTTTTCTCTGGTTTTAGACCTAGGGATCAAGTCTCCTTAGGGATCAACTCTCCCAAGTCTCCCCTAGTCATTAGGTTTCTGGGTGAATTATGTGCCTGCCAGGTTTGTCCGGGATAGCTCAGTTGGTAGATCATTGGCGGCTTCAGCCAAAAGGTTCCTGGTTCGAATAATGGCCTGGACACTTAATTCGCCCAGTTTGGAAAACGTTACAACTTTAATTATTCATGTGTAAATACGTATCCAGTGTTTTTCTGGAGTTATATTACCTACGTTTAATTAATATAATTACGTGTCCAACGTTTCTTGGATTTCCATTGCCTGTGATTTATTCTGCGTAGGTGATTCACATATCAGACCATAGTCATTAGGTTTCTGTGAGAATTGTGTGTCTGCCAGGTTTGTCCGGGATAGCTCAGTTGGTAGAGCATTGACGGCTTCAGCCAAAAGACCCCTGGTTGGAATAATGACCTGGACACTTTTTCGTCCAGTTTGGAAAACATTACAACTTTAATTTTTCGTGTGTAAATACGTATCCAGCGTTTTTCTGGAGTTATATTACCTATGTTTTATTAATATAATTACGTGTCCAACGTTTCTTGGATTTCCATTGCCTGTGATTTATTCTGCGTAGCTGATTCACATATCAGAACAGATGTCATAGTCATTAGGTTTCTGATTGAATTATGTGCCTGCCAGGTTTGTCCGAGGTAGCTCAGCTGGTAGATCATTGACGGCTTCAGTCAAAAGGTCCCTGATTCGAATAATGGCATGGACACTATTTCGCCCAGTTTTGGAAAAATTACAACTTTAATTATTCATGTGTAAGTACGTATCCAGCGTTTTTCTGGAGTTATATTACCTGCCTTTTATGAATATGATTTCATTGTATAAAAAAAGGAAATTTCTTAATAGCATTTTATTAGTGTTGGGAGGTGTTTCATAATTTATGCCTGATGCATGATTTTTCCTGTTTTCATTTATTTTATTTTATTTATTTTTTCTTTTTCAGGAGTCTCTCTCTTGCTTTCCTGTATATTCTAGCGAGCATAAAGAAATACCCCCAATGCCTTGCTTTAAGCACGAGTTAAAGACTACGTACGAAGAACAGCAAATCGAGTGGAAAATTAAAAATTTCTACTCGCGAATGAATGCTCTACGACACGTCCATATTGAAAGTAAAAGCGAAATATTCTTCTTTGGAGTAACCACATGGAATATACATCTCTGTCGCGACCGATTTTCCGATAACTGGCATGTGTTTGTGGCCTGCGACGAGTACGGTGATGAGATGGAAGTGGAATCTGTGCTTGCCTTAAAGAAAGTGGATGGCAGTTTGGATGAATCTCTTATGACCCATGATGGCGAGAAATATGATGGTTATTATTACATCTATCATTGTACAGACTCGGAATTCCTGGAAAAAAAGCACGAGCTTACAACATCCAATAGCCTCACTATCGTGTGTATTATGAAGAGCGGTACTTCTTACTATCCCCAGCCTACATTTCCTGAATCTCCATCCCTTAAATTGATAGGTAAGTCGATCTTGCACAGTGCCCAATTTTCCTGTTTGCTACGGTAAGCCCGCCCTACGCCTCCAAAATTTTGAAGGGCTCGTTATTATTACAAGCTTTTATTTAACTTGGCTTGTATGCCCATCTGTCTCAAATCTTGAAATTCTTCTATACTACAATTCAGTGGCGCCAACTTAGTATATAACCCTGTGGGGGCCGAGCCCACCCAATAATTTGTTCTTCCAGTCCACCCAATTTTCATTTGTCTATTTTCGTGATTATTTATTTTTCAATCGCTGAAAAGAAATTATTTCGTTGACATTCGCAAAATTATATTATTTTGTTTGAAAATACGATAAAGATGGCAATAACGGACACATCGGAGCCTGAAACACAACCTGGCCCCTTCCCCCTTCATCCTAAAAGACATACAATCAAATTCCTCTCTCTCAAAAAAAAAAAAAAAATCCTGCATATTCGGAAATTAATTTTTCTTCCTAAATGCACTAAATTTGCAGTTGTTATTATTCAGCGCTTTCCATTTTTTGGGTTAAAGGATTTTTCAGAAATACTGCAAAAGCGTTTTAAGATAATTTTCAACATGCGTCAGCTCAGGCGCATTTTTAACACCAGAAAACACTGAAAATTCAATTTAAAAACTGAATATGTTTTGTCCGTAAAAGATTTTGTTTTTATTGTCCTTCTTGGGACTTGTTTCTAATGTCATTCCTTTTTTTAAGTATACGTTATACGAAAAGGAGACCGTATTAAAATTTAATTTCGTATTTTAATGCCCATGCAGCCCCTTTTTAAATAAATGCCATATCTGAAAGATGTACTTGATTTGCACACTTTTTCTAATTGTAGGTATTATCAGCGGTTCATGAAACTGTATCTTTTACGAATCATCCGGTATAGTTTAAGTAAATGGTACTATTAATACAAGCATTTCAGGGTATTTGCATTAAATACCCATTTTAATATATTTTAGTCCTTTGCGTTTTAATTTTTAGTCAAATTCATGGCGCAATAGCAAATATTAGAGTTCAAAAAATGAAGACCTCATGAGAATATAATGAAATAAAATTGCAACTTTATATTCTAACTCTAAAAATTCCTAACTTAATTTTAACTTGAAATATCCTCTTTTAACAAACATCTTTTCACAATGAAAGCAAAACGGCAATATCATTTTACCCTAAAATGGTTTTGAGACCACACAATATTTTTCAAAAGTAGGCGCCACTGCTACAATTGACCTAATTTTTAGTAGTGAACATATTTCTGGAGACAATACAATGTTCTGTAAAAGAAAATATTCAAAATTTGACTACCACACTCCTCAGGGAACAAAAACTTTTACCCAGTAAGGGTACGTAAATGTCATCATGTAATGTAATCACGTAAATGTCATTGGTTATTTCAAAAATGAGTTTTTTGGTTAAATGTGGCATGGTTGGTAAATGCGCCATTTTTCAGTTCCTTAGAAAGGCTAAATGAACATGGGTTCGGTCTTGAGCAGTGGCGAAGCGCCCGGTCATCGGTAGATTCGGCGATGACCATAGGAAAATAAAGGCAACATAAAACATTTAATTTTTTTGCAAACACATTTTTAAATGTTTTTTTTTTTTTTTTAAGATTTTATGTGTAACATGAAGCGATAATAGTTTATTTTAGTGCTGCCATCTATCAGTTTTAAAATGGGACGGCTAAAACATAAAGGGTAAATAGTATCTCTCGTCTACGGCTAAAAAGGATGCGCTCAGATTTGCGAATCTCTTTACAGCAGGCATGTCAAACACGCGGCCCGCGGGCCACAACTGGCCCGCCGACCACTTATCTGTGGCCCGCGAAACCTTTGGCATTTTACCTTTGTTTAACTTAATTGTTAGAACGTGCATGCTGAAAATACACTTTGCATGAACTCACTTGCACCAACCGTGGCCTTAGAGATGGCAAACAAACGAAATATATGTAAATAAGTGCTAATTAACTTTGATGACTTTTTAATTCCGATTTAAATTAATTTTATAAGCTTTGCCTAGTGCCTGCCATCTTTCGAGGTTTTCCAGGGACATTTCGGACTACATTGTTACAAAAATCATCGGAGTGATATATTATAAAAGTATCTCAAAATAAGATTTTTGAATTTTGAAGATGCATGAAAATCAGTTTAATCTGTTTCCTTCATCTCTAATAATTGATGTTCAAATTATTGTTCTGAATTTGTTACTGAAGCTAATAAAAATTCTGTACGATTCCATATTAGTACCTATATATATATATAACCATTAATTAAACATTACTGACCACCATCAATAATTGTGATAGTATGAATGAATTTACAACAATACAGTGTCCCCAAACACACTGAATGGATACATATAACATCCATAACTAGATTGGAAAAAATCATTAAATGAATCGTTGTGATGATATATATGGATTTTCCAAATTTCTGTAAATATTCATCAATTTACTAATTTTTTGAAGTACAGTATGCAACCTTTTGTTATTTTTCATGTCAAATAAACATAATTTGAACAAGAAAATGAATTTAATAAATGAAATCAAATAAGTAGCGAAGATTGACGCATATGAATGTGCTAAATCCAGATTAGTGTGTACAAGCAATTTTTAAAATAAACACAATTTATAAAATTTACTTAAATTTAATTTTTTTGGTTGATGAAAAGTAATTTTGAGTATTTTTTCGAAAAATAATATAATTTAAACTATGTATTTAATGTTTGAATTTTGCGTTAAAATTTCTTTAACAGGGCTGTGTTTTGAATAGACAAATTTTATTCTATGCAATGGTAATAATGTTATATGTTTTATAATATGGCCCGCGACTTTATATATAACGTTTAATTTGGCCCTCGGCGGTAAATGAGTTTGACATGCCTGCTTTACAGCATGCACACGCACCCTCTCACCGCCCCGCAACCAATCAAACGACACACTTTTCCAAGACATATCGGATCTAGTCATCGCTAATTTGAGCGAATCTACTTGAAAAGGAACATTTCTTTTTGTAATGTTTTTTCCATTTTGAATATTATTCCAATGGTCATAGCATTATTGTAACAGATTTAATTTTATTAAATAGTACAAAATACTCTATTCTATGGGCTAATGCTGTGCTCATCTTAAAATTATTTGACTAATTTAAATTATTTCTATTATTTCATTAAACTTAAATAAAAGATTTTTTTATTACTTGGAAAAGAAATCATTGCATTAAAATGTTTTTTACATACCTGTACTGTTAGAATATTATAAATCTTAGGTTATATATTTCTGATAACAGCATATTTCCGATTCATAACTACAAAGACGCGTATTTATTTAATTTTGTTTAATTTTTGGTAACGCACAAATGATGGAAAATAATTATGGAAATATACGAAGATTGTCTTAGTTTTTGTGGAAGTGACATTTAATTATTTAAAAACGTCATAACTGTTTGTAAACCATTAAATAAATATTTTTTGCATACGATTTATTCTAAAGTTATATAATTCAAATTAAAATTACACATTAAGAAGAGTTAAAGTACTTTACCTATTGCAATTTTGACAAGTACCTTAATATTTAAAAAATATCAAGCTAATACTTCAATGCAAATATTTTTTACAACATTTTTTTTTCATTAGAAAAATGTGTAATCTTTTTGATTGGTTCAACGACATTTTTAAATTAAAGTAACAACATTTTATTTTTTGAAGAAGTAAATTATTTAGCTATTGGTTACAATTTAGATTCATATATATTTTTTAAAGTCATTATAATACATATTAATTATTACTACAGCTATGTTATTTCTCAAATAAAAGCAAGCTGTTTGTATCCTCTAGATTTGAGAATGTCTTTAATTGTGAAGAATGGGTGGTTTTGCACATCCCTTAAAAAAAGACTATGCGGTTGTCATATTTTACTTAAGTAATTGATTAGTCGTGATTGTTCTAAGTTTACAAATAATGTTTGGATATAAACTGAATTTTCAAATCTGAAAGCAGATCTGATGGATCTAAAACATCCATACAATCAAATCATTAAAAACATTCGCGAAGTTTTCAAATGCTTAATTGATTGATGTGACCTGTTTATTAGAAATTTACTACTATTTCATGAAGAGACGGATTCATGAAGGTTTTGAGGATGAGAGAGAAACATTATTTAATAATTGTAATTAGTACATAAAAAATTGTGCATCTTTTAAGTAGATGGGATCCAGTACGAAAGGGACATTTTGATGCGGCTACAGATTTTGAAGGCATCTCGAATGACATTCAAAATTACCTTACTTCTAATGAACTGGTTAATGACGCTATTCTACAAGAAGTTAACCATTTCAACATTCATGTTAATATTAAAGAAATAAAATGAAATTTGTTTAACTTTTGTTTTCTTATGAAAATTAATTTAAAAAAATCTTTTAATGAACAGAACATGCGGAAATTATTAATAGGCTAGGATCAACAAATGTCCTCTAAATTCAAGGGCGACCTCAAATTTGTGGACTGTAGTTCCTCACTCAGCTCCCACAGTTATTGATTTAAAACACTTATAACATTATAAAAAAAGCCATAAAATAAATTTGACCATCCTATTATAGGGAGAGGAGAGGGGAGGGGAACTGCAAGGTTGTGAACTAGCGATGACCATCACAAAATGTCA
Source organism: Maratus speciosus (assembly GCA_963932465.1). Lineage (NCBI taxonomy): Eukaryota > Metazoa > Arthropoda > Arachnida > Araneae > Salticidae > Maratus > Maratus speciosus. Next base: position 233,349,205 of record OZ010797.1, on the reverse strand, counting down.
CGCCTCGCACTGATCTTGGGGAGGTGATTGGTCGATTTTTTTTTTTTTTTTTTTTTTTTTTTTTTTTTTTTTTTTTTTTGCCAGGAAGCTGGAATTTAATTTGGATATACCCATTTTATTTATTTTTTTAAACAAACAGACAAAAAAAATGACTCATTTTAATTTATTTCATTTAAAGTTATTTATTTCAATCAATTGTCCTTCAAATTTTTTTTTCGATTTTTATAATAAAAGCTTGTATTTAAGACATTTTTTTTACTTATAAGTTATTGTTGAATCTCATATATATATTTTTTTGTCTTACAGTTTACAAAGCTGGATTTTTTTCATCTAATAAGATTTATGTTTATTTTCAGAATAATTAATATTTTTTCTAAATTATTATTCTAGTTATATCACAACTTTATAAACTCCATTTAATTTTTCTTTTTGTTATTTCTCCCTCTAAAATATATATTTATTTAAAATTGTAAGCATGTAATTTACACTATATTATAAGAAATAAAATTATTTATAAGTAAATAAAATAAAAAATACATCATTTAAATATATTTCATTGTAAAACGTTTAAAGAAAAACTGCATTATTACTATTGATGACCGTAAACGTCTGTCTCTGTGTGTGTGTCCATTGCCGGAACTACTTTTTTTCTCGGAGGGCGCAGAGATGCGCAAGAGGACTAAAATACATATACATATTCCTGGAATCCCGGACTTCTAGCTTTTGAGAAAATCCCGCGGTAATTACCGGAAATACGAGCTAATTCCCGTCTCAATAACAAATAAACGAGAAGTAGAATTTAATCTTTTACTACGGTTGCCAGTTTGGCTTCGATTTTTATTCAGATATTTCGAATACATACCAGAAATAAAGAATAGTATTTTATTTTTTATTTAACGAGAAACATTTGGCGATTAGATAAAGTAAAAATTATTCTTTCAAAATTTCCGGTATGTATTTGAAATTTCGGATTAAAATTGGAGGCCAAAGTGGCAACTTTTATTGAAACCGTAATTAACTTTCAAAAACCCGCAGAGAAGGAAGACAATTGCCAGAAAGACAGGATCGCCAGAAGCGATAAAAGCTACTGGGCGTTCTTAAAGAGGGCCCTACCTTAAAATCTATCGGGCCTAACAACTCAAAAACTGGGCAACCAGACGCAATTTCCCTTTCAGAAACTCTGAAAATTATTCCGGTGTTGTTACAAGAAGTCAAAAAATTCACGGAAAAAATATTTATAAAAACTACTTTTATTTCTTTCGAAAAAAAAAGCATATTTTAGAGAAATGGATCATTCTCTGAAAAGTGGCTGTTTTTTAATTGCGGCCCAATAAAGATGCCTCAAATATCTCAAAATTTAACCTATATTATTGCTATATTTAGCATACCTTACTGCTATATTTATCAAAAAATAATATGAACCAAACTGTATCTCATAGTTCTTCTGATATTTTAATTTCAAAGCACTTCCATTGCTAAAATGTTCAAATAAATGATTGGCACCGGAATTTAAGTACAAATTTATTTGTAAATAAGAAAAATGCTATATTTCACATGCATGTTAAATCGATGAAAGTTTATAAAAAGTCTGGTGCCATTGTGGAGCTTGGGAATTAAAATTAAGTGGTTTCATAAACATACCAATCGCCCTTGAATGGGTTAAAAAAGAAAAGAATTTATAATTAGAAGTCATACTGTCAATAAATATTTTTTTTTACTCTATGTTAATTGAAAAAATAAAGATAAAGAATTGACATTTAGAAGAGTTAATGAGTTAATTTGAATTAGTACAAAATATATATATATATATATATATATATATATTTATTTTTAACTTCTCCCTGTAAAATAAGAAAAATTAAAAATGTAATATCTTTACTTACGGTAATTAAAAGTCTTATGAGATTTTAATGTGTATTTTATTGCATTAGGTTTTCCTATTTTACTGTTTAGTATCTATACAAATGGATTCAGATCATTCCCTCACGATTTAAATCATTCCCTCATATTAAAATTATGAGGGAATGATTGTGAAGGAATGACGAAATACTTCTCTAAACCATGTTATACAAAAGTGATTAGTCTTAGGTATATTTTCAGTTACTAAATATCTTTTAAAACACTTTTCTAATAATATAACAACATAAAAAAACATTTCATTAGTTTTTATTAAATTTATAATAGATGAGGGAATGACGCGTAATAAAAATACTTACATTGATCTAGTACTTCAAAGCCATATGCTAAGTATTCATGAACGTTTTTGAGCAAACAACAAGATGGATACTTCACTTTACTTTTGGACAAACTGTCCTAGACATACATAAAGCATGTGCTGCTTTCTACTAAGTAAATAATGGCAAATTTATAGTTATGTGAGGGAATGACGACAAATGCTAGGGACATCATTAAAAAGCGCCCTAATTCATTAATTATATAAAATATAAATATAATTAAATGACTAAACATGTATTTAAGTGTGTTTAATGGATTGAGAAAAAAATAATTATAAATATACGTGCTGCAATGGCAGAGAAAGCATTTTCTTTCCTACTTATCTGAATGGGGACATAGTGAGGGAATGATATTTGCATTAAAAAATGTATTAAATTTATCAAATTTCAATTTGAATAAGCAAATAATTACAGTTTATATGTATAACCGATTAATATTTATAGTTTAAATCACTTTTTCTTTTTGTAATTTTAAAAATATGTCTTCAAGACCCCTGGACATAAAATTGCCACTTTTCAGAGAATGACTCAAATATTTACAGACAGGGCAGGTATTTATAACGCAGACAAGTGTCACATTTGACTACTGGACCCTTTTGAAAGCTTATAAAACATTTTAAATATTCAATTTATAGATTTAATTTTTATGCATCCTTTTATAACTTTTTTCGCTGATTAAAAATATGTCACGGTCGCTTAATTATGTGCTTAGAAATTAATTATTATTTCATTAATTGGATAATTTCTTTCAAAGCTTCATTTTAAAAGGCAGACACGAGAATAGCATTCTTTTGAACGGTATAAAATTTTTAAAAATACAGCATTTAGAGACTTTAAACATGCATCTAGGCCTATCCCTGGACGCTGTGCTGATTAAAAATATGTAAATTTCTAAAAAATCGATTCAGAACTTTTTGTTTTATAAAATAATCGATTTTTAAAAAGAAAAAGAAATTGTTTTTAGAATAGAGAATGAACGCGAATTTGTTAAAATTCGGAAAACTAACTAACCGATCGATTTGCTACTTTCATGTAGTTTATAACACATAATAATTAAAAAAAAAATGAGGGTGCGTTGAGGGCACTTTTCTAAATTTTGCCGTCACCCCTCATGTGACATATTGTTAGAAAGCTCTGTGACCATTTATTCATAGTATGTAATTCCCGTGTCCCTTCCCCCCTTTTCTAAATTTTGCGACACCCCTCATATAGTATATCATTGAATTGAAAAACTCTTTCACCACTGTTTCATAGTGTAATGTTTGTATAGAACATACTCGCCCCTTGTCGGTGGAAGGTTGAACTAACCACTATTTCCGAATAGTAATTTAAGCAATTTTTGTATTTTAGTCGTCCACCCCCTAATATATCTATGGATAGGTATTTTACTGTAATTTCGTTCAGATAGAGGTTTATTAAGAATAGAGTGCGCTCTCTGCTGGTGGAATGTGAAACTAACAGATCTTGCAACACGTGCGCAGTACGCCTCTATATGGTGCCGTAGACAGCAGGGACCAGTTCGAGATTGCTCTTTTAATCAAATTTTGCAGCGCGTGCGTAGCACGCCTGCTATACGTTGCCGTAGGTAGCGGGGACCCGGCTCGAGGTTTGATATTGTTTTTTAACAAGACTTTGCCGTACGTGCGCAGCACGCCTGCTATACGGTATCGTAGGCAGCGGGAAACCGGTTCGCGGTTCATTCGGTTCGAGAAATTTCATTTTACATGATTTTGTAGTGCGTGCTCAGCACGCTTGCAATACGGTGTCGTAGACAGCGGTGACCCGGTTCGAGATTTAATATGAATTCAAGGACCTCGATGTTTATCCGATGTGAATATTACTAATGAACCGATCGATTTTAAAATTTCAGATATTTTATAAAAACTCTTTTAACTTTTTAAATAAGTGGGGGGAGGTGGATTTCGGGGGTGGGGGGAGGAGGTGCGAACGTATTTTTTAATACCGTGGCGGTTTATATAATAAATATAGTTTCAGATGCGGTTTTTTCGAAGGATCCCTCAGTTAAATATTATTTATTAAATATAAAAATTTCAAAGTGAGGGGTTTGGTGACTTTCGGGCGTGCGTTAGTGGACCCGCGGGGTGGAAGTGAACAATTTTCAAACTTTTTCCGAACCCTTCACGTAATGTACCATTGGAAAACCCTCGGACCCCTCTTTCATATTATGAACCTTTCTTCTTTCCCCTCCACATTTTGATCCTCCCGGGGAAGGGGGGCACTTTTCGAATTTTTCATAAATCTCAGCTTTTTCATCAATTTAGATCGAATTTTTTTACGGAGCCATCCGATAAATCTTGTTTATAATATATTCAAATTTTAAAGAGGAGGGAGGGTCGCGATAGTAGGCCCCGGAGGCATTTTTCTAAATGTTTTCGATACCCCTCATGTGATTTATCGTGGGAAAGGCCTGTGACCACTTATTCATTTTATGTACCTCCGGTGACCCCCCCCCAGGAAACACTTTTGAAGATTTTGCCGGCAGCCCTCATGTGATACATCGTTGGAATGCCTGTGACCACTTATTCATGTTATGCACCTCCGGTCCCTGCCCTCATTTTCCTCCGCCTGGGGGAAACACTTTTCTAAATTTTGCCGACACCCCTCATGTGATACATCGTTGAAAAGCCCTGGGCGGTGGAATCGAAGATTTTTGCAGTGCATACGCAGCATACAACATGCTATACGGTGCCGTAGGCAGCGGGAACCAGGTTTGAGGTTCGTTCGCTTCGATATTGTTTATTTCAACAGATTTTGCTGTACGTGCGCAGCACGCCTGCTATACGGTGCCGTAAGCAGTGAGGACCCAGCTCGAGGTTCGTACGGTGCGAGATTTAAGTAAAATAAAATGATATTTTAGAAGATTTTTGATATTCTAGATTTCATAGAAATAAAATATTTTGAGACTGTGAATCTCAGTACTTTTCCTCTAAATTACTTGACACTTCTGTGGTAGTGTAATTCATAAATGCTCTCTTAGATAAGATTTTCTATACGTTAGAAATGCATTTGTCTTTTTAAGCGAAAGAGTCGAATAAGGCTTTTAATTTCTGAAAAAATATAGAAACACTCCAATCATGGATAAAAACTAGTGTGGTGGTATTAGGAAAAAATTGATAGGGATTCACTTCTTTATGCTATTCATGTTGGATAAAATATGTATATATATATATATACTAAACGCTACCAACTTTTCATTCAAACTAAGGAATTTATTAAGTTTTAATTAGGATTGTATAAGAATTCTAATTAGTCATCACTGTTACTTGCATTTCTTGAAAAATATATTTCTTGATGTTACATGCATTGAAAATTCTTCTACGCAAGCACCAGATGCCCCGAAAAGGAAGGATCCTTTTTAAAAGTAAATCTATATATATATTTCTGTTACGTATCGCTAAAAAGGGGCTGTATTTGTAGCTTGCTATTTGGCAACAGCCAAAGCGACGATTCTCAGTGGTTAAGTGTCCCAACCCACTCAGCAAATCAAAATCCAGACAGAATCTCTCTTTTAATGCAAACCGTTTGAGCAATACATGAATGACAATTGCTATTGGTCCGTTTTACGGTGACGTGAGGAATTCAGCGAATCAGCTTTTTGATCCAAGGTTGTATTTAGACACAGGCGAAAACATTTTGTTTACAATTCGATAGCGTGACACGTAGCATTTTTTATAGCTTCTTATTATAGTTTTAAATTAATTTAAGCCGTGATTTTCAATACTCGGCGTCAATTTCCTGTTCGCTTAGCTTTCTCAATGATGATCAACAAGTCTCAGCGCCAAACTTTTGATAAATGCATTTTTATTTATATTTTCAACAAAATTTTCAATTACTTTTTTATGAATTATTTTTCATTTCAAAAATTTGTAAATTTCATAATGTTAAAATGATTTAAACCCATTGGCAGCACACCTTAAATGCATTTTTATTTAAATTTTCGATAAAGTTTTGCATGACTTTTTATACATTAAAAATATTTGTAAATTTCATATGTTGCTTGCTCGGATCGTAAAAGCGGCACAACTAAAAATATTTTTTATTGTGCTTTCACTGAGGTTTTAAATTAATTCTGTTTCCAAGGTACATTTTAATTTATATTTTCAACAAAATTTCCCATTACTTTTTTATACATTAAAAATATTTGTAAATTTAATACGTTGTAATGATTTATGATAGCACTCATTCTGGCTAGAGTTGACATAAATAGTGGCGAGCGAGATAAGTGAGCTGGGATCGCGTAGCGATCCCAATATGAATTGCGTAGCAATTCATGGGGGTTGGCGAGCTTTAGCGAGCAGGGGGCTGAACCCCCTAGTAAGTTGAAAATGGTTAACAATAGCAATGCCCCGTTTGTTGCATCTTTATTAGAAAAGTAGTAAATATTTTAATCATACATTGGTTTATTTTAAAATGTAGCCGAAAGGTGACGCTGGAAACTGAAAATACTAAATGGTAATATTCGCCGGATCCTTAGGATTTCTTTCTATAAAGGCACTTAAAAAACAGTTTACCCAAAAAACCCACAAAGTTTGACAAAACTAGAACATTACATTTGTAAGGCATGTGAGGTTCAATTATTGGAATCTCACGACTGGATGTAAGTATATTAGATGTGTGTATATAAACATACAGTAAGCATGTTGTAAGCATAAGAGAATTTGATTTAGGTACTTAGTAGTCAGGATGAAGATCATTTTAAAATCAAAAAATTTTTAGTAATCTTAACCAGTTTGACGGTAAATAAAATTTGCAAACAAAATATATTCGGTTGTTCTGATGATTTTGTTTCTATTTTCAGGGTTGGACACACTATCGGATAACTTCAAAAACCTTTTTGCTAGCAAAGGCAGCTGCGATGTTACCCTCCAAGTAAAGGACAAAGCTTTTAAGGCTCATAAGGCCGTTCTGATGGCTCGCTCGTCTGTCTTTTCTGCTATGTTCGAGCACGATATGAAAGAAAAAGAGACATGCAGCGTAAATGTACCCGACTGCGATCCCGAATCTTTCCACGAATTCTTGGAGTACATTTACTGCGGTAAATTGGAAAGTATTTCATTCCCGAGCGTTCTTCATTTGTACGCTGCTTCGAACAAATATGGTGTGCAGGAACTTAAATCTTTCTGTATCCAATACATAAAGCGACGTTTGACGAAAGACAACGTATGTGACATCATTATCCTCGCTGAAAAACACGATGAGGCAAAGTTACTATCCTTGGCTCGAGGATTTTTCTTTAAAAATGTAGCTCAAATTGTAAATACTCCCAAATGGAAAAGTTTGTTGGAAAACAAGTCTGACTTGGTCAATAAACTTTTTATGGAAATGGGATTAAAAATGAATATCTAAGAATGTCGCTGCGTGAACAAGGAAATTTTTAAAGCTTCTTTCTTTTTTTAAAATATTTCTTCGTTGTGTTCCTTAGTCCTTTACGTATATATATATATATATTTTTTTTTTTTTTTTTTTTTTATGTAGCTTTGTTATTCCTTAATTAAATCTAGAATGGCATGGATCATCCGTCTTGTGTCCTTAACTCATTTATACATAGGGTTCCATTTTTGGGACGATTCGAATTTTAATAAATTTGTATAATTTTCTTCTTTTTTATAACATTAAAATCGTATGAAATAATTATCTATAAATTCTTTATCTGTTACCGAGAGATAACAACATAAGATAGATATTTATTTGTTTAAATGAAGACTTATTTCGGTGTTTAGAGATTTTTTACTTTTCAAGATGACGAAATGTAAAAAGTAAGTTTATTTGTATTTTTTCTATCATCCAAACAAAGAAGTCATAATCTTAGCTTGTCTTTGAAATACGTATTTGTTTTTTTTTTTTTTAATAATGGTTGCAAATTGGTGGTGATAGAACCTGCTCAAAAGTAAGCTATATTTTTATGTCGATGTTACTACCACCGGAGGGTTACGGGAGCAAAATAAATTCTAAATTTCAGATTTCTGTGATAATGATGAGGCTAGAAACTTTAAATATGGCACGGTAGTTATTTATAAAATGTATATGCCCTCTAAGAACAGTCGAAAATAAATTCAAAATTTAAAAGGGGTGAAGTGAAGGGAAGGAGCAAAAAGCGTTCTAAAAAGTCCTAAATTACGATTTAAATGCAATATCAGGAAATGATAAACCTATTGAAAAAGTAATGTTTGCGAATCAATGGTGACAGTCTCTGATCCTACACAGGTTACATTTTATGCCGGTGCCACTACTACCTGGGGTTGGCAGAAACAAAAAAACGTTCTAAAAAAGCCTTTAAAACTTTCTAAATTACGTTTTCTATGGAATATTAGGAAATACCAAACCGATTTCAAAATTTATGTTGGTAAATCAGGGTGTCTACAGAATCTGGAAATCAGGGAAAAATCAGGGAAGTTTATGAATCTGGCAAAATCAGGGAGCTTCTTGGAAAATCAGGGAAGTTTATCGATATGCGAAAATATTTGAATTTTCTCCTTTCCAACAAGGCTGTTTCATCTCCAAACAAGCGATATTTAAGTCAATAATAGGACGTGCTAAAGGGAAATGAAGCCGTGCTACGCGCCAAGTTGTTATTCATAGCAACCCTTTTATAGAAGAAAAGGGAGAAGAAGAAACGCGCAGCGCAGATCCAATTCAGTTACAGTCTTTTTCTTTTATCTGATAGTACGTCTTTTTGGAGAAGAGAAGAATAAGTAACATAGACTTCTCATATAACTTAAAGATGGCTTCTCTTTCATTGGTTGTTTTTGGCGCATTCGCTACCCGCATCGGGTATATAAGCCGATGCGACCGATATATCTCTGTCATTTTTCTCAGCCTTGCATTTTCTAGCACGCTGCGCCTTGCCCTATCTTGCACTGAAGAAGAATCTCGCTAGTAGATTCGAAACAGCTTTTTGCTGTTTTTCATGTACTATTTGTGCATTTTTAAACGTTGGTTTTCTGCTTTTCAACTGATAATTGTTCATCATAAGAAGTTTCTGAGCGTTTAAAATTGAATATAATGCGTATTATATTTTACTCTTGTCCTAAACGAGTTATCGGAAATGTTGTGACCTCTAAGCCAACTATCCTGTTTACTATGGAACTCAGTGGCGCAGTGACACGTCTTGTGGATGGTCTAGCTGTTTGTTCTAAGAATACAGTGTGTATCTGAAATTCTTCAACAAATATAGAGGGATGATAGTACTTATGAAGACGAACAAAAAATGCAATGGAACATGGGGTCGCAAATGACGTTTAAAGGATGAAAATCGAGAAAATGCTTCTAGAAATTGACAAACTGGGGCACGGAAGAAAGACCCCAGAACATTATTTATAGCAGAGAATAGGTACAACACAGCTCGTGATATCCAGAGAAAACAAATATTTTACAACAATTGTTCAAAGTGTCGACCGCGGACATTATTACTTACAGAGTACATCTACGGAGGAACGACTGGCGGACACGCTCGAAGACTTCGGGAGTCCTGCATACGTGGAATCCTGCTCACAGATTTGTTTGGCTTTCTTCCAAGTTTTTGTTATCTTCTTCTGACTGGATATGCACAAAGTGAAAGGAAAGCCAGCTTCGTGCTACTAGCCAGTTCTGCAGAAAAGCAGCATGCGAGATTTCGATATTTTTATTAGTTTTGCGATTTTCACCCTTTAAACGTCATTTGCGACCCCATGTTCCATTGCATTTTTTGTTCGTCTTGATGAGTGCTATCATCCCCCTAAATTTGTTGAAGCATTTCAGATACACCTGATACATATGTTCATAGATATTATAATTTTTGAAAATGTATTATGTTACATATAACTTTAGAGACATATTTAAAATACGCAAATGAATTACTTTATCATCATTACGGAAATGCTCAGATTGCTCTGGTATTCATTTATATGGCATTTTAATAACTTCCCAAAAGAATAAGTGAGATTCAGAATTAGAGTTGTCAGGTGTCCCGATTTACGCGAGATGTCCCAATTTTCAGGGACTCCAAGGCCTGTCCCACGTAACCACTGAGCGGGACGTCAAAAGTCCCGATTTTGCACGATGCACAAGTTATTTTAAGTTTTTACCATTTTTTTCCGTTAGTATGCATTGACTAAAATTAATACTGTAACCCCTTAAGGAGGGCTGGTTACTCAGCTTCCGATTTCCCCTTACTAATGTAAAGTCTATGGGCATTGGATGCATTCGCATATTTAAAATATCTCCTCGGGTAATTAATATTTTTAACTTCTTTTTTTTGTGTATACTTCCTAAAAGATGTCTCTTTTTTTGTTAGTTCTCAAAATATTTCTAAAGTATAGGCTTAATTTTATAGAAGTGTTAAAATCTTACTCACAGTTCACCCGCTTTTAACACACAAAATATTAAATTCAGCATAGATTTTAGAAATATTTTGAAAACTAAGACAGAAACAGACATCCTTTAAAAAGAGTACACAGAAAAAAGATGTTAAAAATTGGAATCTCCCGAGAAGATATTTTAAACATTAGAATGCAACAAAAGGCCACAGACTTTAACATTACGGAGAAGAATTCCGAAGCTGAGTGACCAGCCCCCTTAACATTCGAGAGGGTTATTTGATTTTGATTTGAAATCCACCGTAGTGGAGATTGCTTTGAGGCATAGCAACAATGACTGTCGCCTCGAATGATCCTTATTTATACACAGAAATCGTAACACAAACCAGACATAACAATTTTATTTCTCTACATGCATATATGTATTACTTTGAAAACACAATCAGAATTACATCCATCTCTTACCCAGGGACTCGAACCCGGACCCTCAGCGTGACAGCAGCCTCCGCTTATACTGACCATGCCACCATGCGACTTCGAGAGAAACGTTCGTGGAAACTTCCGCGAATGTTGAGACTATCTTTCCGTGCATAAAAGGGGGTTAGGTTTTATGATTTTTTTTTTATGGAAAAAAAAACCAATTGAAACATAAAAATATATTTATTAAGCATTAAAAAGTACAGGCTGTTAATAAATTTGAATAATTATAAACATATTGTACAAAGTTTAGTTGCTAGTTGATGGCCGAAAAAAATTATTGGTATACGATTGTTTGGAAGAACAGATCTTTTATTTATGGATTTCCATATTAGGAAAAGTTAAGGCCTCGATTTCTCTTTTAAATTTAAGACTTCTCAACAGTGAACGACAGCATTCTATTGCTTTTTCAACAAGTTCTTGTTGAATTTGTTGAAGCTTTAAAATCTCTCATACAAATTTTGCTGAAAATTTTTCACTTGCAATAAAAATTTTGAATTTTAGAAAATTTTTATTTTTAGCATCAAAGTCATGTTTCGAGTTTCTCGGAAATACTGATCTATATTTTGCTTCAATACAAGGACTGAAATTCTCGAAACTTAGGCTATACAGTACAATGCAGCTGTCCAGTGTCGAATAGTTTACGGAATTGGTAAAACAAAGCGAGTTTACTTTGTAAAGAGATATTCTTTACAAAAAAAAAAAAAAAAAAAAAAAAAAATCGCGAATAACCAAGTTAAGTATTCGCGAATGTTGAAACGTTCTACATTTTTTATTTCTTGAATAATCAAAACTCGCGAATTGCGAATGTTAAGGAATTACTGCACAATAAAATCTGCGGAGATAGAAACCTATCTATAGAGAAAGATTTTTATACCTTCCAAATTAATATCTTAAAAACTACCTGCCTAATTGAAAAACTGCCTGAAACGGAATTTTTTCTATATCTAGCGATTCTGTGTTTGCAAGTTTAACTGTACCTTTTTCAGTAAACTCTGCGTAAACGAAATCTGTTTATAACGGAATTCTACTTTAAAAGTAAAAACTCTATTGTTCCTATTACGATATGAATAATATACATTTATACCTGCTAAATTGGAATATTTGGTTTCACTCCCTAGCGATTTCGCTTTCACAGTTTTACTGTATAAGATTGTTGCGTTGATTTATATAATAAATCCTTTTAAGACTGAATTGCAGAGGACAAAAGAAAAAATTCCGTTTTAACCTTTAACTGATATCACAGAAATTGTCACATAACTAGTGTGAAGCGGTCTGTGAGACCGCTCCATCTAAAGATGAATAAAAGATGCGATTAACTCATAGGATGGTGTTTTTGAACTAAACTTTTTGAAGAGGCCTGTTATAATTAAAATTCACCTATTCAAAAGTCTCTGGTGATAGTACTAAAGTTCCAAACGGAACAAAATGTCGGTAAGTGTTTGTAGTTAAACTGAAAACTGCAAGTTAAACTATAAAAATTGAAAAAAGCCGCGGTCTGAGAGACCGGTAACATCAGTTAAAGGTTAAACAAGCTTTCGTCATCTCAGATATATGGTGTTCCTATTGTAGGGACAATGAAATTTTAACAATTAACACAGGATTCCTTTCGGACCTCAGTATTATTTTAAGGGCTGGATCGGGGTCAAAGCGGGATCCCTGTGGACGCCGTGGCGGCTCTTTCTGGACCTCGTATATACGACCAGTAGTGGTCAGGCGCACGTATCTAGTTAGTCTTACAGATAGGTTCCGTTTTCATAAAGTTTACAGCATTTTTATGTCCCAATTTAGGAGCCGTTGTCCCGCTTATTTTGTTTCCCTGTCCCGTTTTTAGTGACCTTGGACCTGGCAGCACTATTCAGGATACTCATTCGTATTATGATAACACTAATTGCACTAAAGTACATTAAAGTTATAACAATTAAGATTTTTTTTAATTTATCACTTTTTCTACTTTCGCAATTGAATTTTCAAGTAAGAATTAGAATCCTGCATCGTGTCGTGTAACCCTATTTTATCCGAACCCGATACAACCCGGGTCGGGTTGACTCTATTTTTTCTTGTTTTCTTTGTGGGTCGGTTTGACTCTATTTTTTTAGGTGTTCGTAATTATATAAATACGTAGCACCTATAGTCATCTCCTTGTCCGTCCGTCTGACTGTCTGTCCGTCTGCCTGCATATAACAGCGCAAAAAATATCCAACCGAATGGTTTGAAATCCTGCATCATTAGAATCCTGCATCGTGTCGTGTAACCCTATTTTATCCGAACCCGATACAACCCGGGTCGGGTTGACTGTATTTTTTCTTGTTTTCTTTGTGGGTCGGTTTGACTCTATTTTTTTAGGTGTTCGTAATTATATAAATACGTAGCACCTATAGTCATCTCCTTGTGCGTTCCTCTGACTGTCTGTCCGTCTGCCTGCATATAACAGCGCAAAAAATATCCAACCGAATGGTTTGAAATTCAATATTATATAATCGTTGCAGAGTTTTGTTGAATCATTTCAAATTTTATGAAAATCGGATCAAAACTTAAAAGATATTAATAAGAGTTTTTATCATTGTATTAAATCCTATCATACGTATTTAATTCAGTGATATCCCATGATATGTAATGATTTTAGGTTGCCATGGCGATGACTTCCTATTTAAGATGGAGTCCTTTTATTTCCGTATTACTAAATTTAATATACATAATCGTAATAAATTGTGTATTCATGCATTTTTGAAAAAGAGTGCAACAGCCATTTTACCAAGATCTGAATATTTATCAAAGTACTTATAATTCGAAATCACCTCATTTGCCACGTTTGACGTACGATTTCCGACTTATTGTTTTCGTTGTGGGTCGAGTTGATTTTAATGCTTCTGGTTCAGGTTGGAATTTGACTCTTGCGTGCCGGGTTCCTGTTAACCTGATTTTTTTTTTAAATGTCTATAGTTAGAACATTTTTTAGGTGAAAAACCATCTATTTGAAAATTAAGGAGTATATATACGTTCATTTTCAAACATAAAACATAAAATTGGTATTAGAGATATGACTGTAGACATTTTTTCCATTATTGTATTAAAAATAGTATTAAATTTCTTTCATCTCGGTTTCGGGTTTAAGTGTATCGCGTGTCGGGTTTGGAGAGTATTTCGGAAAGTCGACTTTTTCTTTCGGATTTGAATCGGGTTTCGGGTTGACTTTAAATAGAATTTTCGTGGTGGAGCATCGCGTTGGACTCTAATGTGATTAAAATAAAATCTAAACTTCCTTCTGTTATTTTCTGAAGCAAATCGGTTGTTCTGATTTGAACGAGTTCCTTTGTTAGCCCAATATATATGTTATGGTGGAAATGTTACATTCATTAAATTTATTTTCCTGTAATCATATCACAAATATATTCCAAACGGAAAATCAAAACTTACATTAAAATATTTATTTGCTTAAAAGACGTTACTAAAAACACATTAAAAGTATATTAAAAATATATATTGACATGTTTCAGCTCCTTTACTGAGTCGTCATCATAATGTATAACAGAAATTACAAATACAATGCATATGAAAAATGGAAAAAAAATCATCGAATACAAAGAAGTAAACCTATAACGCTCCCTACATTTTCGCTATCGCACGTATTCCCTCTATGTCGCAACTCCGGAAGTTGTCCAACCATTCAATCCATATATTCGGGATGCGAAAAGATAACGTATCGTTACAAATTCCTGAACCTCTTAAATATATTTCAATGGACTCTCTTATAAACAATTATAAATAAATATTAGACCAGTAGATTAATCTACTCACGTTAAAAAGTATGTTTATGCTCTGTATTTGATTCAGCCGGGATAAAGCAATATTACCTCTATTATATTTTATGTCCGCCATATGTTTTTTTACATTTGATATTGAATTTCCGTTGGGTCATACCTATATAATGATTTCTGATTCCCCCCTCTTTAATAAATGGAATAAACTCCTGAGAGGTCATCCCAAATACACTGGTGTCTAAAATTAAGGACCAATCGCAAAATGCTAATTTTCAAGTACGCGAATACTCAAAAGGAAATGATGTAATTCGAATAATTACTGTCTCTACAGCACAGCTAGTCCATATAACATTTCATTCCTGTCACACATGGTCACAAGTGTCACAGTCACTACGGTGAAGCAAAAAAATAAGAAATTCCATACATGTCATTATGAGTCTGAAATTATCACTATATGTGACTCCACTGTGATGTCACTGTGATTGCTGCTTTGTGACGAGTCCTCATGTGACTTTACAATGTAGTTACATTGTGACTCTCATGTGAATGTCATCTGTAGACTCAATTTCAAAGTCATCGTGAACGCTGCATTGTGATAAGTTACCAAAAAATGTCACATTAAAGTCACAAGATGACTTTCAGGTGACAGAGATACTACTGTGAAGTTACCATTGTGCTATTTTGTGAAAAGTCACCATGTGACTATAATGTGATATTATTTGGTGACTTATCATAATGCAAAGTTCATGATGACTTTAAAATTGAGTCTAAAAATGGCAATCACATGCGAGTCACAATGTAACTACATTGTAAAGTCGCCTGGTGACTCGTCATAAAGCAACAGTCACATTGACGTCTCAGTGGAGTCACATATAGTGATAATTTGAGAATCATAATGAGACGTGTGGAATTTCCTATTTTTTGCTTCACCGTAGTCACTCTGACACATGTGACCACGTGTGACATAAATAAGATGCTATATGGACTAGCTGTGCTGTAGGGATAGTAATTATTTGAATTATATTATTTCCTTTTGAGTATTAGCTTACTTAAAAATGAGCATTTTCTGACTGGTCCTTAATTTTGTACACCAGTGTATAATAGAGGTAATACTGCTTTATTCCGGCTGAACCAAATAGAGAGCATTAACATACTTTTTAACGAGAGTAGATTAATCTACAGATCTCATTTTTATTTACAGTTATCTATAAGAGAGTCCATTGAAATTTATTTAAGAGGCTCAGGAGTTTGTAACAATACGTTATCTTTTCGCATTCCGAATATATGGATTGAATGGTTGAACAACTTGCTGAGTCACGACATAGAGGGAATACGTGCGATAGAGAAAATGTAGGGGGCGTTATATGTTTACTTGTTTGTATTCGATGATTTTTTTTTTCCAGTTTTCATATGCATTGTATTTGTAATTTCTGTTATACATTCTGATGACGACTCAGTGAAGGAGATGAAACATGTCAATATAGGTTTTTAATTTACTTTTAATGTGTTTTAGTAACGTCTTTTAAGCAAATAAATATTTTAATATATGTTTTGATTTTTCCATTTGGAATGTATATTGTGATATTGTTATTAGTGGACGTAATTAAGACTTATTACTCGTACTTACATTTGTATTCCTGTAATCAGTTATTTTAGTTAATTTCTTTAATAGGAATTATCTTTGGAAAAATCTTTTTATCACAATTGTAATTTCAGATTTTTTCAGATCTTGTTCAACAAATATTTTTAACTTTTCACGCGAAAAGAAATCGAAACTTTCTGAACCTCCCACAGCTACTTTGATTAGATAAGTTTCAAATCAGGAGCATCACAATGAAACATCATGTGTTCTAGAGCTGCTTTCATGTTATCCTTGAATACAGATGTTTACCTCTACCTTTATGATGCTATCTGTTAATGGATAACAAGAAAAAATCTCTTTATGATTTCGATTCTTCGTTAAAAACAATTAACACATATTTTTTCCTGTTCAGTCTGCAAGGTAAGAGTATATTTTTTAATTTATGTATTTATTGGCACCGTTTTAACCGGTGGATGAGGTGGTAAATTTTACAGATGAATTTGGGCTTTTTTTCGGAGCCTGACGATATGAAATCCGAGCCCGAAAAATTTCGTGTTATCAGAGACGGAAACTGGAAGTAAGCAATAGAAAACTGATAACATTTTAAGGAGTCTCAGGACTCTTAAAGCTTCAGTTTTCGAAATTTTAATTATTTTAGATATCAAACTCCTATCTTTTCTGAACATTTTGATATAATGTTTTCCTTGAAAATCCTATTAGAACAGAAGTTATGGCTTTTAGAATTATACCCGCTCAATAGCTGGAGCGTTGTTTCTGAAACTTTGATGTCATTTTTCTCCAAATGACGTTTTTGGGCATAACGCGCACGATATCTCAAAACTCCTGAATATATTTTCATGGAATTTTCAAAACATGTGTTTCATTTTAGTCTGTATAAACGGAACCTAAAATTTCCTTTTTATTGTTCAAAAAAGTACTTTTAGGTAGATTTCGTAAGAAATACTACCTATTGCAGTCGTTACCATGGTGCGACTTTTGAAAAATTCCTTCATAACTTTTCATTATAGGACCCCAGGAACCCAAAACCACCCCCCCCCTAAAAAGTTTATATATATATATATATATATATATGTATGTACTAAATTTTGTCCGCACGATAAAAGTAGCAATTATGCACGGATCTTCTTCAAACTCGCCAACAACTTTGTGATGGCTAATATCTCGGCGGGGATTGAAAATGGGCAAAATCGGCCCAAGGGAATGGAAATGGGGAGGGTTCAAAATTTTGAATACCGTCTTAACATGATTCTGATAAAACCAGCTCTTACACAACAATGACAATAAAAAATAAATATTTTTCGTTATAGCAGTTGCCAACAATTAAAAAAAAAAGCAATAAAATTCTCACCACAACAATTGCTTTTCTATTGCAAGTTCACGTGAAAAATTAAATAAAATAAATAGTTTGACGAATTGAAAATAAATTGAATATTACGTCATAAGTTTTCTAGAGCAAGATTTCCGCATGAAAAGTCAAAATGAAATAAATAGTTTGACGAATTAAATATATATATATATATATTACGTCAGATTGGAAATAAAATGGACCTCAGCAGGTGAATATGTAACGTCATGTGAGTTTGAAAAAACGTATTAAAGCATGATAAAAACCCGAATATGGAAATATTAACTTTTTTTAACACTTTGAGGTTCTCTGAATTTGCTTTAGCTGTTTTTTAAACTTATTCCATATACATGCGTGTGTGTTTTCGTGTATATTAGAATTTTCACAAAATGTTTAGCTCTCTACTGCTCATTCTTAGTGAAGGAGCAGGGTTATCTCTAATCTTGATTGAAGTTTTGTTGGTGAATTTAGTACTGAATTTCGAAATCTACCTCCGCCTGTAGGCCCGAGCCGGCAGGGATTTTTTTAGATAATTATACTGTTGAAAATTTCAAAATTTTGCTTTAGCTAAATACAACTTTGTATTAAAAACATAAAAATGCTTTAAATACAAATCTATTTAGGTTCAGGGTAATTATTATAATCAGAAGTATAAGTAAGCACCAAAATTTTCTATTCTAGTTGCAAAATTTATTTTGTAATCCTGCGCGTAATCTGTTAAAACAATTTTCTGCTCGGTAAAAATCTGACAGTTTGCACCCCCCCCCCCACCCCCATCGCCATAAATGCTCATGCTGCATCTTGCAATTTTTTAAATACATCAAAGGAAAGAGCATACTTGTATATTTGATCCCAATAAAAATTGTGTTGTAAAATCATATACATTTTATTAAATTTTGAAAATGGTCGCTTTTTTTGCATTTTTTCCAATTTTAAGAGTCCTGAGATTCCTTAAAATTGTTTCAAGATTAATTTTCTTATTTTAAAATCTCTTCTTACATAGAAATAAGCCTTAATCCACCCCCCTCAACTCATTTATGACAACGTTTCGTGATTATCATGTACCTGAAATTCTGTTTAAAATAGCAAATTGGTATTTATACCCAATCATTGGCAGAAATATACAAAAGTCACAACTCTTATTTTTTTAGCCCTTTATCTACCGACGGTACTTATAAGTACCATTAAAATAACGTGTTATGAAATTCATTTAAGGGTGTATTCCGATCCAAACTGCTTATTTGCTGATTCATTTTAAAATTCATTTTTGCTCTCAAACGCATCAAACTGAGAAATTCTCTTATTTAAAAACTATATAATGTGCCGTGCTTCTTAATTTTTTGATAAATGCAGAAAATACTGTAAAAAACGCTGTCAAAGTTGGCGTTTTGAACCGAATTTTCGGAAGCGGGCGATCTGGGAATGAAAAAAAAATGGTCATACTGAGAAAATAATTGTTTAAAAATCAAATTCTAATTAATTGAGCTGAAAATGAAATCACACGGCATGTTAAACATATCTTCAGAAATCACCCTAGCAAGTTTCATGTTTTTACTTTTAAAAGTGAGTCTGAAAATGTCTCAGAAAATTTCGAGCTGTTGAGGGTGGAAAAATATTTTTTCGAATACACCCTTAATACATCGATTAGTAGTAATACAGTTTAAAATGAGTTATAGATACATTACTTTATCTTGTTCCAAAAGCATTATTGGTTACACAAAATAGTAGGAGAGCTGTTGAACATTTTTGAGTAGGTATTTGAGGCACCCTGAAAATTTGTGCAACACTTCTTTTGTAATACCTGAATACAAAATCGAATGTCTGGCTGAAGGATCGTGGCCCAAAACCTGTGCCAGACACGTATCAAGTGCCATTTTTTGACACTACCCCAAAAAAGGTATTTGAGGCACGCTGAGATTGAAACAGAATAATATTTATACTTAGAAAAAAATATTTTGAAAACGACAGACACTTTAGTCGGCCCAAAAACTGTGCCAGACACGTGTCAAGTGCCATTTTTTGACTACCCAAAAAAGGTATTTGAGGCACGCTGAGATTGAGGCACAATAATATTTATGCTTAGAAAAAAAATATTTTGAAAATGACAAACACTTTAGTCGGCGCAAAAACTGTGCCAGACACGTGTCAAGTGCCATTTTTTGTCTGGCACAGGTTTTGGGCCACGATCCTTCAGCCAGTCATTCGATTTTGTATTCAGGCATTACAAAAGAAGTGTTGCACAAATTTTCAGGGTGCCTCAAATACCTTCCCTAAAATGTTTAACAGCTCTTGGACTAAAACAAAAATATTTTTAAAAGGATGATCTCTTTTGTCTTTGCATCTTTTCAGTTTTCTTGGCATTGGGGGGAGGGGGGGGAGGGATTTTTCAATTCTGAAATAGTTCTATGGTAAGAACATTATATTTGCACAGTTCCTAATTCTATAAAATACTAAGAAAAATATTTAAAATAAAAGATTTGAGTGGGGTTATAAATATTGCACAAAATCCCTATAAATTCAAATTTAATGAATCCTTCTAAATCCTTCAATCCTTCTAAAATCCTTCTAAAACTTATTAAATGATTATTTAAATCTTCTAATGTAGTTTAAACAATTCACGAAAAAGGCTGTAGAAGATAAAATTTTCATGAATTCATAATTCAGTACATAAAGGGTTAAAATATCCTTGTGCAACTATGGTAGAAAGACATGAGTTCTGCTTTCCTGTAATTCTTAACAAGTCGGAAATTGTACATCAAACGTTGCAAATGAGGCGCGTTCGTATTATAACTAGTTTTATAAGTATTCATATCTTGATGCGATAGCTGTTGCACTCTTATGCAAAAATGCATAAATACAAAATTTATTACAATTATCAATATTAAATTCAGTAATACGGAAATAATAAGACTCCATCTTAAATAGGGCGTAATAAGCATGGCAACCTAGAATCATTACTATGGAATATCATTGATTTAATTACGTATAAGATTTAATAGAACGAAGAAAATTTTTATTAATATCTTTTTAAGTTTTAATTCGATTTTCGTAAGATGTGAAATGACTCGACAAAGTTCTGCAACGATTATATATATATGAGGGTGTATGAATAAGTTTTTGCCCTCACATAGAAATAATTGAGTGAACTTTATGAAATTTCTGCATTGTATTAGTCCATTTCTATATAGTCACCGTGCATAGTAACACATTTCTGCAAACAGAGAGGGGGGATGCATTCCAGGAGGCGCGATAGTAGACTCAAAGGGGGGCATTTTCCTAACTTTTACCGACCCCCACATGTGCCATATTGTTGAAAAGGTCTGTGACCACATATTCATACTATGCACCTCCCGAGCCTCTCCCCCCAAGTTTTCCCACCGGGGGGCACTTTTGTAAATTTTTCGGACATCAATCATGCCTCCCGGGAGGCAAATTTGGGGGAAGGGGCTCGGAATAGATACAGGTTCACAGGAACAATACAGGTTCCTGGAATACATTATCCTCCCCCCTCCCTCTCTTTGAAATACCGTTTGCAGAAATGTGTTACTGTACACGGTGACTATATAGAAATGGACTAACACAATGCAGCAATTTCATAAATTTGACTCAATTATTTCTATGTGAGGGCAAATACTTATTGATACACCTCGTATATATATTAAATTTCAAACCATTCGGTTGGGTAGTTTTTGCGATGTTATATGCGGACAGTGAGACAGATGGGCAGATCAGATGATGACTATTTGTGCTACGTATTTATATAATTACGAACGCCTCTAAAAAGGATTCCAAGCAGAAAACGAAAGTAAATAAGGGGATATCATATGTCTTCTTTATGTTATCGTTATCCACTCCACGTGCTTGTCAGACTCATTAGCATGTTTATGAGGTTGTCATAGAAATGGTCATCATTTCTTCAGTTTTTTACTGGCCGGTTAAAATTTTTTCGTTACAAGGTTTTCATATTTTCTTGTAATTTATGTTGCATCGCTAATGTTTTTATTTTCAAACTATCCATTCATAATTCAAATTATTTTGCATCTAGTATCGCACTTGATCGTACAATTTGCGTAAAGTACAGTGTGACTTCAGAAATACAGCATCAAAACCACCTTTTTCCCTTCCTTTTTCTTTTACACATTCAAGTTATGAGAGAAGAAAAATAGCAATTCTGTATGAACTAAAAACTTCAAGATCGAAAATAAAAATGAAAAAAAAAAAAAAAAAAACAAGTAAGAAAAATCATGCGTTAAGCATATATTATGAAACACTTACCAACACTCCCTGAATGCTTTAACACAACCTCATAATTTAGGGAAATAAGGTAAATAAGATAACTAAGTAAACATTTTATAAAACGCATAAAACATTTGAAAAACTGATTTCAGTAGTTACCGATCATAGCCAAATATGTATTTAAATTTTTTTGAACAGCCCTGTATTTGATCTGTAGGCTGATATATATACTATATAATGGGAAAATTTAGTTTAGCAAGAAAATGCATAACAGGTTGAAATTCATCATTCAGCAATTTATACTAATAGATGGAAACATACTTGAATACTTTTGTACAGCCCTGTAGTTTACCTAGTGCCTTTATTACATACCACTATTTAGCTAAAAATTAATTCAAACTAAAACACTCTTAAAACTACTGAAATTACATTTCCAGAAATTATCACCCATAGACGGCCGTGTATCCAACTCTTTTCGTGGCCCTGTATATCATTTTATCTATATTCTACAAATATTTCTTAGTAAACTAAATTCAGTTCAGCGTAAAAATGCATATTTCCTTTAAAACCCACCTTTAAGCAGTTTATGCTCATACTCAGTAATCTTTACGAATTCCTTTCTGTAGCCCTGTATATGAACTATAGCATTTATATACGCACTTTATAGTATGCATAAATATAGTGAAAAAAGCACTTATCATAATTAAAAATGCATTTCGAGCAATCATTACTAATATACAGTAATTCAGATACAATATTGTATCTGAAATCTTTTCACCGCAAACAATCCCCCCTATACCATTATGAACGGAATTCTTTTGTGTGGCCCTGTAAATGAACAATAACTATTCTTTGCACCGCATATTCAATAGAATACATATTTTAGTGGACTTCATAAATGAATATCAATTTTACTATGTTTGAAAGAGTGTAACACCATTAAAAATCATTTGAAACGTTTTTTTTTCCATTGGCCGTAATGCAACGGAAAACTTTTGACTGCCCCTGTAAATGATCTAAACATGCTACAAACTTTATTTGAAATAGAGAACGTGCTATTGTAGAGATCACTAACATCCAAATATTTCAGAACGATCCGAGTATATTTACGAGAGTTAGAGCGTGGACAGACAAACCGAAGTCATAAACACTTTTCAACTTTGTTGGAAAGTGTTAAAAAAGAATATTTGACTTTTTATTTCATTTGTCAGACGCGATTATTTTCTGAACAAATTTTTTGGGAGCGTTTTTTTGCTTAGCAACGGGAACAACTTTGGCGAATGCATGGCACAATATATAGCCGGTACGAATTTTCGACAACGGCGACATCAATGATGAGGAAGAATTTTCAGGCTTTCAAATTTCCTGTGAAAAGACTGCCATTTATGAGCTAACTGAACACGCAAAATCTGAAAAATGCGTTAAGTGTCGAAAAAAGAGATATAGATGATTGGCTAAACATTGACGAAAATACATCAGCAACGAACAATTTAACGGACAGCGAGATCGTTGACGCTGTGCTAAAAGGAACCGCCGATAATACTAATAGCAACTCAAAAGACGAGAATGAACAACCGGCAGAAAAAAAGGTGTCACTAGAAAATGTATAAATTTGACTGGAGAAATAATATATGCTTTAGAGAAGCAAGACTTATAATTTCTGAAATAGACATTCTTCATTTGTATAAAATGCGAAAAAAAAAAAAAAAAAAAAAAAAATTATTAAACAACGGTTAAAAAATTGAAGCAAACAAAGTTGACATCGATGTTTCCGAAATTACAAAAAAAGAAATAACTTCACTCTTTATTAGATTTTTTTTTTTTTTTTTTTTTTCTGTAATATAGAAACTATCAAAGTAAGTTTTTTTAATATTTAATTTTCTCTTTTTCTTACATATTTATCATTTAATATTGAATTAAATTATGGCTAAAGACATCATTAAGAATATAGTACTACTTTTGATATTCCTTCTTACTACTTTTGACATCCCTTCAAAAATCCGGAAATTTCAAAAAACCGACATAGTCTCGGTCCCGATGATGCCGGATTTTTGAAGTTGTACTATAATTTATGCTTCTTGTCTTGATGCTTAAAGTGAAATAAATGCTTAAAGTGAAGTTATGCATAGAATTGAACCACTTTTTTTGTGTATGTTTTTGGCTATGACCAGCAGGTGCTCTAAGAATTTGGAAATATTCCGCTAGTAAAGGGAGCTGTAATGGTAATTTTTAAGCCATTTCATTATTATACCATTGAGTTTGCCATGAAAAAGGTGAATTTTTGATGAGTGTTCTTTGTAGGTTTTAATTAATATCTCGATTGATTAATAAAATACTAAAATTCTGACTTCAAATTGAATTTTCGGGCTCGGGTCGGGTACAACCCAACCCACGCAGAACTCATAGCCATCGCGAATAGACACACACATAGAGTGAAACTTTCTTTTATTAAGTATTAATAATTCAAAATTTGGCTTTTAATTGAAAAAATAATACCTCGAATATATTCGCGTTGTGTCGTATTGAAAAATCAGTCGGAAGATTTAGGAAGATAATAAATAAAAGTTTTTCACCAATTAAATTTAACACCCTCAAACTTCGACATCGAAACTAGAAGATTTAAGAAAAAGTATGCAATCGGCGCCTTTTTTCCTAGCTATCTTTTTCAAAAGATCTACAATATCATTGAAAAATTCAAAGTTGATAAAATTTTTAATATGTAGTTGACCTCTATTTTTACTTTCTTCTATCTTTACAAGAAGAAAGTATTGGATTCGTGAAAATTTTAGACTTCCGGTTTTCGACGGATTTATACGTTTTAGAATGCCCAGAACGCGATTTGATGGTTTTTAGAAAATGTCTGTCTGTGAGTCTCACTGTCACCCTGTCACTCTGTCACTCTGTGAGTCTGTATGTGACAAAAATTTTGTGGGCGCTCTATCTCAAGAACTAATGCACAGAATTTCTCAAAACTTTATATTTAGTTAGACCTTGATATAAACTGGACTTGATTAGTTTTTGGTGAAAATCGCCCAACAGGTGGCGCTGCTATGCGGCATTTTTTACGATTTCTGCAATAGCTATATCTCAAGAACTACAACACGGATTTTCATAAAACTTCAGATTCAGTTTGCCCAGGATATAGTTTGGTGCTGATTACTTTTTTGTGAAAATCGGCCAACAGGTGGCGCTGCTATGCTGCATTATTCATGATTATCGCAATAGCTCTAACTCAAGAAAAAATGCACGAATTTTCATCAAACTTCAGATTCAATTAGTCCCTGATATAAATTAAGGCTGTTTAATTTTTGGTATAAATCGCCCAACAGGTGGCGCTGCTGTGCTGCATTTCTCACGATTCTCGCAAGAACTGTATCTCAAGAACTATTGCACGGATTTTCATCAAACTTCAGATTTAGTTAGTCCTTGCCATGAATTGACGTATAAATTAGTGCTGTTTAATTTTTGGTGTAAATCGCTCAACAGGTGGCGCTGCTATGCTGTATTTTTTGCCATTTCCGCAATAGCTTTATCTCAAGAACTAATGCTTGGATTTTCAACAAACTTCAGATTCTGGTATACCTTGATATCATTTAGTGCTGCTTATTTTTGGTGTAAATCGCTCAACAGGTGCCACTGCTATGCTACATTTTTCAGAATTTCCGCTATAGCTCTATCTCAAGAACTAATGCACGAATTTTCATCCAACTTCAAATTCAGATATACTTTGATATGAATTGGTGCTAAATCTTTGTTATTTCTATTTATATGATTTAATTGACGTGATTTATATAGAAGAAAGTTTTGTGATGGCCACAACATACTAGTTAAATTTGAATTCAAAGAGTAGATACGTTTCTCAATAGAGCGGTACCTTTCGCATCTCTCTGTGGCAATTTGGCAGATTGAAAAATATGTAGATCTTCTCTCTTTTTTTCAAAGACTGCACAATATCACTATTTTTTTAACGGGGGGGGGGGGAAGAGGGAGGGAAAAATAGAGAGAAATGCCGCTACGACAGGATACGGTAAGAATAGCCCCGGGCAAAATCTGCAGAAAAAAGGAATGCTCTACCCCAGTTTCAGTATTATGAAAGGAAATTTGCATAAATCTCTACTAAAACATATTATCTCCTCCCTCTCACCCGCATCCCCCAAAAAATCATAATCCTGAGTGCGCCGTTATATATAACATGCGAACTTTTTCAAAAGATGATTGCATTGTGGCCAATTCAGGGGATTTTTTTTTTATTAAAAATATCTATCAAGATTTTCAAATTGTTATTTACACTTTGTTTAACCACGGAATGTCTGTCATTAAATAAGGAAAAAAAAATTACTGTTCGAAATATCTGATAGAAAAATTAAAAAAAAAAAAAATCTGCTAAATTGGTGGGAATGACAAGGGATTAACTAGTTTGGAAGCGAAGGACGTCTCAAAAGTTTCTGCATTCGCCCTCGCTTTCGCTAAGGGCGGCTCTGGATCTGACAAATAATGGACATAAAGCAAAAGATATAATTCTTATTTTTATTTTTACATAAAATATGTTATAAAAAAAAAGAAAAATAAATAAAATACAGTTCGTTATCAAGGTCAGGGGTGGACTGGCCCACCCCGCTACCCCGCGACCGTGGGGTGGGCCAAACGGGTGTAGTGGGCCAAAAAATAATAAATTGTTTGAGTTTTGTTTCTTTTCAATAAAACTAAAAGAAAAAAAACCTCATTTTTTCTTTTTCCTTTTCGTGAAGCGTGTTTTTTTTCCTTTGATCAGGTTAGTCTGATTTCTCTTTTCTCTCTCCCATCTGAAATCTTTGGAAGATCCTGTTCAAATTACTCATTTTGTATAGAAACCGAAAGATAGGGGATAAAGTAAAAAGCACATGTCGCTCACCCGCAGGAAAAGTGACACATCGCGCAAAAATTCATTTTACGTTTTATTCCACAAATAGATCTGTCATAGGTGCGTCTTGATACAGAAAAAGTTTCATAAGTGTAGTTATACGGAAAATCGCTTTATTACGCTCTATGTCCATTCGTGACCACATAAGGGGCGGTGGGTTGTGTGGAGAGGTAAAATTATTCAAACTTCCAAACTTCATTTATGTCTTTATTCTTAAGGCTTTTACACTTTTACTCCTGCATGCAGAGTTAAGAGCTATAATTTCTTTTTACAGTAAAATCATGTAAATTTTCTTTTTCCTGTCCTGTGAAATTTACTTTTGCCAAGATGTGTCACTTTTCTTGTGAGTGAGGAATATAGTGAGTGAGAGGTGGGAAGTTGTTCGATGGGATGGTTTGCCTGCGGACATTTGCGTAGTAACAAAAGATAGACAAGGATTAGCTTAATTATATAGGGATGATCTACAGATTAATGATCTTGGAAAGCAAGGATTAGCTTATAGAGAAAAATGAGAGGAGGCCCCGGCAGACTTGAATAATAGTGACGTTAAGCACGGCAATTTTTTAGAATTGGTAATGCTGCTATGTAAATATGTTCAAATTTTGCACGGTTATCGTGGTTTAGCAAGGCTATCAAGAGAAGCCAAAAAAGAAGATCTTCAGAAGAAGACTAGAATAGAGCAGATAGAAGAACAAAATGAAAATCCTGATTGGCATAGAAGAAGTTCGTTGATTTCATTCCTGTCCAAGTCATTAATAAGTAAGTTAATTGCTCATCTCTCCATTCAGATCCAAATAAACATTGCCGATGAAGTAAAACAGTCAGTTTCATTCAATATTGAAGTAGATTTCACACAAGATATATCGGTAACGGCGCAGTTGGCAAGTTGTATTCGTTGTATTCACACAGCATTAGCTTTAAAAATTGGTTGATGGTCCCAAAACAACAGGGGAAACTCTCTATCCCCAACTAAAAGAAGAACTTAAAGAGTTTAAACTCCCTTCTTCACAAATAATTGGCATTTCTTTCAATGGTACAGCAAATATGAGTGGGAGATATAAAGGTTTGCTGTCACAACCTAAAAAGGACAATCCAAATATACAACATGTGCAGCGATATGCTAAATTTCGTCCTAAAAGATGCAAAAGAATGTTGCTAATTGACAACGGACTTCTTGGACTCAATTCAAGCTAAAACTGTGTTTAGCTCAAAGGATATAAGCGAATGAAAGTATCGACTTCAGTGAATAATCAGCCTGTAGGTGGAAATAAACTTCTTCGCCGATTACAAAAAGAAAACGCTACTAGGTGGTGGAGTAAGGATCGACTACTTAATAACATGTTTGAGAAGTCTTCAAAACCTTTTAAAGATCAACATAAGTTTTCAACATTGCTTAAGTGACTACAAGGTATCACCGAAATGACAATTTCCCATCACATGTCACTAATTGATAATTGGTGCGAGTTTTAGTATATATTAATAGCAACCATTTTAAGCAACCTATCCAATATATTTACGCTCACATCGAAGTATCTGCAGATAAGCGGCCTGGCTACGTAACTGCTACTAACAAAATCCAAACCCTGAAAACCAATCTGCTACACAAATTAGATCTCCAGAACCTTCAGAAACAACTAATAGAAAAGGAGTAACCATTGAAATTGAGTTTCCCATTAGAAAAGAGAATATCTATATTGAAACGTCTATGTGATGAATATTATCACAATGAGGCAAGAAGTATTATCAGATCACCATCAGAAATATTTAAGGTAAATGTTTATAATATCATCTTAGACACAGATATTCAGCAGTTGAGTACGCGATTTACTGGAAATGACTTGCTCATGAAAGACATTGCCTGGTTCGATCCTTGTCGCTTCAGTGAGGTTAAATTTTTAAATGAATTTGCTGAAGAAGCTCTTTGTACTCTGTTTGATTTGGCGAAAGTAAAATAAAAGATTGTGTCAGGTTCAACCGAGCAGGCCAGCCTACAAAAAGGTTGTAGATTACAGCACTGCCGATAGGGGAATTTAACTGCAATCCACAAACAAGTGGCATAAACCTCTAAAAGTAAGACCCTCTCGACCAAAACTTCGTCTGAAAAGAGTTGCTGCAATTTTCCCCGCACTATGCTGATCATAATCAGTCACTATTGCAGCAACAATCCCGATGTAGCAAATTTTCAGCAGTATACAGAAAAGAAACGAGCAATTCAGAAGAACTCCTTAAAGATGATAAGAATCGCTGTAAAGTTAATAAAAAATGTAAAAAATTCTCAGCTTGTGCAGTGCATTAGAATTATTGTGCAAGTTGAATGCCTATAATCATATTTATCCAACATTTTACATAGTCTATAAATACATATTAATTTTATCATGCACTCAAGTGTCTTGTGAATGAGTGTTTTCAACGCTTAAAATTATAAAGAACTACTTGTATTTATCTCTAGGACAAGAACCGTTAGAAGATTTTATTCGATTCAGTGTTGAATGATCTTTTGATTACGATTGTGATAATATAATAGAGAGAGTTTCCTCAAATTCAAAAGAAATGTCCAGATATCTGACTCTGACATTCTAATTAGTTAGTAGTGAGGGTATAAATCAAATGATTCAATTTTCAGGTACTTTATTGATATTTTAAATAAACATTAATCAATGTACAAAATGTATATACAGTAGAAGATCTGTATAACGCAATTCTCCATATAACGCACAACTTTTCAGATGTAAACAATGAATTTTGCAGTTAAAAAGCACCTGCATTTGATCATTGTAAAAATATTGCTACTCTCTAGAGAACTAAATTTGGTACATTAGTTCAACTTTACCTCCTAATTTAAGACTTTTTTAATGAAAAAAAAATACTATTATTACAATAAACATTTTTCAAAATGAGTAATATAAGGGATGGTTTGGTCAGTTATATTTGGATCATGTTTATAAAAGAAAATTTAACAATAAATTTAACCTATATTATGCAAAAATTTATAATTTGGATAACTCTTGGTAACAAGGAATGCAGTATAAAGATATTCTAATGTATTTTGATATATTTCAGACATATTTGGTCATATTTACAAGGTAACTTTAATGATGTGATCCATATAACGCAAAATTCTATATAACGCACAACCTTGTGTTTTTAGGTTTACGTTATACGATCTTCTACTGTATGTTGATAATTTCAAATAACAAAATAAAATGTACAAATACAATGATATTTCAAATGACAAGTTAATCAATGTATGCGTGTCAATTTTAATAGAACTAACTTTTTCTGGTCAATGCTGACACTTTCTAGTATAAAATTTACAATGTCGTGTACAGACAAGTCTAAGGTTTTATTGACGGCATAGTGGATAGCATGTTAGCCTTCCACGCAAATGGTCCTAGGTTCAAATTTCGGGTGAAGGATGGTTGTTCCTAGGTGTTGTCAATGTGCATAAGTTAGGGTAAGCTATGATCAATTCGTGTTTGGAGTCCCTTTACAAGTAGTCGTCATTATTCTAACGATATCTTTGGCAGATGCTGGCAGCGCAATTGATCCACAATTGGACTAAACAATTTTTTATTAATACAAAGAATACAAATATCTGAACAGAATTCCCATAAGAAATTTAAAACGTTTTTATTTATTACGTGTATACCTTTTAATTGTTTAAAGTTTACATATTCAAAAAATAAATCAAAATTAAGCAAGTTAACCCCCCCCCCCCCCCGAGTTAGAGCAAAGGGCCATTGTAACAATGGGATTGTCGCTAAGTGGGCCAAACTACGCCAGTCTGCCCCTGATCAAGGTACACCTGTGGTTTGTTTTAATATTTAGATTTATTTAAGTTAAAAAAAAAAATTGTCATATTTATCCTGTCTTTAATCGTTTTATTACGTATTTTCATTTTATATTATATTTATTTCTAGGTTTTTGTATTCCTTGACGAGGATTTTCCGAAGACATTTCATTTGCAGTAGTCATGGCTACAGTAGTAGGTGAAGTTGAAATAAAGACACTTGCTGAAGAAACCGAAATCAAGTGGAAAATCTCTGAATTTTTCTCACTCTTGAAATATAACATAAGAAGTCCCATTTTCTCCTTTGGAAGTGCTTCGTGGTATTTAGAAATGTTCCCACACCGTAGTCGATTTACGGGGGAATGTAGCAAGTTGTATCTCTGTACCGATACCGTTCGAGAATATTCAGTAGAATATAATTTTGGCTTAGAAAAAGCAGATGGGATCGTGGAGCAGTTGCTGAAAGGGATTCTGAAAGGACACGGAACTCGTAAAGGAGCACAGTTAGGAGCAACTTTCATTAAAGAATTAGAAGTACGCCAACGAAAGTCAGAATTTATGCCGTCTGGCATTCTTACTATTTGTGGAAGGTTGAAGTTCGAAACGGTTTCATCCATTCAGCCATGTCCTGTATTGGATAAGCCCAAACTTGAAAATCTGATAAGTAAGAAAACACTCAATTTTAAAACTAAATCATATTTCAGAGAAATGAAATGCATTAGGAAAATAAAAAAATATATATATACCGGGTGTCCCAAAAATGACTGATGGATTTTAAAATTCAATAACTGGCAAACGGTGACAGATATTAAAAAAATTCTTGCAGGAGTGTTATGTAAGATGTCAGGAGTTTTTATGCTGCGATTGTCAGTTTTAGTTACAAATAGCATCGATAGATGGTGCTGCAAGCAATTACCGCTAAATCCTGGCTCGATTTTTCGGCCTCTCTCTTCTTCCATGCGAATAAAGGAGATTAAAATGTATTGAATGGATCCCGAAGTACCAAAAATCGGGTCTGAACTGAACACCTATTGCTATTGTTTGAAATTCGAACTAAAATCAAGAATCACAGTATAAAAATTTATGACATCATACATAACCTTCCTGCAAGAATTTTTTAAATATATGTCACCGTTTGGAAGTTATTGAATTTTAAAATCCATCAGTCATTTTTGGGACACCCGGTATATATTTATTAAAGGTACATATATTAAGACAGACTTGAACACAATTAATGCAGTAACCCAACAGGAGTGAAAAAATTAGCTGGGGTCAAGACTCAAACCTGGGTCCACAGCGTACCGTGCTGTTGCTTTAACCACTAAACTACCCTGGCCGATATCCTAGCTCGGCAGTTTCTCACTAATAAACTAGGGAGTGTGTGGATTGGCGCCGCTGGGATACGAACCAGACACGAGAACTCAAGATCAGGAGGCGAGAACGTTAGTGTCGAGTAAAAGGCCAAGCCAGTCACTCTAAGCTAGTAACTCGCTTTATACTGGTCATGTGAGATGAATTCGCTACACACTCCATCCCCAGTGAGAAAGACATCTCACTGACGTCTGACGAGCGATATGGATTCGTGAGTGATGCTGTCGTACGCATGCGCAGTATGACAGGCTTATGTGCTGTGAGCGTTGAGAAGAGATGATTGTTGTTGAAGGTTGTTGTTTGCTTGTTTGTCCGGGTTACCGCTTTAGAGAGTCTTAAAGTACAAACATACTCAATTCTACTATTGCGCTATTTAATGTTAAAATATTACATCTTCTGATATATTACAACGATGCAGAAGTTAGTACAACATATATGAGCGTCTCTTACGAAGAAAAGTCGCCAGGTTCGAGTGGAGTGGAGAAGTAACGGCGGTCACGTTAACATATTACCAAAGATTGATGGTAGTTACAGTTAAGATGCCACAAAACCATGCTGGGGAACGTCATCGGCTGGTAATCACAGAGCACACAATGACGGGAAATACGATGAATAAATTAATATTTCATCCAGGAATAAATTAATATTCCATTTAATTTATTAATGTTATTTCCCGTCATCGTGTGCTGTGAGATTGCCGGCCGGTGACGTTCATGATTTATTAGAGAGAAATTACCGAGCTACGATATCGACCAGGGTAACTTAGTGCTTAATGCAACAGCACGGTACGCTGTGTATCCAGGTTCCAGTCCTGGCCCCGGCTAATATTTTACTCCTGTTGGGTTATTGTATTAATTGTGTTCATGTCCGTCTTAATATATCCACCTTTAAAAAAATAATAATAATTCAGAAGTTAATTTATATGTGTTTTAATATACAGTAAATTCTGTCTAAGGCGGACTCTGTGTACGCCGGAAATCTGTCTACCGCGGAAAATTTTTCAAGTCCCCGCGAACCCATAGAAAATAACATTAATTCTTGCTGCATAAGCCGGAATCTGTCTAACGCGGAAACGGAAAGGGTTTTAAGGTCTCACCGGGACCAAAATTTTACATAAGGCGGAAGAAAGGATACTACTTTAAAAATGAAAGGCATTTCGTTTATGAAACTTTAAAACTAATATATATACGTCACATACTCAATGTCGAGCAAAATAATTAAATTCCGTAATACTTTAAAAAAGTTAATTCAAAAGAACAGAAACTGTTTAAATTTTAAGGAATTCTTGCTTATGCCATTTTTTCAGTATTTATTTTTGTGTTTAAATAATGTTTTTCGAAATTACTAAAAACAATATATTTAATAACAAGTTTGATTCCATTAAAAATTTCATTTTAAAGAAAGGTACTAAAAGTTACGAACGTAAAAAATTACACGATTTGCGGTTTTTTTTGGAGGGGGGAGGAGGGGGGGTTAAAGCTTTTTTGCATGAGCCGGAATATTGTTTACCACGGAACATTTTCTCCGTCCAGACCGATTCCGCCTTAGACAGAGTTTACTGTATTTTGTTTTATTCCGCAAGTTTAGCACCAGTCAAATTGCATAGGCATGCTAAGGTCGTTCACTGCACATCCTTTAACACTAATGCAAACACCATTTTCCCTGGAGATTCTGTGCAATGCATTTAGTTTCAGTTTTTTAACAATAACGCACATCGAAAAGAAGTTTAAAAAAGTACTCATTAAAGAATATATAAAACAAAACTCTTAACTCATATATACATATATATACAGGGTGTCCGGTCTCTACGGTGTCCAATGGCTAATTACTAAACCGTTAGTCATAGACATATAGTTCCAATTACAAAAATGTTTTAAATGAGGTAAAGAAATATTTTAAAAGCGATTTGGGTCAATAAAAACATTTCTTAAAAAATTACGAAATTTAAATTTTTATACGGTCCCCTGGTCCTATAAGTTATATTTGGTAAAATGTTCCTTTTACACTGACAAGTAATACAAAAAAAGTCCCGTTGTTCTACGATTAAAATTGACCGAGTAATAGCTGTTTAAAGTTGGAGCATATTTTTTGCTGCAAATTGGGGGTCATTCACAAATTTAGTCGAAATATAATTTCGTCAGATATATTAAAAAAATGGTTGAGAGTAAAATTAACATTGCAATATAAATTTGAAATCTTTAATCATTCTGACATATTAATGCAAAATATACAATTTGTAATAAACATTTAAGAAGAAAGAAAAAAGAGAATTTTTGTTAAATAAAATGATGCTAAATTAACAGCCTCAATTCTTTACAAAATGATACATATTTTCAAATATTATAAGATTGCACTAGCCTGCAAAAGTTGGGACCTGTCATGTTTTTTAGCTTTTGATAATTGATTGTTATTTATTCTGTGCATATGAATCCGAAATTGACCTTCATTTTTAACCATCACATCAGGACTTTTCGCAAATTGCAAATTTCAAAGTTAAAAAGTTCAAAGTTCAAATTGAATCTCCTCCCTCATCTCATTGGCCTACTCAGCTGTTTAGCTGTAAGAATCCTAGGATAAGCAAAATTATCGAATAAATTATTCAATAAAATAAAATAACATAAAACAAAAAAAAAGGGTTTTACATATGTTTTATTGTATGAGATTTTCGCTATATTTTAACTTACACATTTACGATTTGCAAAAAAAAAAATCTAACGTGATGGTTAAAAATGAAGGTCATTTTCGGATTCACTGCTAAAAAGTACGTAAAAATCAATTATCAAAAGTTAAAAAACTCAACCATCTCCTCCACTTTATAGTGTCCGATTTTTGTTCTTTAAATTTGACAATTTATGATTTGCGAAATATCCTGACATGGTGGTTAAAAATTAAGGTAATTTTCGGATTCAGTGCTAAAAAATTCATAAAAGTTAAAACACCGAACAACCACAGTCTTGTATTATCTAATCTAAAACATTTTCTTAAACTTCTTGGCGGTAATCTATACGAAATGTTTTGTGTTATCCTGTAAAATAAGTATAAATGGTAACCACCGAAAATTATAATAATATTAGATTGTTATCGGATTTGAGCCAGTATGTAAAATGTAATCTGGATCGGTTAAAGTTCGAGTACAAATTTTGAACTGGAAAAACATACATATGATCGTTGAAGTAACATAAAAACTTACAAAAATAACATAATTTTTGTTTAAAGAAATCATAAAAGAAACAGTCTCAAATCCTGACTTAATATGTTATTTTAGTCAATCAGAAACTTAATAAATGTTAACTTAGTCGTAATACTCTTACGATTTTTTCAAAGCGCAGATACACATGAAATAAGATCTTCGAATACTTTAAGCACTTGATATGTGACCCCTCAAAACCAAGCCGAACTCATTTGTTTTCAGAGCAGAAAAATGGCATAAGTGATTTTTTTTTAAAGTTTCATAACTCGCTGAATTTTAGGGTTATATGAATGGGACTTTTTTTGTGTTACTTTGTGTGTTTTGTGTTACTAGTCAGTGTAATAGGAAAATTTTACTAAATATAACTTATAAGACCGGGGGACCGTATAAAAAATTAAATTTCGTAATTTTTTAAGAAATGTTTTTATTGACCCTAATCGATTTTAAAATAGTTCTTTACCTGGTTTAAAACATTTTTGTAATTGGAACTATATGTCTATGACTCACGGTTTAGGAATTAGCCATTGGACACCGTTGAGACCGGACACCCTGTATATCACTTATGTTTTACTTAAATAACTTCAGAGCAAAAGCCAGAAAAAATCCATAAATAATGTTCGATATTTCATCAGAAATAGTAAAAGGTGGACGCACACATATATGTGACACGCACACATAAATGTAAGTTGTTTTAATTATTAACCTGAGTAAAGGATATTCTAAATTTTTCCCCTTTAATTTCACTGTTTTCCCCTTAAAATATTATTCTTTTGTTTTTCTTTTTATCCTTTCAATAATCTAATTGAATTTACGCGTCTTTATTTCATTTTGGTTTTGCGCTAGTAAAAAGGTTTCCCTCTTCAAAATCCCTTTTAATTTTTCCTTCATGAATTAGATTGTTTTTCTCTGGATTTTTCCAAAACAGGGTTTTCGCGCAAAAATAACAAACGCATCACAAAGATTTGTTCAATCCGCGATTTGCGTTTTCCTAATAAGTTATTCGCGTTGTCATAATGTGGATATTTGTAATCCATGCGCACTCACTATAAAACTTCTGTTGTAGCTCAGAAGAACTTTTTTTGAGGGAAATCGTCTGTTAAAAAATAACTGCGACGTCAGCAGAAGAAAGTCGATTGATTTTTATGGAACTTTTGCACTAACAACTTTATAAAATGTTTCTAGAAAGTAATTTGAGAGTTCTCCATTCTTTCGAGTAATGATTATGTAAATAAAGAAGTTAAGCTAGAACTATTGGAGATTTTTTTTCTCAGGAAAAACACCCATGATTTTCGATAGTTGTTGCGATTTTTCTGATTCATTCGGCACTATGAGAGAAATGGCTGCACTGCTTTTGACTGATCGATCATTTTAATGACGGTACACTGCTATTTTTAATTTATACAATCTGAATTTATACATCCTCTCCAGCATATTAGCAAATATCTGATCGATGGACTCTACCAACATTAATTCAGTAATTGTATCAGATTTGTCATGACTGCTGATCGACATAACAACTTCGATAATCAAGTAAACTGCATCTTGCTTAAAATGTAGTTTCTACATTTATACCTTTCTTTAGTCGATAGCTGCAATAATCTCACATCAGCCGGCAGGATATAGGCTATTACTTTTTTAATTAATCCAGATGCTAATAAAGATTGAATTTGACTATTTTTTATAAATTTGACTTCACTTTATTGGGATTTATTTATATTAAGCATTAGGGGGCTCAGCCCCCTGCAAGCTACGCTCGCCAACCCCCGTTCAGACACCGCAGAATCTAAAAACACGCTAATCTGATGGGTTTTAAAAATATTAGAGAAGATTGAATTATACTGAAAAAAGCTGTGCAGATCTTCCTGTAAACGGGTTTCCATTCAATTCCCTTTGATTGCAAAAATTTAAGGGCGAATCAGTTGCTCTTGCTGTTAAGACATCCAATGGTTGTTTTCGTTTTTGATTAAAGAGGATCAGTTAAACATTTGAAAAGAAGCTAAAATAAAATAAATTAAGTATAAGAGTCTTTGTCTCCCGGTATTTTAAAACAATCTCTATAACAATAGCCTAAGTCATGTGACTATCATCAACAGTTCCAGGCGGACCACTTCACTTTTTATACTCTAGGTGCCATTTTGGTACTTTAATGTTAGCCAGGCACAGGTGATAAGTCGCCAAATATTATTCTATCGCCATCATTTCATCTATATTACAGGGTGACAAGAAATAACTTGGACACACATGATGCATTATAACTTTAATGCTAATGAAAATATTGCGACCAAACTTCAAAATAAATATGAATACATTATTTCGTCTAATATATTTACAAATTTTCAAAGTGGCTACCTTTAGCCTTAATACAGAGCTTTAAACGTGTCACAAAATTTTCGGCTATGGGCCGCAACACACTTACTGATATTTTATCCCATTCCTTGCATAAGGATTTCTTTAGGGATGCCAAAGTTTTATGAGATTTAGTACATACCCTTGTCTCTAAGATGGACCAAACAGAATAATCCATTGAGTTCAAAACTGTGGAATACGGTGGCCATTCTTGAGCTCCAATGAAGTCAGGAAAATGTGTCTTGCACCAATCTTGAGTGCCTTTAGCTCTGTGTGCAAGTGCGGAATCCTGTTGGAAGGTCCATCTTTTGTTTTCAAAGAATTTTTGTGACCAAGGTAAGACAGCATCTTCCAAAATGAGTTTGCGATATATTTGTTGATTAATCTTTATCCCTTGATCAACAAAAACAAGTGGTGTTTTCCCACTAGCACATATCCACCCCAAACCATTATATAATGGGGTCGTTAACGCCGTTCAACAATTCAAGAAGATCCAGGTGCCTCTGCTGACCAAACTCTATGATTATGGCTAATGTGAACTTGTTCAATCGAAAACAGTTTCTCATTTGTGAAGACAAATGTTTGCCATCGATCACCTGCGGCCCGCTTTAACAGTTCTTTACACCTTTGAAGTCTTTTACGTTTGTTCTTTGCTGTTAGCTTTTGAGCATCTTTCATTTTGTAAGGGTGAAGACCAAGCTCTACTCTTGCCATCAAACGTGCGGTTTCTCTGTTGATCTTCATCTTTCTAGCAACCTTTCTCATTGAAATCCTAGGATTTCGTTGAACTCGCTTTTTGATAACTACCCGGTTCTTGATGTGTTAACTGGGAACTTTCTACCTCTTCCTGGCCTGTCACCATCATGTCCGAGTTCTTTAAACCTTTTGATTGTGTATGAAACCGTCTGCTTAGGCACTTTCAATGATGGAACAATTTCACATTGTTTCATTCCTTGCATATGTAATTCAAGTATGGCGGATTGTTTGTTAACCATAATGGTTATCACAACTAACTTACACCTGTTTAGTAGCTTTCTAGAATCAATTCCCTATGACAATAACTTTATAACTGTAGTGGTACTTACAGATTTTTGGTTTGAAACTTCGTCCAAGTTATTTCTTGTCACCCTGTATAATAGTTCAAGTCATCAACTGCCATAAACAAATACGGTCTGATCCCTTCGTTGTTCATATGAAAGTTTGGCAAAGATGTCATATACGTCCCATATTGGCGTGATTTTTTAACGACGCCAATTTGGGGAACGCATCAACAGCATAAACAGCAACATCCGGCTTACCATATGAAGCAAAATAACGATACTTTGGCGCCAGTTATGTGGCCGTTTCGTGTATGACATTGGCGTCAGAAAAAAATCGCGCCAATATGGGACCGTAAGTTTTCCATTTTGATTAAAAAATCAAAAATTTTTTTTCGAATAAAACTACAGTAAATTCTGTCTAAGTCGGACTCTGTATAAGCCGGAAATCTGTCTACCGCGGAAATTTTTTCAAGTCCCGGCGAACCCATAGAAAATTACATTAATTCATGCTGCATAAGGCGCAATCTGTCTGACGCGGAAACGGAAAGGATTTTAAGGTACCACCGAAACCAAAATTTTGCATACGGCGGAAAAAGGATAATTTAAAAATGAAAAACGTTTTGTTTATTAAACTTTAAAACTGATAAGTCAAATAACTCAATGTCGAGCATGTTAGCTAAAATTCCGTAAGCTTTTTAAAAAGTTAATTCAAAAGAACAGAAACTTTAAATTTTAAGGAATTTATGCTTATGCCATTTTTTCATATGCAAAATTGCATTGAAAAGTTAATATTTCTAGTAAAATGAACATTTATGAAAATGATTACGTATTTTCGAAAGTACAATATATTATACTTTAAGATTGTACTCAAATTCAAAATTATAGCGTTCTTTCTCATTCTCGAAGTTTTTTTTTTTTTTTTTTGGTGTGTGTGTGTGTGTGTGTATAAACTTCCAATATGAATGTATTACAGCAGTACTAAGAAATTGAATAAAGTTTTTCATTTATCTTTAAAAAGACAAAGGATCTTTCAGAATTTCAGTTTTCAACCGATTTTCTAGTCAGAAGGATCAATAAAAGATCGTCATCTTCCAGGGATTTTTTTGGGGGGGTGGGGGGGAGCTTTTTTGCATAAACCGGAATATTGTCTACCACGGAAATTTTTCTCAGTCCCGACCGATTCCGCCTTAGACAGAGTTTACTGTACATAAAAGTTGCCATGGTCGCAAACAATTCTAGGTACTGTTACGCTAGCAGGATGCAAATCTCGCCAATAGCTTTTTTTCAACTCGCCAGTTAACATTTTTTTTTTTTCGAGTGGTAATATTTGGCCAGATACGGTTATACAGGTTACAGATATACAGGTTTAGCGTGATTTTTATTTTTTTACGAAAATTTGGCGAAAACCTCGTTTTCAAATATCAGTTACATATGCATTTTTGGTATTCCTTAGCTATCTCGACGACCAAAAATCTATCGCCAAACTATAAGATTAAATGCCAATAATGGTTGATCGTAAATGTCACATTCACTTGACTTTAAGCAAGTTGCCCGTGTTTACGCCATCAAGTGATTTTTATTTCGACGTTTTATTCGTACAAATCGTATTAATGTTATACTAATTTATTTGTTCTTTCGTTATTTAAAATAAAAATTATGTCAATTTGTATAATTTGGCGAGTGTTTTGGCGATTTATATAATTTGGCGAAATTGGTCGACGGAATAACAAAGTAGTACTGTATTTCTTAATTATTTTCTATTATTTTCTAAAGGAAATATAAAAAAAAAAATTAATAATCATAGAACAAAATAATTTATATAATTTGTAAAAAGAAATAAAAGTAAATAAACATTTATTATCAAATAAACAACAATACCCGGTTACCACGTCAACCTTTTCTGAAATATATAAAAAAAATATCTGTTTGATTAAAATTTGAGTTGCCATCATTAGAAAAATGTATATAAAATTAGAAAAAAATTAATATTTCGAAAACTAATTTGAATTTAAAAATTCTAATACAAGTTTTGAAATCTGCGGATCGATATTGATTTTTCGTGTTAATTTCATCGCAAAGTATTCCATATTTTAGGAGAAATCGCCGTGAAACATACTCAGTTGTTTAATCAATCGATTCATACTTCCGTTTCATAAATTCGTTTCATTAGGATTTTATATATATAGGGTAGATATGAAAATTTTCTATTGAATATCTTTAGTCATTTCTAAGAAAAGGCATATTAATTTAACATGGTAGGAAAAGGGCCTTCCAACTCCCCTTAATATTATCATCTTAGTTTTTTTCTACTTTACTAAATTTACTAAAATTATGAATATGTCAGTGTTCATAATTTTAGTA
Organism: Maratus speciosus; assembly: GCA_963932465.1. Taxonomy (NCBI): domain Eukaryota; kingdom Metazoa; phylum Arthropoda; class Arachnida; order Araneae; family Salticidae; genus Maratus; species Maratus speciosus. The sequence goes on along the minus strand of OZ010797.1, from coordinate 233,308,236 downwards.
AACACACGTCATATTTTAAAATTATACTTTTAAGGAGCTTGAACTACGCATTAGTAGGGGAAGTTGGTATAAGATGACAAATGCGGAAATATGGGGAATTCAGTATTTCTCAGAGTTACTCACAAACGTTAGCACGTCGCGGCCACCAAAAGAGTCCCTTTTGGTGGCCGGACATAAGCATCACTAGGATGAACACGTGCATTTGCCCTTTGGAAGAAGTTATGTGCATTAGTTCGTTTTCAGTGTGTTTCCTTAAATTGTTTGATCAACACAATGTAAGTTTTACAACTTTTTCACTAAAATATTTTACATGTAGAACTCAAGACCTGCAAATTCGTAGGCGATCCATTTATTTTGCAATAGTTTTACTGTTTAAGAAAAGGTAATTTTCATCATCTTACTCCATGACTGGGCAAAGATGACGAAAATTGCCTTTTTTGGATAATCCCGTGGTTTTCCCCTTTAAAGTTAAAAGAGGCAATTAAAAATATGCATGGCATCACACAAGATATGGGCAAAGTTCTCATGCAAATAATGGCGGATGCAAGTGAGAGGTCACGGAGGTCATGAACCCCCTCTGAAAAAATATTTATTAACTGATGTTCTCTGAATTTATATTAAATTATTTCAATTTTTTTCCCTTGCCCAACAATTTGAAACTTTCTGTCTCTTTAAAGCTCTACTCAAATCCAAATTAAGTAATTTCTGACACATCGTGATGTCCTTTTTAAGCTCAGATACAAGACATCTGAAAGTGCTTTTACTGAGAAACTATGTAATGTCCCCCTGCTCGTTGGGGCAGTACGAGACCGTATAGGATTAAATAGTGTTTTCCATTTTTCGATAAAAGTAAAGTAGCTTAAGAAACTTCCGTAAAGTTTGGTGTTTTAAACTGAATTTCTGGACGCAACATCCAATTGCTCCATCGTGACGACATTTCAGTGGCTGTCATCTAAAAATTGGCAAAAAACACATTTTCTGAAAGTTTCTTTGTCTTTATAATAGAATGGGAAACTCTTAAATTTCTTGGTAGATGAATAAAATCTGTAAATTTGATATATTTTATGAATACTAATGCTATTTTTTTTTTTCATTTTCGAATGAAAATGTCTTTGCGAAAGTATCAGAAAATTAGTCTGTTTGGAGCTGGATCCGCACTTGCATGCAAATACGTTTCAGAAATTAATTCACAATGGCTAGAAAAAACTATAGAAGAACTTCGTCATCTTTCGCCTCTTTACTCTATTTATATAGGTTGTCAGACCTTTAATTTATTAATAAACTTTTTGAATTGATTTATCAAGACCGTTTCCTATTTAATATATTTAGGAAATTTTATTTTTTATTTACAGAACTTGATACATTGTCTGAGAATTTACGAAGAATTTTCATCAATAAAGATAACTGCGATACAACACTGCATGTGGTGGACAAAGAGTACAAAGCCCACAAAGCTATTTTGATTGCTTGGTCTTCTGTCTTCGCTGCTATGTTTCTGCACGAAACATCCGAAAAGCAGACTGGTATCGTCACCATTCCCGACTGCGACCCCGAATCTTTCGAAAAGTTTCTTGAATTCTTGTACACCGGAAAACTTGAAAAGCCTTCGGCCCTCAATGCACTCCACTTGTACGAAACGTCGGAAAAATACAACGTTCAAGAACTCAAGGCATTCTGCGCGGAATATTTAATACAGAATTTGACAGTAGAAACTTTGTGCGATGCTGTGGTTCTCGCTGACAAATATGACGAAGAAAATTTGCTTTCTGCAGCCCATGATTTTTTCAACGAAAATTTCAGCGAAATTTTGGACACTTCTGATTGGGATTCTTTGGTGGAAAACAACTACCGCTTATCCAAAAAACTTTTGAAAGAAATGTCAAAAATGAAATTCGCCAGCTGAATTTTGAGTCAACAATTTTATTTTTTTTTAATTGACAGTTGAGTACTTGCAGTTTCTATATAGCTCAATATTTTTAAATCATCAAAAAGCTCAAATTTTTAATATAATCTATTGTTTGTTAAAGTTATAAGTGTAATAAAAAAGGGAAACTGTAAATTTTTAATAATTATTAAAGGATATATTTCATTTAATAAGATTGCTGTGGTCAATAAATGCCTTTTAAAGTTTCTTATTTTTAATAGAGATTTTTAAGAATACTTGAAAGTAATAGTATTTTGTGAATGATTCTCAGAAAATTGTTATTTTTCTAAGACTTATAGAGGATACGTCCACAACGGCGCTCCGTACACTCTTATCTTAGAAATGAATTGGAATTTTAGGTAGATTTCGTAGGAAATACTACCTATTACATTCTCCCCTATGTTGGAATTTCGGAAAAAGTTTTGCAGATCTACACTGATCACGACCCCTAGAACCCCAAACCATCCCAAGTAAAAAGCTTTATCTGGCTATCTATCTATCTATCTACCTACCTATCTATATAACTTTTTTTTTGGACAAGATAACTTCCATTCTTCTGCACAAATCTTTTCCAAATTGATACATAAAATCAAGGGGCATAAAATCTCGGTCAAGTTCGTTAATGGGCAAAATCGGAGCAAGGGGATAGAAATTGGGGGGGGGGGGGGGGCTTTTGTGAAAAACGAAGAACTCCATAACTTCTTAATTATAATACATATCTACTTAGTTTAAGATTTTTATTACTTCTAAAAAATTGGCTAAAAATTTATGTATGACAGATTTTTGATAAAATTAAAAATGGGTTCAAGGGGCGAAAAAAATAGGGTTTTGGGGAGAAAAAAATTCATAACTTCGTCAATTCTCAAGATATCAAATCCAATTACATTTATTACAAAGCTTCTTAATATTATCTACAACTTTTATATTGACAAGTTTTTGATAGGACCAATTCGTACTGCACACACACACAAAAAAAAATTAAACGAAAACAAAAAATAGGGGGGGGGGGGTGAAGAAAAAAATCCATAACTTCGTCAATTCACAAGATGTAAAATCCGCATGAATTTATTATATATCTTCTTAATATTATCTACAACTATTATATTGACAAATTTTTTATAGGACCAATTCTTACAGCAAAAACTAATTAAAAATACATAGTGGTTGAAAAAAAAAATCATCGTATTAAGAGTGTACTCAAATCCAAACTGCTTATTTTCTGACTCATTTGATTTTTTATTTCAAACGCATTCGATTGGTAGGTTCTCTTATTCAGAAACTATGTAATGTACCATAATTGTCGATTTTTTGATGCAGGCAGAATATATTTCAAAAAAGGATGTCAAAGTAGGCATTTTGAACCGAATTTCCTGAAACGATTGTGTTGGAAACGAAAAATATTGTCCTACTGAGAAAATAATTGTTTATAAATCAAATTCTAGTTAACCGAAAAAATGCGTGAGAAAATTACGAGTTGTTGAGCATGGAAAAATATTTTTTGAATGCTGCCTTAACATGGTTCTGATAAAACTAGCTCTTATATAAAAGTGAAATTAAAAACTCGTCAAAAGTGGCCAGATAAAATTGTTAAAGTGGGTTTATCTCTAATCATGATTTTTTTTTTTTTTTTTTTTTTTTTGTGAAATTAGTACTTAACGTCGAAATCTACCTGCGCCTGTAGGCCGAGCCGGCAGGGATTTTTTGAAATATATACTGAAATTTTAGTATGATTGTGTCATCATGATGTCATATTCAATGGACTTTATTTCTGCACGTAAATAGAATAAATACATTTATTAAAAGATATTTTGGTATCGACTAGTTTAAAATAATTTATTGGTGACTTTGAAGGTAAGAGGAAAAATAATTTAGTATGCAAATATTTTTTTTTTTATTAATAGAAATTAATATAATCAAGTATTCCGCTATGCGTATTCAATGATTATTTAAATATCATATTACATTTTCAGTTATTACATCTTATTAAAAATAAATTATGGTTTTGTCTACAGCTAATTATTATTATTTTATTATTTGTCAGATAAGATTTCAGTACTGATTTGAAATACATATTCAAGTAATTCAAGGGTAATCGCATCATCTGGTTAAACCTTTTTCGGTTGGGGAGGGGTTTATCTTCGAAATTTCCAATGTGAAGGGAAATCTCTTCAAAAAAAATAAAATTTAGAAAAAGGTCGCGGTCCTACGATATTTCTTAAGGGTGTACTAAATATATATATATATTTCCCACCCTCAACAGCTCGAAATTATCTGTCACAGTTTCAGACTCATTTTTAAAAGTAAAAATATGAAACTTGCTGACGTGATTTTTGAAGAAATGTATATAAGCAACTGTGTGTTTAATTTTTCGCTCAATTAGAATTTGATTTATAAACAATTATTTTCTCAGTATAACCCTTATATTCGTTCACAGCCCTCTCGCTTAGGGAAATTTGGTTCAAAACGCCAACTTTGACAGCGTTTTTTGCAATACATTCTGTATAAAAAAATCGACAAGCATGGCACATTATATAGTTTCTGAATTAGAGAATCTGCCAATTTTAAGCGTTTCAGAACAAAAATGAATTAAAAAATTAATCAGAAAATAAGCAATTTGTATATAGTACACCCTTAAGGAAGATAGTAAGTCTGTTTAAAGTTTTAATTTTAGTTTTCGCTGCTAATTTCAGCCAAAATTATACTCGAATTGGCTGCTTTCCATTTCTTGATAGTGTAATAAAGCAACTTCAGAAATTCATTTCTGAATGGATGCATTTAATATTACTGGTGAGATGTTATTACTGTAATTCACTGCTTTAACCCTTTATATACCAAATTATGAATTCGTGAAATTTTCATCTTCTAAAGCGTTTTTCGCGAATTTTTGAAACAACATTAGAAGATTTACACAATCATTTAATAAAGTTTAGCAGGATTTTTCCAATTAAAATTTAATCATTAAATTTGAATTTAAAGGGATTTTGAGCAATTTTTATAACTCCACTGAAATCTTTTATTTTTAAAATATTTTTTAGTATTTTATATAATTAGGAAATGTACAAATATAATGCTGTTACAATAGAAATATACAAATATTTCCCAAGTGAAACTTTTGCACCACAATCTTTCAACGTCAAGAAAGCTGAAAATACGTATAATAATATATAAAGAGTTTTTATTTGAACTCGAAAAGATGCAAATGAAAAAGAAATCATGCTTTTAAAAATATTTTTGTTTTATGAAACCAATAATGCTTTTGGAAGAAGATAAAGTAAAGTAGCTATAGCTCATTCTAAACTGCATTACTACTAATCGATGTATTAAATTAATTTTATAACAAGTTATTTTAATGGCACTTTAAAGTACCGTCGGGGAATAAAGGGTTAAGAGCCAGCACTAGTTACACGAAGAAACTCGGATTCTAGTGTTAATCGTATGGGGAAGTTCGTTACAGATTTCTCCCTCGTATTTTAATTTTTTTGCATAGGATAACTAAGGTCAATATCCATTGTTGTGCGTTTGTACTTTTTCGATTTTGGTGACAGATTTTTATATGAGAATAGTTTCACGTTTCAGACCGGTTCCAAAAGTAAAAGTCTCCCCATATATATATATATAAAAAAAAAAAAAAAAACTGTAACCAAAATCGAAAAAAGTACAAATGCACAACAATGGATATCGACCTTAGGTATCCTATGCAAAAAAAAAAAAAAAAAAAAAAAAAAAAAACATTCAAAAATATTAAAATGCCAGCGAGAAATCTATAAAGAACTGCCCCATAAGATTAACATTAGCTCGAGTGTTTCTTCCCGTCACTAGTGTAGCCTCTTTAGGCTGTTCTTAACTGCTCTGCTCAACAAGCGCAAAACGTTTTGACGCATTTACAAATTTCATTTTTTAACGGAAAGGTATAAAATTGGAAAGCGTGGCCATGGAAGCAATTTGGAATTGAACTGTATTTTCCATTTTTTGATCCATCAATTACCTATTGAGTTATAAGGAATTTTGTTTGCGTGACAAACACGTTTTTCGCCTGCTCTTGAATCTTCTTCCTTCGCGCGGTAATTCGGTTCAAAACGCCCACTTTGACATTATTTTCTGAAAGATCTATTGCGTTTGCAAAAAAAGGGAAAAAACAGCTCAATTACATAGTTTCTGAACAAGAACACCAGCTAGTTACATGCATTTTCAAACAAAAATAAATTAAAACTTATGTCAAAAAGGTTACCCTTTTGGATTTGAAAACACCCTTAACTCTTCGATGGAATTAGGTGGTGTCTTGTAAATTATATTTTTTACCTACCTCAATAGACAAATCATTAAGGCTGTTCTCTAATCCAAAGGAGTTACTCTCTGCAAGATCTTCGAATAAATTTTTGCTCAGAAACGCATAAAAATGGCAGGTGCTCTTATTCAGAAATTAAGTAATCGAATGGCGTTTTCCATTTTTTGGTAAAAACAGAAGATCTTTAAGAAAATATTGTTAAGTGGGTGTTTAAAACCGAATTCGGGACGCCGCAGTTCGAGAAAAGTGAAAGAAACTTATCATGTGACAAGTATCGCTGATAACTTGATAAGTAATATATTTATAAAGAAATGGAAAATGCTATTCGATTCTAAATAGCTTCAATAGTCAGATCTGTTAATTTTATGATTTTATGTTTAAAAACGAGTCAGAATTTTTTTTTTTTTTAGTATTATATAATACTAGGAAATGTTCAAATATACTCTTACAATAGAAATATAGAAATATTTCGAATTGAACACCCCCCCCCCCCCTCAATGTTTTAACGTCAAGAAAGCTGAAAAGATGCAGATAAAAAAGAAATCATCCTTTTAAAAATATTTTTGTTTTGTGCAACCAAAAATGCTTTTGGTACAAGGTAAAGTAAAGTATCTTTAACTCATTCTAAATTGTATTACTACAAATTGATGTATTATATGAAATTTATAATAATTTATTATTTTAGTGATACTTTAAAGTACCGTCGTCGCATAAAGGGTTAAAATGATACCTGCCTACCTATTCATCGATTTGGGTAATTCTTGCTACTCTTTCATAATGGTTGCAAGCGATAACCATAGTTTTCAAAATAATTCATGCTTGAAAATTATTTTAAAACCATGAAAAATAGAAAATTGAGATACAGTTTTCAAACAAATTACATTTGAAAGAACATTTTACCCCCTATTCGACGGTGTAAAAATTGAAATTGGGCAATGTTTAAAAGTTTATACAATTGCAATGAAAGTGAAATTTATTGTTCAGGTGTTGCCACCGGCAAAATGACGTCGGCGGTACTCACGGACATGATTTTGTTTTATAAATACACATGATATTTTTTATATAACCACATATAATTCCAAAAGAAAAAATTGCCCAGTGTAAGGTTAAGTCAAACATTATAAAAAAAATAATACAGATTAATTTTTTTTCGATCGGCTTCTAGTGAAATTATTAATTTACTTAAAATATAATTTTACAGATAAGAAAAAAAAAAGAGTTTTTATAAACAAAGTATTCCGCTGATAAGATAATCCAATTACATGTACGTTTGAACAATTTGCCTCAGAAAAGTTTTGCTCTCGTGTTTTTAAATTAAAAACTTTATTTACGTAAGTATTTCAATCTATTTTGTTGACAGACGATAAAGCTCTACTCTTCGCCTTTATAAAAAGTCAGAACACATTTGAACTGGTAAAATTGTTTCAATTTTATGCTGATAGATGGCAGCACTAAACATACTGCACGGCATGCAATTTGGCCGTGCCCAAAGTTTTTTTTTTTTAATAAATCCATGTTTCGAAAATAAAAGAATAAAATACGTTTAAAAATAATTCAATCCACAGGTTTATTGTTGTATATATTAAGAAAAGTTATTCCAGATACTTATTGCTAAATAATTCTACGTAATGCAGGAACGTTTAAATTTTACTAATTCAGCAGATGAGTACATATTTCGTCCTTTTACAGTTTTTATTTTCTTTTTCTATGGTTTACTTTCCCTCAAAATCTGCCGAATTCACATAAAATCTGAATTATTTTATGTAATTTTAAAGAGAAAACAAATAACGAGTAATGAGATAATAAGTACATTATTGAATATTGTGCAGCTAAATTTTTTTAAATAAAAGTTTTGTTTAGAGCATTTTCGTACATGCATAATTGCGGTACTTACTATTTGATTCAGAACTTACAGAATTAGATCTATAGTGGACGAAAAGTGAGATTTTGATGTTTGAATTATGCATTACATGGCTACATAATCCTGTAATTAGTTAGTTTGTTTTTGCATAATTTGTATTTAGCGTGTATGTGTAGATGATCGTATTTAATTTATTTATAATTTCTTTATTAGTACATTTTAATCCCTTGTACTAAATTGTTATGCGTAAAGAAGTTTATTTTCATTTATTTTCAATAGATGGCAGTGAAACACAAAAACATCGAATATTCGAATAAAATAATCGATATAAAACAACCATGTGACATTATTTTTAAACTAAAACTTTTTAAAGAAAAAGATTGATATGTTCTTGTGTTTGAAGGTAGGGTAAAGTTTATTACGTATACTTTTCTGTAAATTTTTGGCTTTTCAATAAGAGTTAATACACAGCTACGGAAAGTAAGTTATCATTATAACTTTTCTGCTCATTAATTTCTGTGATTTTTTTTTCTTTTGTTCTCATCTGTATCGTGATAAGGAAAATCCCGTGTTTACTTAGGTTTCAACTAAATTTTGCTCATTTACAGGCTCGGACTGGCCCGCCGGCCCATCGGCCCGAGGGCCGGTGCGCCCTCGTCCAAGGAAAACTTCGCGCCCTTAAGTGCCTAAGCATCTCCAATATTTTTTCGCTCGTTGTACACATACATTCTGATTAGTATACTAAATTTCGAATCAATTATTATACAAACAACACAAGAGCGGTATTTTTTATTATCACTAAGAAATCAAAGATATATCGTAGCAATTTTAGGATTGGAAACCAAAGAGGGCATCTTTGGATGCGATTAAAAGAGAAAACATGCCCCCAACGAGAGCTTTAGTAGCCATAGTGCGTTGAACGAAATTTATTCATCGCGTTTTTAAATGATGCCTATTGGATTTAACCAAATATTTCGCATAGTTTCAGCCCTTTTGCTTTTAATGCCTTGCCTCTCCCCCTCCCTTATAGGCGTCCCTGAATGCACCTATAATCGTGCTTTTTGAAAATCAACTTGAGAAAAAAAAAGAGAGAGAGAGAGAAATATCCGAAGGCGAAAAACTTCTTCTATGGATTTTTTGTTGATTGGAAAACATGATCTTTCTTTTCGGGGAATACAACATAGGCGTAACCAGGGGGGGTGCCCTGGGTGCCCGGGCACCCCCCCCCCCGGTTGCGCAGACTAAAACACAATTATTTTTAAAAAATCGAAATCTACAAAAAAAAAAAAAAAGAAGTGATAGCAGAGTTCAATTAGTTTAGCAAATTAGTTTAGTTCAGAAAACTAACAGCTTAAGTTTTGAAATGTGATACAAAATGAAACCCAGGTTCTTTTTTTCTTTCTTTCTTTCTTTCTTTTTTTTTTTTTTTTTAAGAAAATTATGTTGTTTTTCGTTTTTTTAAACTGGAACATTTACAAGAATCTGTATTAGTCTAGTAAGTCAAAAAGGTGGCTTTATAATTCCACTTTGATGTCTTTTGTTTCTTGGAAAATTTTTTTGACGCCGTTCCTTCTATTGCATGTTTTTGCAATTTCATGAGAAATTAGCGCAAGTTCTTGACGAACTAGAAACTGTTTGTCTCTTTGCTTTCGTAGTTTAAAGTCTAGAGAGAGGCAAAAAAATTTGAAAGGGAATGCAGATGTGAAACGATAATTCTAAAATGCGATTAGCCGGGGGAAAAGGAGGGGGGGGGGGGGGTACACTGAACCTCCCTCCTTTGAAAATGAAAAATAATAGCACAGAAAATTCAAATTAATCTGGAGGTTGGTTGATTGATTGAATTTCGTGTTTCGCGGGCAATTTTTGACATTCGTAAAAGGAATATGGTTGCAGTCTTTCAAGTCAATATAGTAATTTTTTTCCTATGAAAATTTTTATACGATTTTTAGAGTCTCTTCTCGTTTCGCAGCGTTCTTTCGAAAGTAGGAAAAGGAACCCGGTTTCAATCTTTTAGCCCAGTGCAGTAAATTTTAATCAAATTCGCGATTTTATTCTGCGATCATTTCATGATACAGTGAAACTTCTTTTAAAGGCCACCCCTATTCAATGGCCACCTCTATTAAGGGCCAATATTTTTAGGAACGAAAAATTTTCCCATAGACATAATGTTGAATTTACTCCTATTAGGGGCCGCAAATACCCTTCATAAAGGCCATTTTTTTTCACATGTACCTTAAATCCTAAACAGGTGTATTGAATTCCTGGACCAAAAGAAAAGAGTTCACCAAACAACTGCACTTGTAACAAAGAAGGCAGGGTGAGATGGGGAGAATTTAGTAAGACGATGAAGAACCACAAACTTTTCAACAAGTCAGACAAACAGGTTTTCCTCACACTTTGTTTGACCTTTCAACCCGTAGGGTTGGGTTGGAGGGGAAATTTGACCTTTTGTTGTGGGCACACAAAGGATAACAGGTTATCTAGAAAAACTGATTCCATATTTACTAAAACTGTGAATACATATTGAAGCACAATTTTTACACTGGAAATTTTATGCTCAGGCTTACGTAAAATTCAAAATTACGGCATCTAAATGAAACCAAAGAGTACATTTGGATTTGAATGACAAAATCAAAGTCATTAATTGTCATGATCAATGAACATCTTCAAGAAAATTGGCTTCACAGTTTAATTACAGTAAGAACAAAATGAACAATATTGTTAAAAACAAAGAGAACTTACTGAAAGAATATGCAGATTTTAAAAATCAAGGGATAAAAAGAAAGAGAAATGAAAAATTTGGTCACCCCTATTCAAGGGCCACCCTTCATAAGGGCCAATTTTGAACGGAACTGCAGGTGGCCCTTACAGAGAGGTTTCACTGTATTTACAATTTTTTCCCAAAATCGTTTGACGAAATTCACGCCTTTCTACGCTATTTTTTGGCGAAATTCGCACTTTTCACCACTAACCTTTGACAAAATTCATGTTTTTTAGCACGATCCTTTGACGAAATTCGCATTTTTTACCGCGATATTTTGACGAAATTGGCATTTTTTTAGCACGATTCTTCGATGAAATTCGCTCTTTCTTTTCGCAATCTTTTGACAAAATCCGTGCTTTCTTTCTACGATCCTTTGACGAAATTCTCATTTTTACCGCGATCCTTTGCCGAAATTTATTTTCTGTTGCGACTGATTGACGAAAGTGATTTTTTTACACGGAGATCATTTGTCGAAATTAGCGATAGTATTGCTCGGCCGATCGGAAAAATTCGCGATATCTTTCCGTATCAATTAACAGAATTCTTTACTCGTTTCCGCGACATTTTGACGAAATTTACAACATCTTTTCGTCAATCGTTTATCGAAATTCGTAATTTTTTTGTGCAATCTTTTGACGAAACTGGCGATTACTTTCTGCACTCTTTTATCGAAATTTCTGATATTTTTCCACGATCGTTTGAAGAAATTCTCAAATTTTTCGGGGACCGATTCACGAATTGATTTTAAGAAATTCCTTAAAAGAAATAAAAATCACGGACTTCAAAAAAAAAAAAAAAAAAAAAAAAAAAAAAAAAAATTAATACTCACTGAAGAATCACAGGTCTGTGAAGAATTTCGAGGAGGAAAATACTGCGCAGAATTTTTTAATTATGCGGGACTTTCCACTGTGCACAAATCGCGCGATCCGGCACGTTATTTCAAAGCCTGTACCTCAAAGAAAACTTCATTACTAGAGGAAATTCGTTGGTTGGTTTTTTAAACGAACATAGAATTAAACAAATCTAGGATTTGGCGGGGGGGGGGGGGACTGCCTTCGGCAACGTACTCCCGAGCAAGCTAACTATTAGGGTAAAAGATTTAAACCGGATTCCTTTTAGGAATGTCGAAAAAAAAATCACCGTGAAATGCGAAAAAAAACCCTCTAAAAATAACATTGAAAAAGTGTTAAAAATGGAAAAATCGCTGTAAGAATCTCGAAAACACTTTATTGAAAAGAAGACAAAGTTTACTGGATAAAATGTTGAAATCGGATTCTTTTTTACTAATTTGAAAAAATTGCCGCAAAATGCGAAAAAATTAGCATAAAAATTTAAATGAAAAATTCCAGAAATTGTCTTCGATATGCATGAGTTCAGGCATACAAATCCTGTCAAATCTTACGGCTGTGCGGGCTGCATTGTTTTTTTAGAGTTCAGCGCGCGCGTGTATGTACACACACACAGAGACAGACAAGTACAGTCGTGGAAAAAAAAAAGTAAACACCCCCTACTAACTCCTCAACAAATTATCGTAGACGAAAGTTACTGGTACCGGACGATTGGAAATAAAGTCTACTTTTAAATGGTGTGTTTAAAATTTGCTTAGGGGGTCATATACATATTAAAACGAATCCAAACTTCATTTTTTTTCAATGGCAGTACCCAAATTTAACAAGATATTTCAAATCTTCGGTTCAAAATATGCCTAGAAACCAAATTTCAAGTCATTCGAATGATAAGTTTTTGAATTATAGACATTAAAAATTTAGTACTCCTAATGTTAAATTACATTTTCATATTTTTATTTATATCTCCTGAAATTATGCTCCTAATGAACTAATTTTTTGTGTAGCAATAATACTAATATACCCAAACATAAATACGTTGAATTTGCAATTTTTATAATTTTATGATATGAATTATGAAATTAATATTCGAAAAAAATATTAATTGCAACATACAATTTTTTTGATGGATTTAGATTTATCAAGTCCTGCTTTATGGAAATCCAAAATTTCACGTTTTTCTTCCAACTAGTTTTAAAATTATGCTTAAAAAACGAAAAAACGATGGTTTAAGGGGCCGTCTATGATAGAAGTGAGTGAATTTTTGAAATTTATTCAGCTATCCTGTAATCAAACAGGTTTCATTGACGCTTAAACGTGCCTCGATCAAGAAGGCGGCTCCCTCGGTTAACAATCGAGTTCGGAACTTCAATTTGGATACAGCCCATAAAACACGCTCGTTTTAAAATAATTATTTTCTCGGAAACTTATGGCACGAATTGCATAAAAATTTGTTTATAGGCTAATTGAAAGGTGTAGAGTTCATTTATACTGTCAGAATTGTGTACTGCTATTGAAAAAAACAAAGTTATGGTTCGTTTTAATATGTAGATGGCCCCTTAAACAAATTTTATATACATCATTTAAAAGTAGACTTTATTTCCAATCGTTCGGTACCAGTAACTTTCTTCTACGATAATTTGTTGAGAAGTTAGTAGGGGGTGTTTACTTTTTTTTTTTTTTTCCACGACTGTACCTATCTTTATTATTATAGTCGCATCATGATAGCATAATTTTATCATCTTGATAAAATTTATTGTATATTATCATGACCTGTTTTAGCTAATATATTCGACACATTCTGAGGTAAAAATATGAATTACCGTAATTTCCGGCCTATAATCCGCGGATCAAACAATTATGTTCAGACCCAGACATATCTTTTTTTTTTTTTTTTTTTTTTTTTTTTTTACCATTAGATCTAATTTTAATGTTTTGAACCCCTTCTCATCCCTCCTCACGCAAACAAAAATCGCGTTTGAGCCCTTTTTAAAAGAAATACCATACAATTATACCTTCTAAGATGAAAACCTGTCTAAAACGGAAATTCGACGCGTTTCATGGAGTTTCGTTTTAGAAGGTTTTACTATATAAGATATTGTTTGTATCCAACATGTTCAGGTTAAAAAGTCTGGGCACCCCCCCGTTCAAAAGGCTGGTTACGCCTATGTACAAAATTGATGATATACTTTTGGATTACAATTCTGCAAGCTGTGGGATCTCGGGATCTCACAGACAGCGTTTTCTTTCACTTCACAAAATCATTTTTTGATAGTAATCTTCGCTTTATTTAATGATTTTATGCGGTTAAATATTGTAGTATTTATTTTGAAAAAAATTGCTTAATTTAATCAATTGAAAAGTATATCATTAAATAAAGAAGTGACTACTATTTAAAAATTATAATAGGTTTTTTGAATATAATAAACTTTAAAAAAAACTTAAATGAAATATTAAAATGTTTTATTAAAAATGTTTTTTAAAATGTTTTAAAAATGTTTAAATAAACATTTTTGCTTATTAACATTAATGCTTATTTAAAATGTTTTTTAAATTATTTATTTTACTCTGTGTTGAATTTCTAGAAAAGTACTGAACTAATTTTGATGAAATTTAAATGGGACTCATTAGAGAGTATACTCTTTCAATTAAAGAAAATCACATAAATCGGTCGCATAGTTTCAGAGTAATCGGTGAGCATACAAAAAAAAAAAAAAAAAATACATATGCTTCGAAATGAGAACTTCCTCCCCCTTTTTTTAAGTCTGTTGAAAAAAACATTGTTTACGGGATCCTGCAGTTTGCAGGAATACAATCAGTTCTCTCAATTATGGAAACTTAAATATTTTCCATTCTCTGTGACAATAATAGTTTTGCAAATCATGGTAAGATTGTGCTAAGAGTATTGTCAATTTACTCAATCATTTTAGCAATTTTAGACTAACAAAGCGACTTTTTTTAGGGTGTTCTTTTTCTGTAGAAACCTTTTTATAGTGCGATATATATTCAGCACTTTATGAATGCATAAAGACATTTTTTAAGGATACAAAATATACCTATTATTTTCACATTCAAATAGCTTTAGCTTTCAGTATTCCAATAACCTATAATATGTGGGACTTTTACAAAAGAACAAAAGAAGCATCAGATTTAATTTTCAAATTTTCTATTTCCACAAGGAAAGTATATTTTTGTTCTAAACATAAATGCTTTTAAAACGAAGTTTGCGTGCTGAATTTTTCTTGTGTGCGATGAAGGAGACACCTGCAGATACCACATTTCAAAATGCTACTTTGTTAATAATATTAATAATAAAATTGTAACAGAATTGAATTTATGACATTTTTAACTGACTTGATAACTAATTCATTACGTTAAAGAAATATATTTAAAAAAATTGAAGCTCTTATGAGCTCCGCAGTAACTATTTGCGCCTGGTGAAAAAAAATCTTGTTAGCTTTTCTAAAGATCCTCAGTGCATCAATGGTGATAAGTGGGGAAAAAATGTGGTTACTCCTTACTAATTCCGCTAAAAATAATCGTAAAAAAATATATAGCTACCAACTGACTGAAATAATATCTACTAATTACTGTTATGTATAAATAATGTTTCTGAAGTCGTCTACTTATTAAGGATTGTACCAACTTTGAATTTTCGAACAATTACACCCATTTTTGACACCTTATTTGAGTTTCTTGGATCGAGACAGCCTGGAAAAAGGCATTAGTTTATATGTATTATCTTAAATCTTGATAATAGTTTATATGTATTGTCTTAAATCTTGATAAGGTTAGAAGAGTTTAAATTTGAGGATGCTAAAGTTAGATCCACTTGAGAAACTTAATTTTCATTTTCATAAAAATTATATCTGATTGGTGTTTTATTAATTTATTAAAGAAATATACTGAATAGACAGAAAAATATTCCAGACTTTTTTTAATCATGAAAATTTTTAATGAAATCGTATTTAAAAAGTATATTATGAACAAACCACAATTGTTAAAAACATCAATATGTGTACAGCTCGCTTTAATAATTAGTTTTCGGGATATAGAGAAATTTTTTCTTTCCATAATTTAAGGAGATCGTATTCTGTGATCAAAGGAGCCACAGAAAAAAATCGTAGATAGTTACCAGAAATCTTTTGTAGAAGTTTCTTTGATCTAAAGTAAGTAAGTTTTTATTAAATTCATAATCCATGTATAGTTTTACTGGTGACTAATTGAGTGTTTTAGGTAGTACTTTTTCTTGTAAGATCTTCAATTTATTTTCCGAAATTAGGGATAAACCCCTAATACATTTTGTTTTATAACTGTATTAAGATTTAAGAAAAGCATATAAACTATATCTCTTTCCTGGCTAGCAAGGAACTCAAATAGGGTGTCTAAAGTGGATGTTATCATTTGAAAAATCAACTTTCGTGTACTTTTTAATAGGTAAGACAGCCTCCAAAGCAAAATTTATGACAAGCACTTAATAGTAAATATTATTCCAAATCAATTGATACCTATGTCTTTTCAGGAAAATTCGTAGGGGTGACCATTTTTTTTTTTCTCCAAGGTATCTATCGATAAAAGAAGAAAATAAGAAAGCCCTTGTCTTGATATCAGTCATCTACTACAAGGTAATCTGTGTTCAACTTGTTGGAGGTTTTAGAAAATACATGATTTGTTTTAAAAAATTGCGCAGTATTGTGTAGGTTTGATGTAACTTTAAACATGCACTGAGGAAAAAGGAAGTCTTCTGTCCAGAGTTAGAGGTATAATTTAAGCCATTATCATTACTTCGTGCTATGCAAGTGTGTTAAACCCAAGCCAGATACAACACAAGCAAGTAAAATTGACTTGAGTTCGTTAAAATTTTTGCGCCCTCTGAAAATCCAAGGTCTGCGCTCTTTACATTGACCCAGTCCGACCCTGCTCATTTATTGTAACTTTTCAGAATATAATTTCCACAAAAATAATATCGCATCGCTTATTCAATATGCTCGAATATTCATTTTCCATTAAAAAGTTAACATATAGGGGCTGTGCATATATCACATTATGTCGTTATCAGCTTTTTGACAATTTCGGACAACCCCTCCCCGCTGCGTAATGATATCATTATCGGTGTTTTTAGATTTTTTTTCTTTCTATTTATACGTTTGCGATGATATACATATACAGATATGGTTATACATTTATTATTTGCACTAATTTAAATGTAGAGAAAGAGTTAAATATCAGTATCGTATATAAAATAACTTTATATGAAATAACACTTTAAAAAAATACTTATTATTAAAAGTATTTAATAATAACTTTTTGTTACACAACGGTTATTGTCTTCTTGCACTTGCCCCCTGCCCAGGTGTAAGTAAAACTTCTTATAAGCAATACAGGTAGACAGCATTCTTCCTCATTTTTTGCTAGTAAAAATAACTAGTATAATTTCGAACTTGATTTCTCTAACAACGAATTATATGCACATATGGCAGAAGAATAGGAATGACAAACGTTGGGATGTTCCATATTTTCAAATGATTTTATAATCATTTAATAGTTTAAATAACTTTGTATTTTCATAAAAATAGATAACAGAATGAAACAAAAAAAAGAAGATAACTGACCAAAAAAAGAAAATTTTGGTTGGATCAAAAATGATAATGTTATCAAAAGACTCCCCTCCCCTCCACCTAGAGATATCTTACGATAACAAGTACCAGACCCCCGTCCCCCTTCCTCCTTAAAGTGATAATGTTATACTATGCGCAGCCCCTAAGCTATGTATCTGAAAATGTGTTTTTAACTGCCTTGGTGTCCAGTGCCGGCACAACGCAAAACAAGGCCCTAGCAAAGCAGTTAGTGGGGCCCAACATATTCTGCAATATTGGACTAATAAAATTTATTTTTAAATTTTATATATCATAGAATAAGGTATAATAAAATGAATGAAAAATACCTCTACTTTTACATCTAATCTACATAATTTCATAAAATCGTTTATCCTTTACGATATTTTAAATATTTATTTTTTGGAGTTCACTGTTACTTTCAGGATCATTAAATCTATAAAGTCATTGAGAATCATACAAACTTTGTCTGTAAGAAATAAAGTAATAATACTCACTTTTTTCTCAGAAAGGAACATTAAAAAAAATAAATAAATAAAAATCTAGGGCAGAAATGTTAATCTATTTTATGCAGAGGAAGCGTTATTTTGAATTGTAGTATATAGAGAGTTGGAGCTTCTAAGAAGGTCCCAATTGGTGCAGGGCCCTGGGCAGCCACCCCATTTACCCGATTTTTTAACTCTCCCTGTTGGTGTCAAATTGTTGATTGAAAACTTTCATTCCAATTTGCTAACGAGTTTGAAATAAGAAAGAAATTTAATTTCACTAGTTTAGCTATTGGGAAGAGTTCTAAATCCTATTCCGGTTGGCGAAATAGGCAAAGGAATCCAAAATGACCAATAGGCCTTTTTAGCATCTTACCAAATTTTTCAAGATGGCAGAAAAACATGGTTTTTAAATATTTATAAACATATATTTTTAAATTATGAACGTTATATATATAGGGTGGGGAATTTAAAAAATATCTTACCAGCCAGTTATTGCAAATTGTAATGCTTACGCAACTGCAAAAGAAGGGGATTATTATTATTACAATGCATTTTCATATTTTTTTTTCTATAAAATTAATAAATATATACAACAAAAGAAAGTTTAGTATGGGATAGACCTTAGTACCATAATTATATCACAGTAATTTGGATAATTGCAAAATATAGCTAATTAGTGAAAAAAAAAAGTTTGTAGCCTGTCGGTTTGCAAAGACTGCGTACAAATCCGCTCACCCTGTCAAAAAATCCACTCGCCCGTGGCGAGTAAAATGATGTATTTCCCCACCCCTATATATGTATAGTTTTATGTAGTAGATTAGGTATATATGTGATGTAATTATGTATAGATATATACACATATAAATAAATACTGTATGCATATTCATTATGCTTTTCATATTTTTATCATAAACGTAAAATTAAAACATAACATTATATTATAAATGATAATTTTATATACATCTTAAAACATATGAAAATGCATAAAAAAATATTTTTTCATAAAATTACCATAAAGTACCAAAAGTAAGCCCTCCTTCAGCAGACAGGAAATTCTAATGATTTTAGGAAGGGGGCTTATAATTGGAACTTCTGTGAAAAGAATAGGAAAATTGGGGGGGTGGGGTATATTTGGAATTTGTGTAAATAGAAATATTTTAGAATTTCACAGGATTTTTGCAATTTACAAAATAATATCGGATCAAATTCACAATTTTTGGTTTTAAAATTCCCTTCCATAGAAGCTAAGTGGTTAACATTTATAAAAATAATAAATTAATTAAACAAACTTGCATAAAATAATTAAATTAGGTATCAAAGAAATATGAAAAAAATATTATAAAGCTAAAACTAAATATAAGTATCTGTTAAATTTTAGTGTAAAAAAATCAAAGAAAACATTAATAGTATCCTTCGAAAGGTTCTTTCTTTCAAAAGTCTGGTTGCATGCATAGCGCAGTATACTATTCTATGATATAATCAGGGTTGGAAAAAAACCAGTTTATTTGGTTTAAACCAGGTTTTTTTTGGTTTAAACCGGGTTTTTTAAGATATAATTTCCTATTGCATACAGATGCATATCAGTTGATAAAATAAACATTTTTGGGTATTATATAAGTAATATAACTTTTGAAAATATTTAAATTAAATAATTACAGTCAATTATATAGAAAATTGAAATGATTTCTAATTTAAACATTATTAGTAACAGCTATGTCTTATGTTCAAACTGCTCTACACAGTGAAACATTGATACCTTGAAAATCGTATGAAGAATCCTTTGATTAATAATATAATAATCAATCAATAAACATTTGATGCAGTTTCATGAATATAATACATTATTCTGTGGTTGTTATTATTATTTTTTTTAATATCCAAATACTTCTGGTTATTTTGTTTTCTGAGTGATAACTCCAAAAGTCCAAGTCAACATTTTTGGCCATTAGATTCAGTAACTAACAGAAAAGATTGATTGGTATTATTGAAATGCTATAAATAACATTCAATTTTTGCAAGCTGTGTTATTCAATTTGATATCTTAAGTTACTCTTTTAAATTCTTTAAGGATAATCTTTCCCAGTCCCAATCCAGAAAATTTTCTTTTACAACTTAACCAAAATCTTAAAGATCATTGTATTTTGTTATTAACTGCTGTAAATAATCTGCATTTTTTAAATGAAAATATTTTATGCTAAATATTGAAATGTTTATCTATTTTATCTTTTCTAATTTCACATGTTTTAAGGAAAATTTTTAGTGTGCCAGATATGTTCATCAGCACATGCTAATTTTTATTCTACATGCATAGAAACATGACCTAGGCTCATTATGTCTCAAGTTGACTGCTGAGATGAAGTGTTAAAAGTAGAAATTCCTTCTATTTATAATTTAAAACAATTAAATTACAAAAAAGAGAAAATATTATTAGATTTTTTCTAAAAAAACCAAATGGTTTTTTTGGCAAAAAAAAACCAATTGGTTTAAACCATGGTTAAAACCACTTGGTTTAAACCGTGCCAACCCTGGGTATAATGATATGTAAAGAGCAGGTGCATAGCTACAGATATTTTTTTGGGAGAAGGGGGGGGGGATTAAAAAATTTCCCATCTTGAAACAAATTGCTCTTTTTTACAACTGAAATGATATGTAATGTGCAATGTGTGCTTAACGATACTTATAATGTAAAAAATCCTTTCCAAAGGAAAATACTGAAACTAAAAACATAAAAATTATAATTATTGGTTCATTTAATGAAAGTTTTTGTCTTCTATTGTGTAGGAGTCATAATCGTACTTCATATGAAAATAGCCACGTGATATTTTGAGATTTTTGAGAAAGGAACAAAGTTTTGGAGGAAATAGATTTACAGACATTGTTGATGGACAACAATAGAGAAATTCAGGTCTGGTAGATGTATGATAGTTTCATAGCACAAAGAAACACAATGACAAATTGAGTCTGGCTGCTTTTTGTATTTCTTGTATAATTTAACTAGTTTACTATTACAGAACTCACAGTTTTGCCGACGGCAAAACAATAAAAAATTCTTTTTTTTTTTTTTTTTTTACTATTATTTAAACAAAAGAAAAAGTGTTTCAAAAATCTAGAATTTTCCAACTCTAAGCTCAAATTTCCCAAGTTCACATATATTGGAGAGGGAGCTTCCCTCCCATAACCCCCCATCGCAACACCTCTGGTAAAGAGATTAGATAAAAATAAATTGCATAAGATATATCAATTTTGGAGATATGGAAACAAAAAAATTAAGGAATAAAAAAAAAATGCAGAAGGATTAAAAGCGTCAGAAAATAAAACTTCGAGGGGGGGGGGGGGGGGGTTATAAATGGCACTTCTTCAAAAAAGAAAAAAATCACATATATTGGGGGGGGGGGTGCTTACTTTCAGTACTTTAAGGTACATCTACAGAAAAAATATAGTTTTAAAAAACCCCAGAATACTATAAATTAAAACAATTTATTAAAAAATTAAATATAAAAGTATTCAAAATCATTACTTATCCACCAGTAGCATCCAAGAAATAAAAAAAGCAACCCCAAATGCTGGAGAGCGCAACAACCACATCGAAACATTTATCCCCAAAAATGCTCACCATGAAAACTTGAATAGGGTACAGAATGCTTCCCTAGCTGACCTATACAATTTATTTTTCTATAAAAAAATAAAAATCTTTTTGTATAATAATACTCGTAAATGAAGTATTTGAAAAAAATGAACGTTTGATTGTTGTTTAAATTTAATCACGTTTTTTTTTTTATTATTATTTAAGTGTGGTGTGCTATAACTTTTTATAAGGATCCTTTTAATTTAAAATTATGTAAAAATGTTTCATCTAAAAAGTCACATTGTTATTGCAGTGACAAACAGTTCTAAGAAAGAAAATTGTGATTTGTAAAATTATCTGTATCATAATGTTTGAATAAATGTCGTTTAAAATTTTATGTTGTGAAATTAAAAAATTACTGAAATCTGAGGAATCTAATTATGATTCTTAATATGCAATCTTTGTTGAACCAATTTTGATTCTTAAACTTATTGATCTGATTGTGATAAAAATTGCTTACCAAAATTAAATAGTCATTACAAATATTATCAGTTTACTGTTATAAAATATGTTACTAGAGATGAGTTCGGGCTTGTTTTTTGGAGCTAGCCTGAGCTCGAAATATTTTTTGTCATCAGAGCCCGAACCGATACCAAAAAAATTGCATGATATTTAAAAATTGTTTCAAAAATGATATCTCATTTTTAAAAACTTCTTACATAGAAATAATTGTTAAATGAAAATTTAAATTAAAATCTTATCAAAAGAACAGAGCGGTATCAAATAAAAATATACTTCATACTTAAAAGAATTTTCATATTTTTTCTCCTTTAACAAGCAAATTTAATGGACACATTAAAGCAGTGTGTTTAAGGAATGCATGAAGTATGCAAAAATTGCTACAGTAGAACCTCGATTAATCGAGATCTCTGTTAACCGAGCTGATAACAGTCTGTTTTTTTTTTTTTTTTTTTAATGAATGAGCCTTAAAAAAGAGCCCTCTTTTAGTTCACTGTCCGTGCTACAGGATCTTCTGCCCCCGAAAGCGCTCTAGTTCCAAGAAACATTATACCCTGAAAAGTCAACAGCAAACAATGCTTTGTTTCCAGTGGCCGTGTGGCCCTGTTGAACACCAGGTGCAACATGCTACTGGAAATCCCCCCCCCCCCTTTTTTTCCTCAACTTTTGGACTTTCCAACGAATTTTTTCATGGACTTTTTCAACGAAAGGTAACAGACTTTTTAAAAAAATAATGTAAATTTAACAAATTAATGTAATTGTTTTTTTTTTTTTATGTTTTCTTGAGATTTGTTTTATTTTCAAAAATGCGTCTTTCAATATTTAACTTAGTATAGATAAAAAAATTACAATTTTCTTTTTGAAATTTACTGCTAGTAGTTGATTTCCATTTTAAATTTGTTGAGCTGTGAAACATAACTTTATATATGCTTATTTTTATCATTTAAAAAACATTCTATTGCTTTTTATTCTAAGAGATGTTAAATTCGGGAGCACGGCGAGTTTTTATATGCAATTTGTATTAACCGAGATTTCCGATATCTGAGG
Organism: Maratus speciosus; assembly: GCA_963932465.1. NCBI lineage: Eukaryota > Metazoa > Arthropoda > Arachnida > Araneae > Salticidae > Maratus > Maratus speciosus. Next base: position 233,285,323 of record OZ010797.1, on the reverse strand, counting down.
TACTAGCGGCCCCAATCCCAATTAGCTCGGATAATCGAGGTTGTACTGTATTTATATGCTGAAGAACCGAACAACGTTTCTTCAGTCTTTTATAAAAAGGTGTACATCTTTAACTATAATCGATTCCTTTCTCATTACAATCTTTTGTGATTGGAGTGAGCCTGAAAATCAACATTAATTAAAAAATTGACACCATTATCTTGAAGGTCTGATATTTTTATAGGAAAAGAGGAAACAATGATCAATTACTTTTTAAAGCTAAAAGAATAACATTTTAATTATATTTACTTACGAAGGAAAATGATTTCGTAAATGTACAGAGTCTTCAGTATGAAGAATGTTTTATGACTCGAAAACAATAGAAGATTAAATAATTTGCATACCTCAAGCTAATTCTGATCTAGTACCAAGGAAAATTCTTTGCATTAGATATAAAAAAATAAATAAACGATCAGATTAATAAATATCCTCTGTCACAAACGAGAATCCAACAAAAACAAATTCATTGTTTGTGCTTGTTTTGATTTGCGCCATATCAGTAGACTGTCGTTGGCGCATTTTTTTTTTTCCCCAACCAAGATTTGCCATCTCGCAATCTCATTGTAGCCCAGTGGTAGGGGAGCAAAAAAGGCCGAATTCGGAATTAATTAGGGGAAAGCTGGAAATTGTTTTAATCCCTTCAGCTTAGGTCTAGAATGAATATGCTATGTTTTCCCCCGCGTATTAGGTGAGCATTGGGATATATGTATAGATTTATGGTAAAAAAACACGTTTTTTTGCATACCATAACAATATCTCAAAACAGCTAGCTCTGTCAAAAACATTGTCAATACAAATGTTGTAGAGCTTAAAATTCTGAGTAAAATAAGTATGTACACTTAATATTTTTGTTGAACATTAAGGTCACAATTCTAGTTTAAAGTTTTAGACCCATGGTCAGGGGGTTGAACTCAGAATTAATTAGCAGTAAACTGTAAATTGTTTTAATCCCTTCACTTTAGGTCTAAAATGAACGTACTATGTTTTCTTGCTTGTACTTGGGTGAATGTTAGAAAATATGTACATATTTATTTTCGAAAAACATATGTTTTTTTTTAATTACCTTAACAATATCTCAAAACAGCTAACTCTATAAAAAACATTGTCAATACAAATGTTGTAGAGCTTAAAATTCTGAATAAAATGAGTACCATCATTAATATTTTTATTCAACATTAAGGTCGCAATTCTATTTCAAAATTTTTCAAATCAAGAACTTGAAGTCAGGAGAGACCAAGTTAACTTAAAAATATCTCAAAACAGCTAACTCTGTCAAAAACATTGTCAGTACAAAAGTTGTAGAGCTTAAAATTCTGAGTAAAATGAGTACCTGCACTTAATATTTTTGTTCAATATTAAGGCCGCAGTTTTGAGATATTGTTAAGTTAACTTGGTCTCTCCTGGCTTCAAGCTCTTGATTTGAAAAATTTTGAAATAGAATTGCGACCTTAATGTTGAACAAAAACATTAATGATGGTACTCATTTTATTGAGAATTTTAAGCTCTACAACGTTTGTATTGACAATGTTTTTTATAGTGTTAGCTGTTTTGAGATATTGTAAATGTAATTAAAAAAAACGTGTTTTTCGAAAATAAATATGTACATATTTTCTAACATTCACCCAAGTACGAGGAAGAAAACATAGTACGTTCATTTTAGATCCAAACTGGAGTGATTAAAACAATTTACAGTTTACTCCTAATTAATTCTGAGTTCAACCCCCTGACCACGGGTCTAAAACTTTAAACTGGAATTGTGACCTTAATGTTCAACAAAAATATTAAGTGTAGGTACTCATTTTACTCGGAATTTCAAGCTCTACAACATTTATATTGACAATGTTTTTGACAGAGTTAGCTGTTTTAGATACTGTTATGGTATGTAAAAAAAACGTGTTTTTTGCCTATAAATCTATACATATTTCCCAACGCTCACCTAGTACGAGGGGGAAAACATAGCATATTCATTTTAGATCTAAACTGAAAGGATTAAAACAATTTCCAGCTTTCCCCTAATTTCGAATTCAACCCCCTAACCACTGGGCTATTGATCAGAGACTTCGGCGTGAATTTGAAGTCGCTTGACGGAAATCGTGCTTGGCGAAACACACTTCTTTGTTTTAATTTTCTGTTTCTTGTAGTGTAAAATTTTTTTCGTTCACAAAATCTTTTAAATTAATGATTTATACATTATGCACTGTAAACTGAAATGTCTGAAATTCAGACACTTAAGTGTCTGAAACGTAGTGTTCAATTTTCAGACACTTCTTACGTCTGAATTTCAGACATTTAAGTGTCTGAAACAGCAGTGTTCGATTTTCAGACGTTTTAAAATGTCTGAAAATTTTTAGACACTTCTTACGTCTGAGTTTCAGACATTTCAAATGTCTTAATTGCGGCCATCTTTGAGCCGTTTTTTTTCACCAATATGTAGCCATCTTTGACCACTTTTTTTTCTAAGCCATTTTTGACCACATTGAATCATTTTTTATAAATGGGAATAATTTGTTACCATAAAGCAGAGCTGATTGCAGCATGGGAAAACTGGGATGTTTCTCTGCCCCCTAATTTTAGGGTACCTCAAATTGGGTACCTCAAATTTTCATAAAGCTGATATTTTAAATCAGTTTTGACCTTATGATTGCAATCAGTATTTTGTAGTTTTAGAATAGGATAATTACTATATATATATATATATTCGCCTAAATAATATATATGTGAATCATGTATGCACTACGGCATCAAAAATATTTATTGCTTTTAGTGAGAATTTGAAATTAATTCTAGTCCAAAGACTAGTATTAATCCCCCCCCCCCCCTTCATATACTGTTACTAAAAAAATTAAGCTTTTTTAATGCCATAAAATACATATATGGATAAATATATCGTTTTCTTTAACCTAATCATATTCTAAAAGTACAAAATATTTATTAAAATAAGTATAAGATCAAAGCAAATAAAATATCAGCTTTATGAAAATTTCATACCAAATTTGTGGGCCTGTAAAGCTAAAGGCCCATAGAAACAGCCCAGTTTGTCCGTGCTGCAATCAGCTCTGCTTTATGATAACAAATTATTCGCATTTATAAAAAACGATTCACTCCTTCAGAAAGAATCCCATCCCTGCTTTGTTGTACATTTTTTTTTTTCAATTTAAATTAGATTTTCCCAGTAAATTCGTTTAAGCATTTTTTGCCTTTTCATTTCTGTGTTTTTGAGTATGAAACTCTTACCTTTTTTCTTTAAATTAACCTCCGTTTTTATTATTATACACTATTTATCATACCAAGTAAAATTAAAACATTTGACAACTGCACATCGGCGGCTAAGAGGAACAGTAGTTATAGGATTCTGGACGGACAGCATGTCTATTTGACACTTTTTAAACGATAAATAATATTGTAATTATCACTGTAAACAGAAATCCTTCATTATGAATATCCCTCATTTTTGCTCCCCATGGTGTTTGCGATCAAGCAAGCAGTGGAAGTCGCAAAAGCCATTTCTTATCCATATGATTGGTACATTGTTAACTACATTGAGAAATAAACCAAATTAAAATTGATATAAAATAAATATCTTGTACTATTCTGTTCATTTTCTTAGTAGAAAATACAAGTTTCTTTCCTTGAAGTGTGCTTTGAAATATTTTAACGTTTCAATAAATAATTCCATAATAATAGTAATAATAATAATAAAGATTTTTCTTTCTCAAAATGTTTTAAATTTGTCATAAAAATATTAACATCTAAAAAAAAAAACAGGCTGGTGTTATGAACTCCTTCACAGAACCAGTTAATTCTAACATTTTATTACAAAAAGGAAAATTTCTTTCAAAAGATTATTTGGTTTTGTCATGTGTCATTGTTCTTATCAGGGTTGAGAGTGCTCCGACCCAAATGAACGATTACTACCACTAAATTTTAATAGTATTTCTCGTATTATTTAATGACCGAAGTTTTGAGATTTAAGAAAGCAAAGTATACTATTAAAATTTATTGGTAGTAATCGGTCATTTGATCGGAGCGCTCTCATCCCTGTCTTATCTCCCCACTCTTATTTTCTTTATATATATATATATATATATATATATATATATATATATATATATATATTTCTTTTTTTTTACTTAGGATGTTATTCAACTTGATTTCTTTTTTATAGTTTTCCAGCTGATATAAGATTAAGTACCGTATTTTATGGGAGAAACGCCGCACTCCTTAAATTGGACTGAATAAGCTTTAAAATATCGTAATCGCCGCACCCGTTGTAAACGCCGCATCCATCGGAACGCTACTTTTGCCGACAGCGTCACATTGATTTAACTTTAATCAAAGTTTTCTGAGCAATATAGGATGCCTCGTTTTTAATATCTTAAGATGTCTGAAGTTTTATTTAAAATATTTAAATCCGATTTTAAATATTTTTATGAATTTTTAAATTAAGGAAACTCAGTTGGAATTTAAAAAAATCGTAAACGCCGCACTTGGAACAAAATTAACTTTTAAACTCGTAAACGCCGTGGCGTTTCTTCCATAAAATACGGTATACTGATGTTGATTGTTATTTTGTAGTATATTTTCAAAATGTCTCTGAATCTTAAAATTCAAGTATGTTATTGGGATGGAAGACATTAAGAGCATCTAAATGCAGTTTTTGTATTCGGAATAAGTTTTCATAATGTAATAATTAAAAAAACAAATCGCTGTGCAATTGAATACTAGAGTAATTTTGATTTTTCTTTTTTAGAGGGTAAGAAATAGATAGAATTGAAAATTTATTTATAAAATATTCAGAATTTCACGATAACTTCATTCTAATATTTTATGATTTGTTTTCATGTTGACATAGACACACACACATATATATATAAATATACAGTAAATTCTGTCTAAAGCGGAATCAATAGGGGCCAAGAAAATTTTCCGTAGTAGACAACATTCCGCCTTAGACAAATTTTACCCTATGTCTATGTATTCGCAGGGACTAGAAAATCTTTCCGAATTAGACACTTTTCCGTCATACACAGAGTTTACCATACCTATATATTCATAGTTTTCATCATGATTCTCATACTTTTCAGATAAAAACTACATAACATATATATTATAAGATATAGGAAAAATCACTTCTAGTTTTAAAACTTATTTTACCTAAATATATATTATGTATGTGTGTGTCTTTTTTATTTAAATGAGTTTTGGGAAAAACCGCAATTTTGTGTGCAAAATGTGTTATAGATGTAAATGTGTAAAATTCTAGCTTTTTTCAAATTTCTTTTTAAAATTTGTAATCACCTTTTTACTTAAAAAACAAAAATAAAATTCGTTTTCAATTTCTCATTTTTTTTTTTGAAAATCCAAAACTTAAATTTTGAACAATAAATCAAAGTCGATAATGATTTATTTATTTATTCAATCATTCATTCATCTTTTGGAGGAAATCAAATAATAATTTTAAATAAAATATTTTTTACATATTTAACTATTAAAAAAAAAAAAAAAAAAAAAAATTGAAAACTAATTTTATGTATAATAATCACAAAATTACAGTATTTTTGTTTTTCTGTTAACTGTGATTTATATAGCTTAGAGAACATAAGTAGGATGTGCAATATAATTAAAATTTGCTTTCAAACGAAATAATATCATGTGGAACTCAATATATATATATATTTTTAAGTTGACATTTTTAAATGTTAAAAAAGTTTTGCCAAATCAGATTGCAAACCTAAAATCAATTTTGCCAAAAACAGATTTTTGGCAAAAAACGTCTTTCGCGAAAATTATACATCTCTAATTATAAAATATAAAAAATAAATCACAACAGGTTTTTATCCAATATTAAAAATTGGGTGAATTGCATATCCTTCATAGCGAACAAACAATTAAATTAAAAGTAAGTTCAAAATAATATGTAATTTTAACCGCGAAAGAAAATGCTACAAGGAATTCAACATGTTGATCAAAACTCTAAATTCATTAGCACACCGAAGATTTTTAAAAGGATGTTTTAAATCTAAACAAAGTATTTATTCTCCAACAAAAGTTTAGAAAATTTTACATTATTGCTTGTATTTTTATAGATATTTTAACTAAGCAAATTTTATGAAATATTACTGATATTTTTATAACCAAATTAGCTTACACTCACGCAAAAAATATAATATATAATTCTGGAAGTGTTTTTTGAAAAAATATAAGGAAAAATACTGACGTATTTTTGCGAGAATACATAAATAATGAAAGTCTATGTATTGAATAAATACATAATAAATCATAACATAAATATATATACCTTTTTATTGCTTATTTATTGAAGCAATAGTCATATTCTTTAGCATAAAAAATCATTCATTTATAAAGAGAGTTTTAAAAATTATTAATCAAGCTATCTTGTAAATAATATAAATTTAGTGGAAAATCACAAAACAATACGCAAATCTTGTAACATTAAAAAATATTTATTGGATATAAAACGGTACAGTTATGATAAAGACACATTATTCTTATAAAATTAATTTAAATAATAAAATAATATTACATAAGTAATAAATAATATTCAAGTTGAATTTGAAAACGAAAATTATTTTATTGTAAATATAAAATATGCGCAAATACTAACCTTTCATATAAAGTATTCTTTGAGGTAAATCCATATTGAAAATAACTGTGCAAACTTTCTTTACCTAAAATTATCTATTTAAAATTTCAGCTGAATATTGATAATCTGAAAATTTTATAATATTAATACTATAATGCATATTTCATCCTGATATTATTATTGAAATATGATTCGTATAATTCCAGAAGTTGAATGAAAATGCCCTTATCTCATATTCCACAAAAACAGAATAAACATACTTCTATAATGCATAAATCACCAACACGAACGCATGTAGAGCTAGCTTATCTAAACACAATAATATAATTGATTAATTAAAAAAAAAAGAACTTGGTCGGTTTCTTCGAGAAAAACGCGGAAAAAGTTTGAATGTACCAACCAACGGACATCACATAAATGACTCTGGACAAAGGAAAAATAGCAAGTCAGCGCTTTCATTTCCGAATGCCCTGAAGCTGTGAACGGACCATCCTTCTAACTGTTATCAGTGTCGGCGTCGTTTCTTGTGGCCACGCGGTGTTTTGGATTTTTAATGACTTTAAAAGGAAAGGGACTGATGTCCTGCAAAAGAGGAACCTTTCTTTCAAGTAGGGTTGAGCTCCTTATCTCCTGACCCATTGTTGATTCCCCTCATTCTTTTGTGAATAAATTGCAAAGGGGTCCAGAATAAAAGATTTCCTGGAAAACAGGAGAAGGATGGCAAAACAATCGTTTGTATGCAGCCTAAGTCAGTGCGCTACTACGATTTACAGTAGATACGAGCTCATGGAGCATTAAAAATTTTATCAGCGGGACATAGAACATTGTATAAGAATAAATGAAAAACATTTTATTTTCTTTATTTGGTGCGTTTCGTAATGCGTTAAATTTATTAATTATCTTAATTATTATAGTTTTTATACTTTCTGACAACGGGAAAACATAATTTATATAAAGATTTTGTCGCAACACTTGCAATTGATACATCGTATTTTGATGAACCATAATCACACATAATTGCCCCTCTCTAGCTTTTGAAATTAAATTAATTAAATTTTCTTTATATTTAAAAAAAGAAAAAAATATTCTTCTAAATGATTATATATTATTAAACGCTTACAAAAAAGAAACTGAGAATTTTTCGTCAGAGTAGCCCTCCTCTTTAAATCCCTCGTAGAAGTAAGTTTTTTTGGCTTTTGATGTTCATGTATTTCCAAATTCTTTTAAAATCGACATAAATATATCAACAAAAATTTGATTCTGCTAATATATTTATTAATTTATCTGTTCAATTATTTTCTTGAAGAACTCTTACGATATTGTCCCAAATTTCCTATTATGTTCTTTAATATTTAATGTTTTTTATTAATACTTATGCTTAATCTCGTATAGTATTCCATTTATTATTTTGATATTTAGATATTCATTATTTAGCTACTTATAGTATATTGCTTTTTAGATGTTTGAGGGGGGGGGGGCGGCGGCTTCAGAAGACCAAAACGCTCTAAAAGAAAAATAAATTCAATTCTGCATTTTGAAATTTTGTTTTATTAAATTTTCAAAAATGAGTTTATATTTCTTAATAACTAAAATTCTGTATTTTTTTACGGGAAAATTCTCTTGCACGAAGCATTCTAAAAAAAGGTTCTTAATTTGGCTCATTTCACGGTTAAATTCTATGTTTTAGTAAAGCGACCTAGGCTGTGAACTCCAGGCATATCTGTTCAAGCATTCCATACACTTTTTTTCTACCAGCACTCGTATTTCTTAGTATTTAGGACAGCTGCCCTTTTTTGACGCCGCCTATTCCCCCCCCCCCCCCCCCACCTACGTGCGGCCGAATGAAAGTAATTTTTGAAGAACTTTTTATTTTGTGAAAAGCAATTCGTTAATTACTTTTTGTACCAAAACTAACTTAGTTAAAAAACTGAGTAAACGGACTTTTACAATTTTGACAGACGTCCTATAGTCTAATTATGTTGCTTGTTTTATAAAGTAATACTAAATTTATTGGATGAAAAATTATTTTAAACATCTTTCCTCCATTTGAAAACTTATGATTATGTTGGCATATATATTGCAATGCAATTGTGTATACAATCATCATAAATATGATATAATTATACTACTTTCAGACACTTAAGTGTCTGAATTTCTAAATGTCTTAATTTCAGACGTTTCATCATTTTTCAGACATTATTCTCAGTTCATTTTACCATGATCATAGTAAGACACTTATGTGTCTTAAATTCAGACATCACAGATGTCTGAAATTTCATATTTAGACACTTAAGTGTCTGAATTACTTTTTCAGTCACATATATGTCTGAATTTAAGACGCCTCTATTTGCAGTGTGTCATATGAAATTATCGCAAAACGGCCCTTGTCAGGGCCAATTTCTGAAAATAACCTCTTCGAAGGAATTTCGATAAGTTATGTTTATCTTTTAAAATTGAAATAATACGGCTGCTCTCAAATACCTTTCAAACGCATGAAATTGGCAGGTATTCTTATTAATAAACTATGTAATCTAATGGTGTTTCTATTTTTTGGTAAAAGCAGACTATCTTTTTAATAATACTGTCAAAGTTGGCGCTTTGAACCGAATTTTTGGATGCGACAGCGTGTGAAAGGAGAAAAACCTGTCATCACGTGACAACAATCGCTTACAACTGTATAAATCATTTAATGGAAAACTCTATTCGATTCTTAAGTATGTGTTAGAAAATTTCACGGCTGTTCTCAAATAACTTTCTGAATTCATTTTTTGGTAAAAGCAGACAATCTTTTAGAAAATAGTGTCAAAGTTGACGTTTTGAAACGAATTTTTGCATGCGACAGCGCGTGAAAGGAGCAAATCCTGTCGTCAAGTGACAATAATCGCTCAGAACTCTAGGAATGATTTATTTATGTAAAAAATGGAAAACGCTATTCGATTCTTAAGTATGTGTTAGAAAATTTCGCGGGTGTTCTCAAATACCTTTTTGAATTCATTTTTTTTTTCGGAAACACATGAAATTGGCAGGTGTTCTTATTAATAAACTATGTAATCGAAAGGTGTTTTAAATTTTTTGGTAAAAGCAGACTATTTTTTAGAAAATACTGTCAAAGTTGGCGTTTTGAACCTAATTTTTGGATGCGACAGCGCGGGAAAGGAGAAAAACCTGTCGTCACGTGTCAGCAATCACTTACAATTCTATAAGTCATTTATTTATGGAAAACAAACACTATTCGATTCTTAAATATGGGTCAGAAAATTTCGCGTTGTTGAGGAGGAAATCTGAGAATAGTCTTAATATGCAACCCTTTAAATTCTTTTGTGAGGTATATTATTTAAATAATACATTTTTGTCTGTAGAATTTTTACCTATTTTATGTAAAATTTTGAAATAACATTTTTTACAGCCAGAGGATATTGCAACAACTTTAGGCAATAATATAACTGGATCTTCAACTTTTTTTCATTAAAATAACTAGTTGGATGTACCAATCCCAAAACTTTCTTCTATCTCATATATGTTAATACTTCAAAATTCGCTATCACACTGCCAAAATGAAATGGCAATCTATGATTATCATAAGGATTATTCTGAAGAAATGAAATTCCGTGCATTAGTTCTTGAGATATGACTACCGCTGAAATCATGTAAATTCAGCAAAATGCAGCCTAGCAGCGCCACCTATTGGGTGCTTTACACCAAAACTTATGTTACACCAAAACCACCAAGCAACAGCTTATGTCAACGTCTAAACTGAATCTGAAGTTTGGCGAAAATCCGTACACTTGTTTTTGAGATGCAATTGCAAAAATCGTGAAAATTTCAGCACAGCAGCGTCACTTATTGGGCGATTAACACCAAAACCAAATCAGCAACAACTTGTTTAACGCCTAACTAAATCTGAAGATAGAAATTCGTGCATTAGTATACTTGAGATAGAGCTGTTGCGGGAATCGTGAAAAATGCAGCACAGCAGCGTCACCTGTTAGGCGATTTACACCAAAAACTAATCAACACCAATTTATATCAGGGACTGACTGAATATAAATTTTTATTAAATTCCGTGCATTAATTCTTGAGCTAGAGTGCCCACAAAATTTGTGTCACATACATACAGACTCGGACTCACAGACAGACATTTTGTAAAAACGTTTTTCGGAATCTCTGACCCCTAAAATGTGTAAATCCATCGAAAATTTTCACGAATCCAATACTTCTTGTAAAGATAAAAGAAAGTAAAAAGGGTAGGGGTTTTTTGAAGATGCCCATTTTTAAATGGATAAATACTGCGTTATATCTCAGCAACATATTAAAATTTTCTAAGCATTAGGTTATTTTTCTGTAAATAACATCATGCAGGCAAAATAATAAAAAATACAAATAATTTATTTTTTCTTCTTTTTCAGAAATATACTTCAAGAAAATAAACTAGCGATCTGAGGATCATTTTCTAAAAGGTACATATTAATTTCCTTAACATATTCAGAATAGCCATTCAAATATTGTGTATAAAGATATATGCATATAAAAGAAAAAAAAACCTTAAGATGTACCTACTACTTACAAAATTAACTTTGTTGTGTGTAAAGGGGGGGGGGGGGGTAAAAAAATTTAACGGAAATTTCAAAGGGGAATTTAGGTGATTGATTATTGTTTCAACGAATATTGAAATTTTTTTAATATAAATATTTCAGGATTATATATGCTGAGAAATGGTTAGGAGAAATTGAAATTTAAAGTGAAATTTAGACGACGGATTTTTTAATTATATCAGCAAAATAACAAACAGAGCAGATTTTTTCTCAAGTTTTAAAAATTTTGCATATCGCAGATTTCCACTTTTTCTGAAGATTTCATCCAAACTTTACCGCCCTCTGAAATTTCTACTTACACGAAATCACGCAAAGTTTAAAATCTATACGTATTTTTTTTTTTAAATTATTTCTATTTGTTATTTTATAGTATTTTATTACGTCTGCTATGCTACGATTCCCCAACTCCTGACAATTTTATTTCCTTCTCTCCAAGCACATAACCATTAGAGCTTACAGAGTTTCATAATTATAAGAATTACGAAATTTAAAATCATTAAAAAAAGGTAACATTTATAATTTATTTGAATGATTTCGAATTCAATTAAATAATTATAATGAAATAAAATTATAAATTAATAGAAAATTTAAAATTAAAAAAAAATATTGTAAAATTAATATGTTAAATTTAAAAAGTAACGAATTTATTAAAATTATTTGGAATGTTTTCTTCCTTATTTTTGTAATGAAGTCGCTAATTTGTAGTTACAGTAAATAAAATCTTATCATATAAATCTCCTCTCCTCTAAAATTTTCAGTTCGCAGATGACCCCACCCCCCAGGGGTGATTCTGTTCCGAATTTTCCGAAAATTCCTAAAAATTAAGGCAGTCATTTCCGAAAATTAAAAAAACAAAATCAGTCATAAATCCGAAAATTCAAACATAAAATGTATCGTGAATTTCGACAAATGGTAGCCAAAAAAAATCAATTTCGTCAATTGTCCAAAGAAAAATCGCCACTTTCGTCAAAGGATCGCGAGGAAAACGGCAAATTTCGCCAAAATATCGTGGAAAACCGGCAAATTTCGTCAAAATATCGCGAAAAAACCCGGCAAATTTCGTCAAAATAACGCGAAAAAACCCGACAAATTTCGTCAAAATATCGCGAAAAAAACCCGACAAATTTCGTCAAAATAACGCGAAGAAAACCCGTCAAATTTCGTCAAAATACCTCGAAAAAAACGGCAAATTTCGTCGAAGTATCGCGAAAACGGCAAATTTCGTCATTAGATTGCGAAAAAACGGCAAATTAAGTCAAAAGGTCGCGAAAAAAACGGCAAATTAAGTCAAAAAATCGTGAAAAAACGGCTAATTTTGTCAAAGGGGCGCGAAAAAAACACATAGTTAATGCCGGGAGTGAATTCCCCCCCTCCATCGTTGTAACTTTTCAGAAAATTTGCTGTGGATTTCAGAATTTTTTTTTACTCAGAATCACCCCTGCCCCCACCCCTTTTTCATTAGTTAATGGAAATTGTCTTCTTTCCGTAGAAATCATTTTTGCCATCGATCCCTAATTTAAACCAAAAAAAAAAAAAAAAAACAGAAGTTCCCGCCCATTCTATCTAAATAGCATTAAAATGACTTGAAAAGGATGACATGACATGACATCGCGGTGCTTAAGGAGTGCCGACGCGGCGTGTAACCTCCAACTAAATATGAAGAAGAACTAAGATGAATTTCGAAACAATGCACGGCCTAAAAGTATAATTTGGAAGCTCTGGTGGAGACCCTAGGGCCATTCCAGAGTTGGAAGCACGAGGTTAAATATAACCTCCAGAAAAAGGGGCGCATAAGGCATCCAAGAATTTTTTGGTTGCCCTATACTTCGATGTCACTTCACTGACTGGCGTCGGCAAGATCGGAGAATGTAAAGGTAGTAGGGTACCAACGAGCACAGAAAAGCTATAGCATAAGGTAGCCAAGCCTATCTATCTCTAAACCTTAAAAAAAAAGGAGGGGGGGGCACATAGCTCACTAATTTAGATGTCAAGCCTAGTGCGCATTACAGGTCGCAGGTCTCCCGGCTTTCGCACAAACCGTTAAGCCTTGAAAAAGGCTTTGTGGTACTAGACATCGAGAGAACACTGCTATTGCAAATTGCATTTTGGCATTGACAGAGATCGAAAATGGGGACAAGTTAAGATTAAAATTAAAAGCTAAGAAAGACAAGTAACTTCAAAATTAACTATAAAACTGGGTCATGATTTTTGTGACCGGGGTGTCAGAGTACCGCCGGTCAAAAGATCCGAAAATGGGGGTGAAATGAATAAATGACCGGGGTGCAGTGAGCAAACACCCCAAGGCCGGTCGGGAATAAGGTAGGCGAACCTAACCTCTCCCTGGGTGGAAGTACCGAACTGTTGAAACAATCTAAAATTTTGAAAAGTAAAGAGCACCCATAAACACTTAAAAAGAACTATAAAGTAAAGGAAGCTCTAAATAAATAAATATGAAATACTAAAGAGAAAACAATAATTAAGTTAGGAAAGTTGAAATTCGCGGCTGTTGACAATGAACAGTTTGCTGCATGACGTCATGGGGGAAAGCCAATTCTAGATGAAAATTTCTTTCAATCTAGGGAAAAGATCCCGGGGAATTTTGCGTTTAAGTGACACCAGATGGGTTCCTCCTGGATGTTTTGGAGCATGGGACGAAGTCGTCGGCCCGAGTGAGAATTGCGAGGGGCCGTTTTCGGTTCCTCCCCACTCTGGCGTCATAACGTCGGATGGCATCTAACGCAGGATTCCTCACGGCTGGGGTTGACCTGTGAAACTTCAACGTAAGTTTTTTTATTTCTGCAAATACAGGTTTGATTTTAAGGTCACGATGGATGACGTCATTTCGAACATAGCGGGTCGCCTTAGTAAACCTACGCAGGAGTTTATTTTGAAAAAGTTGAATTTTGCTAAGTTGGGTTTTTGAAGCACTACCAAACACTGGTGAACCATAAGTAACAATTGGTCTAATCTTGAAAAGGATAAGTACTTTTCTTTCAATCTTTTTTACACATCAATAAATAAAATTTTCCTGTTTCAGACAAAATGAGCCCCGATCCCGAAGACTAGAACAACAAGTTGGAAATTGCACGTCAAACGTGGCAAATGAGGTGCGTTCGTACTGTAACTAGTTTTATCAATATTTTTTGCACTGCATATTGAACTGAATGTATATTTTAGTGCACTTCATAAGTGCAAATCAATTTCATTCTGTTCGAAAGGCTGTAACATCATTAAAATGCACTTGCAATAATTTGTTCCCATTGGCCGTAATGTAACGGAAAATTTTTGACTGTCCCTGTCATTAAACTATACATCCGATTTTCATAAAATTTGAAATGACTCGACAAAAATCATGCAACAATTATATATTTTGAATTTCAAACGATTCGGTTGGGTAGTTTTTGCGCTGTTATATGCGGACAGACGGACTAAACGACGGCTATATAGGTTCTACGTATTTATATAATTACGAACGCACCTAAAATTACAGGCTCGGGCTGAACCCGTCTCATCTCTATAGCATTTACCCATATATTTCTGAATATCATCAAATTTAATTCACCTAATATACGCAAAATAAATTCTGCTAAAGGTAAGCAAGAGCATCACATTCTTTCATAATTTAAAAAATGTGATTAATAAATTGTTTTAAATGCTATTTTCTAGTAATAGGACGATATATAAAAGTGATAATTAGAAAACATCATTTTAACCCCTTAACGCTCGAATTAAATTACGGTTGAATAATTCAAATTGCTTATTGGCACCACTTTTATGAAAAAGAAATATTCACCTTATTTAATGACAGTAAAAACGATACTAAAATGTAGCCAATTTCACTATTTTATAAAACTGGTGGGAATCAAACAATTTGATTAAAAGACACAGCCCGAGAATATGACGGGAGCGAGAATTAAGGGGTTAAGGGTGTATTCGAAAAAATATTTTTCCACCTTCAACAGCTCAAAATTTTCTGAGACATTTCCAGACTCATTTTTAAAAGTAAAAACATGAAACTTGCTGGGGTGATTTCTGAAGACATGTTTAACATGCCGTGTGATTTCATTTTCAGCTCAATTAATTAGAATTTGATTTTTAAACAATTATTTTCTCAGTATGACCATTTTTTTTCATTCCCAGATCGCCCGCTTCGGAAAATTCGGTTCAAAACGCCAACTTTGACAGCGTTTTTTACAGTATTTTCTGCATTTATCAAAAAATTAAGAAGCACGGCACATTATATAGTTTCTAAATAAGAGAATTTCCCAGTTTGAGAGCAAAAATGAATTTTAAAATGAATCGGAAAATAAGCAGTTTGGATCGGAATACACCCTTAAAATCGATGGGCAGTTCACATATGAGGTTATATTCCAAATGTAGGGTTAGCAATGTAGAAAATGAAGACAAAAAAGTGCATTCTAAATATGTTAGATATTTTTGTTTGTCGGGTCGCATGATTAACTACCAAGTATTGCCACCATTTGTATTGCATTAATGTATTTAATATGCAAACCTTTCAGCATTTCTCTTTACTTCATTTAAAATACGCTCATTGCCATAAAAATTTGCGCACCAAGAAATAATTGTGGGATCGTAACGAAACTTGGCATGAAGGTACATATCAGGTAGATATGCAAATGATTAGAAATGCAGCGTGATTGCGTAATGCCACTAGAGGCGTTGAACATCGTCCTCCTTGGAGTACAAAACTGGTAAGCAGAACTTGTCTGAGTGTACCTTTTCTTTTGCAAAGGAAACGCTCAGGCAGACATGCCGTTACGCAGACATCGAAGACAATATGAGCAGCTGCCAGAGTTCGAGAGGGGAAGAATCATCGGCATGATGGAAGCTGGGTGGTCAGCTCGGCGAGTAGCTCGTCATGTACGCCGTTCTGATTTTACTGTGAGGAGGTATTGGGACCAGTGGACTGAAAAGACGTCATTTACACGGCGACCAGGCTCGGGATGCCCTCGACAGACCAGTCGTCGAGAAGACCGTCACATCATACGAAACGCACGCGTAGAGCCAACTGCCTCATTGGCCGCTATCCAGACACAGGGAGCACCTTCACTACGGACCCCTGTGTCTTCCCGAACCATCGCAATGCGCCTGACTGAATGACATCTGGTATCGCGGCGCCCATTACGTGTGCTGCCAATGACACTCACCCACCGACGCCTCCGTTTGGAGTAGTGTCACGCACGACGGGATTGGACTGCCACGGAATGGAACCACGTCGTCTTCAGCGACGAGTCTAGATTCAATTTGAACTGCGATAACAATCGTGTTCGTGTGTGGAGGCCCCGTGGTGATTGCCTCAATCCTGTCTTCACTTTACAGCGACACACCGCTCCCACAGCTGGTGTTATTGTATGGGATGCCAATGCTTACGATACACGGTCACCCCTAATATTGATCCGTGGCACAATGACAGCCTAGCGGTACGTCCAGGATATCCTTCAGCCACATGTGTTGCCACTCGTGGCAGGGCTTCCAGGAGCCATTTTTCAGCAAGACAATGCTCGGCCACACACAGCAAGGATATCACAAGCCTGCCTCCGCCACATTACCACCCTTCCCTGGCCTGCTCGATCCCCAGATTTGTCAACAATCGAGCATATCTGGGATCATTTGGGACGGCAAGTAGGACACCCTACGTGTTTGGTTGAACTCGAGGCGCGTTTACAGCAACTGTGTAACGAGATGTCTCAGGACATAATACGGAACTTTTATGCCTCAATGCCCGGTCGTATCGCATCGTGCATTCGCGCTAGAGGGGGTCCAACAGAGTACTAAAATTTCCGTTCATTTGTACTTTTTTCTGCAATAAATAATCATTTTTCTTTCGTTTTCTACTCACTTACTTATATCACAGTAGTACTTACGCGTGTAAAATTTCGTTTCATTTGGACGTCTTTTTCTTGGTGCACAAATTTTTATGGCAATGAGTGTACATAACTTTAATTTAAAACACTAGGGGGCTCGGCCCCCTACGAGTTACGCTCGCCAAACCCCGTCCAGACACTGCAGGCTCTAAATGCACGCTAATGTGATCGGCTTTAAAAAGATTTCGAAAGATTGAATTATAATTTAAAAAACAGTGGCGATCTCCCTATAAACGGATTTCTATTCATTTCTCTTTCATTGGGGAAATTTTAACGCCAAACCCGCTGCGGTACTACTGGATTATCCCGTCGACTAATTTCGCCAAATTATATAAATCGCCAAACCACTCGCCAAATTATACAAATTGATATAATTTTTATTTTAAATAACGAAAGAACAAATAAATTAATGTCAAAAACCGTTGTAAGTTTTCGTAAAAACTCAAACAAATGTTACTTCACCCTTTCTTATCTCTTCTCTCTATTCTAAAAAAAAGTAACTACCGCTGTCACCGGCGCCGCCGCCGCCGGTTTTGATTTTTTTGTGACCGGAGGCCTTTCTTCGTTAATATTAACAAAAATAATTCATACAAACATATGAAAATCGGTGGTTTTATACAGAAATGTTTGATAAACACGCTGATGCAGACAGTTTTCAAATCGAAGAATTATTTTAAGAGTTATTTAATGCTAAAGTTGGACAAAATCGTTCCACTAAAAAAGTTTTATAGCAGCAAAAAATATACATGGCAGTGTAATCATTTTTAGATCATTTTATGCGTTAGAATTTGCCGGAGTGCAGATTGCATTAATTTGTTTATTTTGACTCATTTTTTCAGGTTTTATTTCTATTTTAAACTCAAATTTTCAGCATTTCTAGAGATATTTTTTACTGATTTCAGAAAATTGTACTAATTTAAACTGTTGCCAACTGTATAAAAAGCGCAAGCAATAATGTTTGCTTCAAATTAAAAATTTATTTACACGTGACTATTATAAATAGGAAAAACACTTTCAAATTAGAATTAAATAATTACGTATAAAAAGCAGGAACTTATTAAAAATTACGTCATAAAAAGTATACACGTGAATTTTAAAAGAGAAAGGATATTGTAAAATAATAAATTCATTAACATGCGTTAGAAGTCTTAGGAGAAATTACGTCCTATTTACGTCACATTATAGTTATTACATAAAATGAACACAAAATAATATTTCAAAAAAGTTTAAATTTAGAAATTGCGCTAGACATTTATTTGATATTTTGAGAATTAATTTAAAATGTCTCATTTAAAAGAACTTTCTTTTCGCTTTGTTAAAATATACCAGGAGACAAAGACTCTCTTTACGTAATTCCTTTTATATTACCTTATTTTGAAATGTTGTTACACGTGTATACGTCATCAAGTTATTTTTATTTCGACGTTTCATTTGTGTTTTTATTAACGTTGTACGAATTTATTTGTTCTTTCGTTATTTAAAATAAAAATTATATCAATTTGTATAATTTGGCGAGTGGTTTGGCGATTTATATAATTTGGCGAAATTGTGCGACAGGATAATCAAGTAGTACCGCAGCGGATTTGGCGTTAAAATTCCCCAATCAAAGAGAAATGAATAGAAATTCGTTTATAGGGAGATCGCCACTGTTTTTTAAATTATAATTCAATCTTTCGAAATCTTTTTAAAGCCGATCAAATTAGCGTGCATTTAGAGTCTGCGGTGTCTGGACGGGGGTTGGCGAGCGTAGCTCGTAGGGGGCCGAGCCCCCTAGTCATATAAATAAAAACATACATTTATTTTACTTAAATAGGTGTCACAAATAAAAATCAAAATATGTTGACATGTTTCGGTGTAATAGTAAAAACCGTAATCATAACACACACATAATCAATAGAAATAAATGACACTGGGTACCAAAAAATAATCTAAAAACCAAAAAACATAAAAATGCAAACATTGCGCCCTCTATGATCTCAAATAACCTACGCTACCGCGGCTCCCTCTATCAGACTCCCTTTTTAAGTATTTATTAAGGAATTCCAACCATAAAATTGGAATATCAAAGGACAAAGAATCATTACACACAGTATCCCTCCTAGAATATATCTCAATAGATTCCCGGATGATATTGAGATATATTCTAGGAGGGATACTGTGTGTAATGATTCTTTGTCCTTTGATATTCCAATTTTATGGTTGGAATTCCTTAATAAATACTTAAAAAGGGAGTCTGATAGAGGGAGCCGCGGTAGCGTAGGCTGTTTGAGATCATAGAGGGCGCAATGTTTGCATTTTTATGTTTTTTGGTTTTTAGATTATTTTTTGGTACCCAGTGTCATTCATTTCTATTGATTATGTGTGTGTTATGATTACGGTTTTTACTATTAAACCGAAACATGTCAACATATTTTGATTTTTATTTGTGACACCTATTTAAGAAAAATAAATGTATGTTTTTATTTACAAATAAATTAGTACAACATTAATAAAAACACAAATAAAACGTCGAAATAAAAATAACTTGATGACGTAGGTACGTGTAACAACATTTCAAAATAAGCTAATATAAAAGGAATTAAGTAAACAGAATCTTTGTCTCTCGGTATTTTTTAACAAAGCGAAAAGAAAGTTCTTTTAAATGAGACATTTTAAATTAATCGTTTTTAATCTGACGTAATTTTGACCAAACTATTCTTTCTCTTTTTTAATATTCACGTGAAAATACTTGTGTTAGAAATGAAATATTATTTGCGCTTTCCTAAGAAAAATAGTTCAAAAGAATCCGCACAAAATATCAAATAAATGTCTAGCACAATTTCTAAATTTAAACCGTTTTGCAATATTATTTTGTGTTCGTTTTATGTAATAACTATAATGTGGCGTAAATATGACGTAATTTCTCCTATTTAAGACTTCTAACGCATGTTAATAAATTTATTATTTTACAAATTCCTTTCTCTCTTAAAATTCACGCGTAATTATAGTTTTATGACGTAATTTTTAATAAGTTCCTGCTTTTTGTACATAATTATTTAATTCTAATTCCAATGTTTTTTTCTGTTTATAATAGTCACGTGTAAATAAATTTTTAATTTATTATACGTATAAATATATATATATATTTTTTTTTTAAAACAAACATTATTGTTTCCGCTGTTTATACAGTTGGCAACAGTTTAAATTAATATCACTTTCTAAAATCTGTAAAAAATCTCTAGAAATGCTGAAAATTTGAATTTAAAATAGAAATAAAACCTCAAAAAATTAGCCAAATTAAAAAAAGAAATACAATCTGCACACCGGCAAATTCTAACGCATAAAAAGATCTAAAAATGATTACATTCCCATGTATAGTTTTTGCTGTTATAAAACTTTTTTAATGGAACGATTTTGTCCAACTTTAGCATTAAATATCTCTTAAAATAATTCTTCGATTTGAAAACTGTCTGCATCAGCGTGTTTATCAAACATTTCTCTATAATACCACCGATTTTCATATTTTTGTACGCAATATTTTTCTTAATATTAACGAAGAAAGACCTCCTGTCACAAAATATTCAAAACCGGTGGCGGTGACAGCGGTAGTTACTTTTTTTTAGAGTAGAGAGAAGAGAGATACATTTAAAATACATGTCTTTTACTCATTTCGTATAAAATTCTCACACACGCAATAGCAAGATGACTAAATATCTTATATTATTGATATTTATAAATTTATTTTACTTTTTTTTAAAGGCTGTTCTCAACAAGCGCAAAACGTTTTGACACATTTACAAATTCATTTTTTAACGGAAAGATGTAAAATTGGAAAATTTGACCAGGGAAGCGATTTGGAATCGAACTGTGTTTTCCATTTTTTGATCCACTAGGGGGCTCGGCCCCCTACGAGCTACGCTCGCCAACCTCATTCAGACACCGTAGACTCTAAATGCACGCTAATTTGATCGGCTTTAAAAAAATTTCGAAAGATTGAATTATAATTTAAAAAACAGTGGCGATCTCTCTATAAACGGATTTCTATTCATTTCTCTTTGATTGGGGAATTTTAACGCCAAATCCGTTGGGGTACTACTTGATTATCCCGTCGGCCAATTTTGCCAAATTATATAAATCGCCAAACCACTTGCCAAATTATACAAATTGAAATAATTTTTATTTTAAATAACGAAAAAACAAATAAATTAATACAACATTAATAAAAATACAAATAAAACGTCGAAATAACAATAACTTGATGACGTAGACACGTGTAACAACATTTCAAAATAAGCTAATATAAAAGGAATTAAGTAAACAGAGTCTTTGTCTCCTGGTATTTTTTAACAAAGTGAAAAGAAAGTTCTTTTAAATGAGACATTTTAAATTAATCGTTTTTAATCTGACGTAATTTTGACCAAACTATTCTTTCTCTTTTAGGTAGCTTTCTTTACAAAAAGCTACCTATTGCAGCCGTTCGGAGGAAAGCGATTTCAAAAAATTTTGGTATATTTTCATCGATCATGACCCCCAGACCCCGAAACCACCCTCCGTTCAAAATTGATATATATATATATATATATATATATATATATATATATATATCCATATATATATATATATATATATATATATATATATATATCCATATTACGCAATGGTTAATTATTTATTAAAAAAAAAAAAAAAAAAAAAAAAAAAAAAAAAAAAAAAAGCGGGGCTCTTGTATTATTACTATTTTTTTGTTATGTATTTTATGTGGATGTTGATTTGATATTTTATATGTAAGTTGGAGATTTTCATTAATATTATAATTAGCTTAATTATTCATTAATCTAATTTACAATTATTTGTTATTAAATTCTAATTTACTAAGGACAATATCATATTAATTACTAATAGTATGCCACTCTTAGTTTAATGTTTTTGAATGTCCCATATTCATACTTTATGGATTTTTATGGATGTCTGAAAATAATCCACATTCTATATTTGTGCGTTTTAAGTAATGGGATTTTAAGTATTATTTAACCTTCTATATACTTCCACATGTTTGATATTTCCTGTTCATTTTATAAATATCTTATATATAATTCATTAAAAAATAATTTTTGGATAATTTTTAATAATTATTTATATTAATTATTACTGAATTTATTTTGTTTTATAGCATATAGATATATGCTATATATTATCAATGTTCTAACATTATTTAATCTCTTAGTTTAGTTTAAATAATTTAGCTAATAGAACATATTGTATGCTTTTAAATTTTATTAACAATAGTTTTAAATACTTTGTGTGATTTATATTAGGTTTATAATTCTCTATATATAAGGATTTGTTTGGTTTTGCTGTTTAAACAGTTATTTACATTCAAAGCTTGCAAATTTTTATCTTGCGATAGATGTTTAATATAATTATTAATAGATGGCAGCACTAAAATTGTATCTTTCATATTGCTCTTATTTTTAATTTTTCTAGCTCCATTTTAGTTATATTTTATACACCAGGGTGTATTTTTAGCTAAATTTTGACGATATTGTTAAACTGTTATCTATTAATTTAATAGTGCATTTTAAATAATGTAATTAATTTCTATATATTTTATATTAGATTAAATTTGTTTTACAAGGTATTTCAAATATTATTTCAAAATGTATTAACTGCATCCTTTGGTATCATTTACTGTGATTTCTTAACTGTTTTATTCACCCTAATCTTTTTGATATACTGGAAGACATGTGCACATGGATTTTTGTAAAATACTGAAATATTAATCGGTATGGTGTTTATTATTTCTATTTTATATCCTATAAATATTTAAATACGTTTTATTGATTCTTCCATTTCATATTATTTGTTTCTATTCTGCTTTCATTTTTAATCAATTCACTTGATTTTAGTGGTTGTTCTATAATTCTCTATATATAAGGATTTGTTTGGTTTTGCTGTTTAAACAGTTATCTACATTCAAAAGCTTGCAAATTTTTATCTTGCGATATATGTTTAATATAATTATTAATAGATGGCAGCACTAAAATTGTATCTTTCATATTGCTCTTATATTTAATTTTTCTAGCTCCATTTTAGTTATATTTTATACACCAGGGTGTATTTTTAGCTAAATTTTGACGATATTGTTAAACTGTTATCTATTAATTTAATAGTGCATTTTAAATAATGTAATTAATTTCTATATATTTTATATTAGATTAAATTTGTTTTACAAGGTATTTCAAATATTATTTCAAAATGTATTAACTGCATCCTTTGATATCATTTACTGTGATTTCTTAACTGTTTTATTCACCTTAATCTTTTTGATATACTGGAAGACATGTGCACATGGATTTTTGTAAAATACTGAAATATTAATCGGTATGGTGTTTATTATTTCTATTTTATATCCTATAAATATTTAAATACGTTTTATTGATTCTTCCATTTCATATTATTTGTTTCTATTCTGCTTTCATTTTTAATCAATTCACTTGATTTTAGTGGTTGTTCGGGCACAGGGGAAAATTAATTTTAGCTTTAGCTTATTTCTCCCACAGAAAACAACCATTTTGCTTATATCATTGAATTCTGTGCCCTCGATAACGTAATTCAATGTATAAGCTTTTCAATTTTTGTCGGTGTCCACTTTTTTCTTTTTTCTTCCATAATAATTCTTATAATATTTTTTTTTTTAATACTTACAGCTTTAATTCATAATAATTGACGGTGGCAGGTTATGTTTAATTAATGGTAATATATATATATATATATATATATGACCTATGTCACACTGTAACTCTCGTATTTATGAACCGATTTGGATGTAATTCGGTGTGTACATAGTACATACAAATGTCTCGACCGAGTTCGTTGGCCAGCTTCATCCGCCATTTTGTTTAAAAATGGCGGCCATTTAAAAATTTAAAAAAAATTTAAAATTTGAAATGTGGTACCAAAAAATTGAAAATGGAATAATATTTTTTTCTTATGTATTTGACCTTTATACAAAGACTCCGTAGCAGTTTTTGTTTCGTCTATATCTTAAAAAATGGCTGAGTTATAGCATTTTGAATTTCTAGCGAAGCTGACATTTTGAAACGTCCTGAATTTTGTCACGCGATAAAAGGCGTATTTATGAACCGATTTGGATGTAACTTCGTTTATACATAGTACAGACCAATGTCTCGACCGAGTTCGTTGGCCAGCTTCATCCGCCATTTTGTTTAAAAATGGCGGCCATTTAAAATTAAAAAAAAAATTTAAATTTGAAATGTGGTACCAAAAAATTGAAAATTGAAAAAATATTTTTTTCTTATGTGTTTGACCTCGATAAAAAGATTCGGGAGCAGTTTTTGTTTCGTCTATATCTTAAAAAATGGCTGAGTTATAGCATTTTGAATTTCTAGTGTGGCTGACATTTTGAAACGCCC
Source organism: Maratus speciosus (assembly GCA_963932465.1). Taxonomy (NCBI): domain Eukaryota; kingdom Metazoa; phylum Arthropoda; class Arachnida; order Araneae; family Salticidae; genus Maratus; species Maratus speciosus. The sequence goes on along the minus strand of OZ010797.1, from coordinate 233,260,791 downwards.
TGACTTTTGCCACGTGATAACAGACGTATTTATGAACCGATTTGGATGTACCTTGGTGTGTACATAGTACATACAAATAACTCAACCGAGTTCGTTGGCCAGCTTCATCCACCATCTTGTTTCAAAATGGCGGCCATTTAAAAAAATTTTAAAAAATTTAAAAAAAATTAAATTTAAAATGAGATACCAAAAAATTGAAAGATGAAAAAGAGTTTTTTCGTATGTGTTTGACCTTAATACAAAGATTTCGGAACAGGTTTTGTTTTGTCTATATCTAAAAAAATGGCTGAGTTATAACATTTTGAATTTCTATTGTGGCTGACATTTTAAAACGACCTGATTTTTGTCACGCGATAACAGGAGTATTTATGAATCGATTTGAATGTAACTTGGTCTGTACATAGTACATACCAATGTCTCGACCGAGTTCGTTGGCCAGCTTCATTCGCCATCTTGTTTCAAAAGGGTTGCCATTTAAAAAAAATGTAATTTAAAATTTAAAATGAGGTATTAAAAAATTCGAAAATGAAAATGATTTTTTTTATGTGTTTGGCCTTGATACAAAGATTCTGGAGCAGTTTTTGTTTCTGAAAATTTGTTCTTTTGTTTATATCTTAAAAAGTGGTTGAATTATAGCACTTTGAATTTCTATCATGGTTAACACTTTGAAACGATCTTGTATTTGTCTCGCGATACCACACGTATTCGCCTATTTCGATGGAAGAAGCCATGTGGATAGTATACATCAATATCTCGACCAATTTCGCTGGCCAGCTTCATCAGCCATCTTGTTTCAAAATGGCGGCCATTAAATTAAAAATATATATATTTAAAGTGAGGAGCAAAAAAATTAGAAATTGAAAAAGGTTTCTTTGTTAAGTATTTGACCTTGATATAAGGATTCAGGAGCATTTTTTGTTTGTCTTTATCTTAAAAAATGGCTCAGATATAGCAGTTTCAATTTCTAACGTGGGTGACATTTTTAAAAATCTGATTTTTTGCCTGCGACAGCACTCGTATATATCAACCGATTCCGATGTGAGTGAGCATGTGCACAGCAATTACTAAGGTCTCGACCAAGTTCACTGGTTAGCCTCATCCACCATGTTGTCTTAAAATGGCAGGCACATTAAGAAATCGCCGAATTTGGCAGCCAAATATAAGTTACTTTAAATAAAAGCAGCTTGGATAAAGCTGACTAATTTCGCGAAATTCTCATTCATAATGATTTAGTATTGATAAAAATTAGTATTGAATCTCCTACATTCGGTTTCCACTTAATTGAGCTTCGTGTGTTTGAATAATATAAGTTGGCTTTTTTAAAATAAGGAATATGAAAGCTACCTCTTCCTCCCGGCACTGGCCGGAAGGACTTTTTAATATTCACGTGAAAATACTTGTGTTAGAAATTAAATATTATTTGCGCTTTCCTAACAAAAATAGTTGAAAAGTATCCTCTTAAAATATCAAATAAATGTCTAGCGCAATTTCTAAATTAGGTAGATTTCGTAAGAAATACTACCTATTGTAGTCGTTACCATAGTGCGACTTTTGAAAAATTCCTTCATAACTTTTCATTATAGGACCCTAGGAACCCAAAACCACCCCCACCTAAAAAGTTTATATATGTATGTATGTACTAAATTTTGTCCGCACGATAAAAGTCGCAATTATGCACGGATCGTCTTCAAACTCGCCAACAACTTTGAGATGGCTAATATCTCGGTGGGGATTGAAAATGGGCAAAATCAGCCCATTGGGAATTCAAATGGGGAGGGTTCAAAATTTTGAATACCGTCTTAACAAGATTCTGATAAAAACAGCTCTTACACAACAATAACAGGGAAAAATAAATATTTTCGTTATAGCAGTTGCCAACAATAAAAAAAAAACTATAAAATTAATTCTCACCACAACAATTGCTTTTATATTGAAAGATTTTCACGTGAAAATAAAAAATTAAATAAATAGTTTGACGAATTGAAAACAAATTGAATATTACGTCATAAGTTTTCTAGAGCAAGATTTCAGTATGAAAACTCAAAATGGAATAAATAGTTTGACGAATAAAATAAAAAAAAAATATTGCGTCATATTGGAAATATAATGGACCTCAGCAGGTGAATATGTAACGTCATGTGAGTTTGAAGAAAGGTATTAAAACATGATAAAAACCCGACTATGGAAATATTAACATATTTTAACACTTTGAGGTTCTCTGAATTTGCTTTAGCCATTTTTAAACCTATTCCATATACATGCGTGTGTGTATTCGTGTATATTAGAATTTTCACAAAATGTTTAGCTCCCTAGAGCTCATTCTTACTGAAGGAACTGGGTTTATCTCTAATCTTGATTTAAGTTTTGTTGGTGAATTTAGTACTTAACTTCGAAATCTACCTCCGCCTGTAGGGCCGAGCCGGCATCGATTTTTTAAACCGTTTTGCAATATTATTTTGTGTTCATTTTATGTAATAACTGTAATGTGACGTAAATATGACGTAATTTCTCCTATTTAAAATTTCTAACGCATGTTAATAAATTTATTGCTTTACAAATTCCTTTCTCTCATAAAATTCACGTGTAATTATAGTTTCTATGACATAATTTTTAATAAGTTCCTGCTTTTTCTACATAATTATTTAATTCTAATTCCAAATGTTTTTTTCTGTTTATAATAGTCACGTGTAAATAATTTTTTAATTTATTTACACGTATAAATATATATATATATATTTTAAAGCAAACATTATTGCTTCCGCTGTTTATACAGTTGGCAACAGTTTAAATTAATATCACTTTGTAAAATCTGTTAAAAGTATCTCTAGAAATACTGAAAACCTGAATTTAAAATAGAAATAAAACCTCAAAAAATTAGTCAAAATAAAAATAATTAATGCAATCTGCACTCCGGCAAATTCTAACGCATAAAATGATCTAAAAATGATTAAATTCCTATGAACAGTTTTTGATCCTATAAAACTTTTTTAGTGGAACGATTTTGTCCAACTTTAGCATTAAATATCTCTTAAAATAATTCTTCGATCTAAAAACTGTCTGCATCAGCGTGTTTATCAAACATTTCTGTATACTACTACCGATTTTCATATTTTTGTATGCATTATTTTTCTTAATATTAACGAAGAAAGACCTCCGGTCACAAAAAAATCAAAACCGGCGGCGGTGACAGCGGTAGTTACTTTTTTTAGAATTGAGAGAAAGGGGGCTCGGCCCCCTACGAGCTACGCTCGCCAACCCCCGTCCAGACACCGTAGACTCTAAATGCACGCTAATTTGATCGGCTTTAAAAAAATTTCGAAAGATTGAATTATAATTTAAAAAACAGTGGCGATCTCTCTATAAACGGATTTCTATTCATTTCTCTTTGGTTGGGGAATTTTAACGCCAAATCCGTTGCGGTACTATTTGATTATCCCGTCGACCAATTTCGCCAAATTATATAAATCGCCAAACCACTCGCCAAATTATACAAATTGACATAATTTTTATTTTAAATAACGAAAAAACAAATAAATTAGTACAACATTAATAAAAATACAAATAAAACGTCGAAATAAAAATAACTTGATGATGTAGACACGTGTAACAACATTTCAAAATAAGCTAATATAAAAGGAATTAAGTAAACAGAGTCTTTGTCTCCTGGTATTTTTTAACAAAGTGAAAAAAAAAAAGTCTTTTAAATGAGACATTTTAAATTAATCGTTTTTAATCTGACGTAATTTTGACCTAACTATTCTTTCTCTTTTTAATATTCACGTGAAATTACTTGTGTTAGAAATTAAATATTATTTGCGCTTTCCTAACAAAAATACTTGAAAACTATCCTCTTAAAATATCAAATAAATGTCTAGCGCAATTTCTAAATTTAAACCGTTTTGCAATATTATTTTTGTTCATTTTATGTAATAACTGTAATGTGACGTAAATATGACGTAATTTCTCCTATTTAAGACTTCTAACGCATGTTAATAAGTTTATTGCTTTACAAATTCCTTTCTCTCATAAAATTCACGTGTAATTATAGTTTTTATGACATAATTTTTAATAAGTTCCTGCTTTTTGTACATAATTATTTAATTCTAATTCCAAATGTTTTTTTCTGTTTATAATAGTCACGTGTAAATAATTTTTTAATTTATTTACACGTATAAATATATATATATATATATATATATTTTAAGCGAACATTATTGCTTCCGCTGTTTATACCGTTGGCAACAGTTTAAATTAATATCACTTTCTAAAATCTGTTTAAAATATCTCTAGAAATGCTGAAAATATGAATTTAAAATAGAAATAAAACCTCAAAAAATTAGTCAAAATAAAAAAATTAATGCAATCTGCACTCCGGCAAATTCTAACGCAAAAAAAATGATCTAAAAATGATTAAATTCCTATGAACAGTTTTTGCTCCCATAAAACTTTTTTAGTGGAACGATTTTGTCCAAATTTAGCATTAAATATCTCTTAAAATAATTCTTCGATCTGAAAACTGTCTGCATCAGCGTATTTATCAAACATTTCTGTATAATACTACCGATTTTCATATTTTTGTATGCATTATTTTTCTTAATATTAACGAAGAAAGACCTCCGGTCACAAAAAAATCAAAACCGGCGGCGGTGACAGCGGTAGTTACTTTTTTTAGAATTGAGAGATAGGGGGCTCGGCCCCCTACGAGCTACGCTCGCCAACCCCCGTCCAGACACCGTAGACTCTAAATGCACGCTAATTTGATCGGCTTAAAAAAAAATTCGAAAGATTGAATTATAATTTAAAAAACAGTGGCGATCTCTCTATAAACGGATTTCTATTCATTTCTCTTTGATTGGGGAATTTTAACGCCAAATCCGTTGCGGTACTACTTGATTATCCCGTCGACCAATTTCGCCAAATTATATAAATCGCCAAACCACTCGCCAAATTATACAAATTGACATAATTTTTATTTTAAATAACGTAAAAACAAATAAATTAGTACAACATTAATAAAAATACAAATAAAACGTCCAAATAAAAATAACTTGATGACGTAGACACGTGTAACAACATTTCAAAATAAGCTAATATAAAAGGAATCAAGTAAACAGAGTCTTTGTCTCCTGGTATTTTTTAACAAAGTGAAAAAAAAAGTCTTTTAAATGAGACATTTTAAATTAATCGTTTTTAATCTGACGTAATTTTGACCAAACTATTCTTTCTCTTTTTAATATTCACGTGAAAATACTTGTGTTAGAAATTAAATATTATTTGCGCTTTCCTAACAAAAATACTTGAAAACCATCCTCTTAAAATATCAAATAAATGTCTAGCGCAATTTCTAAATTTAAACCGTTTTGCAATATTATTTTGTGTTCATTTTATGTAATAACTGTAATGTGACGTAAATATGACGTAATTTCTCCTATTTAAGACTTCTAACGCATGTTAATAAGTTTATTGCTTTACAAATTCCTTTCTCTCATAAAATTCACGTGTAATTATAGTTTTTATGACAATTTTTAATAAGTTCCTGCTTTTTGTACATAATTATTTAATTCTAATTCCAAATGTTTTTTTCTGTTTATAATAGTCACGTGTAAATAATTTTTTAATTTATTTGCACGTATAAATATATATATATATATATATTTTTTTTTTTTGAAGCAAACATTATTGCTTCCGCTGTTTATACAGTTGGCAACAGTTTAAATTAATATCACTTTCTAAAATCTGTTTAAAATATCTCTAGAAATGCTGAAAATCTGAATTTAAAATAGAAATAAAACCTCAAAAAATTAGTCAAAATAAAAAAATTAATGCAATCTGCACTCCGGCAAATTCTAACGCATAAAATGATCTAAAAATGATTAAATTCCTATGAACAGTTTTTGCTCCTATAAAACTTTTTTAGTGGAACGATTTTGTCCAACTTTAGCATTAAATATCTTTTAAAATAATTCTTCGATCTGAAAACTGTCTGCATCAGCGTGTTTATCAAACATTTCTGTATAATATTTTTCTTAATATTAACGAAGAAAGACCTCCGGTCACAAAAAATTCAAAACCGGCGGCGGTGACAGCGGTAGTTACATTTTTTTTAGAATTGAGAGATAAATTACCTATTGAGTTATAAGCGATTTTGATCACGTGACATGGCATTCTTCTCCCCTTACTGACTGGATTTTCTTCTTCCGTTCGGAAGTTCGGTTCAAAATGCCAACTTTGACAGTATTTTCTGAAGGATCTATTGCGTTTATAAGAAAACGGAATAAACATTTCGATGACATATAGTTTCTGAATAACACCTTCTAGTTTCATGCGTTTCTGAACAAAAATGAATTAAAACTTATCAGGAAGTTGACCCTTTGGATTTGAGAACAGCCTTAATTAATTTTTGCAATTATTGCATTTTCCATGTTTAAAAAGAAATATAAGTAATGGCAGTTCTAAGCAAAAATGTCGATTCTTGCAAGATACAGTATGCATCGATCATCGATGCAGTGTTGTGTAGTACCCGGTATAGGAACAATAAATGGATTGTACCTGAATCGTCATCCAGTGACCATTTATGCTCTCCTCCTCATCCGCTATATTTTCGGAAATGTCCAGATGCTGGATGCAAGACTTGTCCATATGCCTCTCAGTCACAAATTTCTCAGATCCTAATTTTTATAATTTCTGTAAAGCCTTTAATGTAATTTATTGTATAAAGTGTAACTTATGCAATTTGAAATATATATGTCAAACATCAGGTCCAATACACAGTCGAATCAATCAACATCGTTCAGACTCTAATAATAATAATAAAGCAAAAAATATACAGTCTACAGCTGAAATTCAGCATTTTCATAAACATAAATTTAAAAATGCCACAATTGAAATCATGCAAATTCTAAAAAATAAATCAGAACGTCTTCATATGGAGTCATCATATATGAAATATTCAGGGCTCCCAAATGGTCCCCTTTTTCCCCCCCAAAGTCCCATTTTTTAAAAAAGGCCCCCTTTAGTCCCCTTTTATGCATTTTGGTCCTCCTAGTCCCCTTTTCAGTGACTGAAAAAAATCACCGCAAAATCAAAAGAATTCTAAAAATCGCCAAAAGCTCAAAAATCGTAGAGGACAAAATTTGTTACAGTGGGCTAAAGTGTTGTAACTGGAATTCTTCCATGAATGTTAAAAAATGACCTTTGAATACGGAGACATTTTAAGAAACTCAGTAAGAAATCTCATTAAAATCCTAAAAACTAAAAAATCGCAGAACACAAAAGTTACTATGTTAAGCTACTGCCTTTACCAGTCTTCAAAGACCGAGCATTTGTGTACTCCCCCCCAAAAAAAATTTCAAATGGAGAGAAGCATTGAATTAGGAGGAGACAAAAGATTCAAACTAAAAAAAAAAATGAATTTAAAGCTCACAACTCTGAATCATTTAAAAGGAAATGGATAGAGTAAAATGCCTTTTTGCATATTTTTAATTGGAATGCAATTTCTTTCAAACAAGACGATATACCTCTACAGAAAACTTTCGGTTGAATCAAGAATTGAAATATTTCTTCCTTTCTCATTATTTATTTTTCATACTATTTAAAATTGTTTAACAGTGTAATTTATAACTGAAAACAATGCTACAATACATATTTAAACATCCAAATTATCATAACATATTTTCTTTGGCTTAAAAACTTCTTAACTTCTTTCCTTGAATTCCTGAAAAATGAAAAAACGTCCTGAAATGTCCTGAAATATGGTAAAATGCCCTGAAATTTTGCGAGTTTTGTACACAAACAGTCATGATTTTTCCGTGAATATATATATATATTTGTTTTTTTTTTGCAGAATTGCACAAAATCAGTACTTTGGAATTAATAGGTGTTTAGAGTCAGAAAATAGTGAAACGTTTTGTAATCTGATGATGAAAAACTCACAAATTTCGTCAGGTGATCGCACACACACACACACACACACACAAAAAAAAAAAAAAAAAAAAAAAAAAAAAAATCGGGAATTTGTCAGTCGGACAGGAAGAAAAATTGCAAATTTTGTTAATTGGTCGGTGAAAAAAATTGCAATAGTCTTCAACCAATTTCTTAAAAAATAGGGAATGTCGTCTGTCATTAGCTGAAATTCGTGAATTTCGGCAAACAATTGTGGGGGAAAAAATACGAATTTCGACAAATGGTCGTGGGGAAAAAAATCTCGAATTTCGGCAAACGTTCCCGAGAAAAAAAATCTCGAGTTTCAGCAAACGATCGCGTAAAAAAATTCTCGAGTTTCAGCAATCGATCACGGGAAAAAAATGTCGAACTTTGGCTAGTGATTGCAGAAAAAAATCTCAAACTTCGACAACTGATCGTGGGGAAAAAAAGTAGCATGCAGGTAAATGTGTCCTGAAATTGTCCTCAAATATTGGAAAAAGTATGTCCTGAAATATCATCTAGGATCAGTACTACCCCTGTATTTATTACCCAGGGCCGGTGCAACCATCGGTCAAACGGAGCGAGTGCCCAGGAATGCCCCTGTAGAATTCGAAATAACGTTTCCTTGGTATATTTTTTTATCTGCATTTGTTTTTAAATGTTTTTTCATGATAAAGAAAAAAGTGAGTATTAACTTTATTTCTTACAGGCAAAGTTGATATAATTTTCGGGGAATGTATAGATTTGGTGAAAGTAACTGTGAACGTAAAAATTAAATATTTAAAGTATTGTAAATTATAGAAGATTTTTCAAAATCGAAAATAATTATGCCTATCACATGTGAAATTAGTGGTATTTTGGTACATTTATTATCTATGTTATATGAGGGTGTGAGTTTCAAAACTCGCCTTATCAAAAATTGAGTTGTCTCAATAAATTTATTCTTGCATTGAAAAAACACAACAGTCTGCAAAAAAAACTAGTTTTATCTTGTATTTCAGCCCTTGTAAAATCTTGATCTACAGTGAAAACCAATAGACGCAGTTAGAGGTTTTTTGCAATTTCCCCAGATTTGATTTTCTGGATAAGGTGCGTTTTGAAATTCATGTCGTCATATATTATTCTATGATGTATACAATTTAAAAGTAAATTTTATTAGATCAGTCTGGCAGTATACGTTAGATCCCATTAACCCCTTTGCCAGGGCCCTGTGCAATATTGCACCGGCCTGCTAACTGCTTATTACCTTATAAAAAGCAAAATCCTTTTTTATGTTCTTGGAAACAATACGAAATTGTCAGAATTCTCATTATTATACATTATTATTTATTCTCATTATATTCAGAATTTGTTCATTTTATATAGACTGATTTTCAAATGCTGTTTACTTATCTTATTTAATCAATCACGAAAACAGCCATTAAATGTCTGAACAGCAGCTGATTATACCTTAAAATCCCTCAGTAAAGTGGAAATGAATGGAAATTTGTTTACAGTGAGATCATCACTGGTTGTTTAATTATTATTCAAATCTTCCATAATCTTTTTAAAGTGGATCAAATTAGCGTGTTTTTTGAGTCTGCAGTGTCTGAACGGTATTTGTCGAGTGTAGCTCGTAGGTGACAGAGCCGCCTAGTTTATCAGAAGAAAGTATTGGAATCATGAAAATAATTTCCAGTTTTTGATAGATTTATATGTTTTAGGTTGACCTGAATACGATTTGACTATTTTTAAAAATCTCTCTCTATTTGTGATACGAAATTTGTAGCTACTCTATCTCACAGGCATGAAAGAGTTCCTCCTAAAGGAGGAATTCCACCTTTTTAAAAGCAAATTTGGACATTCTCTGGATTGATGCAAAAATGCAAAGAAAATATTACAAGCATGGGGGAGGGGGGGGGTCTAGAAAACTTAATTAGACATTTTATCTGCTGAAATCCTTGGAGTTAGTTCCCGAATTGCTGTACTATCAAATCAAAGGCGAGCTTTTATTATAAGCATCTGAGTCATGTAAATTAAGTTCTTTAACTGGGGAAATGAAGTTTCCAAAGGGTGCTTTTTGGAATAGAATATTTTATTCTATTTATAAAACACATCTGGGTAATTTCAGTGATGTATTTTTGGAAATGTATTTCTGAAGTAAAGATCAATTTGGTATGCATATATTTAGCATGGAGATTTTTTTTTTAAAGTAAAGTCTTAAACAGTCAAATCGTTCAAAATACTACATTCATTTTGAAAAATTAATCTCTGTACTTCACATAAGTTCATCAGATACATTTGGATGAATTTATACATTTGTTATTTATTTATTTTCTTTTAATACTTTCTAAGTTACAAAAAGAAAATAACAATCATATGTACAGTTATAATTAATTTTATTGTATGAATAACTATTAAAATGTGTCTAAATTGTACGAGTTTGGCGTTATTGTTTAGAGGGAAAAAATTTACCACCTTTTTTCTCATTTCCCACTTTCATGCCTGATCTCAAAACTAAAGCATGAAATTTCATCAAATGCCATATTTAATTAGACTTTAGCACAAATAGGTGCTGACTAGGTTTTGGTGTATACGGGCCAACAGGTGGCATTGCTATGTTACATTTTTCACAATTTACATGATAATTATACCTTAGTATACCTTACCTTTGTTAGGGTAAAATTCCATCAAACTTCACATTCATTTAATCCTTGGCATAAATTCGTAACTGATTAGATTTTTCTGTATTTCATGACAGGTGACAGGCACTACTGGATTGCAATTTTAATTACTTCTGTGAAAGCCAGAATGCGGCATGTTTGGGATTAAATTTCACCAGATTTGATACGTAAGATGATTATTTATAACTGATGATTCAATATTGGCTTTGATCACTCCCCACGGGGCTTTGCCATACTAGACGTTTTCCGATGAACATTATAGCTTATCCTAGCTTCTGTTGTGTAGAAAGAAACTAAATTTTATGTTTGAGGAAAATAATATATATATATTAATCTAATTTTAAATTTTAATATCCAACAGGAATCATTATTATGCTGTGCTCTTTTTATTCACTAATCACTGTTATTTTTTACCTATAAAGAGAAATATCAAGGTGAATGCCGAAATATTGAATACTTTTTATATTCTTGCAGTAGGATATTTAAATGTGTTTCTATAAAGCTGTGTACATTGTTTAATGACATCTCATAAAGATAACCATCTAACATATTTTCTGGAGTAATTTTAAAAATTTACTTGCATATTTAGGAAAATTAGTGCAATGTTTTTACTCATGATCCTCTTTTAGTCTACTTTTTAAATAAAAATGCCCCCCTCCCCCCCAAAGTTCCCTTTTTAAATAAAAATGGTCCCCCAAAGTTCCCTTTTTAAATAAAAATGGTCCCCCAAAGTCCCCTTTTTAAATAAAAATGGTCCCCTTTCCCCCTTTTTGAGGACTAAAATGTGTTGGGAGCCCTGAATATTACAACACCATTTATCCATATGGACTTAATAGTGAAATATTTAACAGATCTGTTAGTCTTTTCATCTATAAATATATAATACTATTGATAAATAATACTGTGATGAAAAATCTTAAATGTGTAAACAATATAACGACACATGATTTCAAAGATCTTTTTAATAATATAGATTTTATAGATCTACATAATATAATAAATGCATTATTTAAAAAGCATCATCATAAACGGAAAAGTGTGGCAAACTGATTCCAGAAGATAGTCGCCGTTATGGTTATAATATCATTCAATCTTCCGTAACCTGATAATATTTTTTAAACAGGGCACATTACTATATTTTTAGAGGCTGTGAAACCTGAACGAGGGTTGCCCTATTATAATATAAAATTATGATACTTTTGTGTTATCCGGACGCCACTGATCGCCAAATTCTTGTCAAATCCTTGTGCAGCAATCTCTAAAATGTATGAAAATCGTTAAAACCCCAAACATTAACCGATGTATGATCGCTACGCACCCATTAAACCGAAAAAAAAAAAAAAAACTGAATGCAGGAAATTCATTGTGAAGCAGCCTCTAAAATTTATGAAATTCGTTAAAACCCCGCGCCAATTAAATCGAAAAAAAAAAAAATCACTGGATGCATGAAATTCGTTGCGCAGCAGTCTCTAAAATTTATGAAATTCGTTAAAACCCCAATCACAAACCGATGTATGAGCGCTATGCGCCCATTAAACTGAAAAAAAAAAAAAAAAAAAAAAAAAAACACTGTATACATGAAACTCGTTGTGCAGTAGTCTCTGAAATGTATGAAATTCGTTTATCCTCCCCCCCCTCAAAATCGCTAACCGATATATACCATTAAACCAATATATATATATATAGGTATATACCAGGTGTCCTAAAAAGGACTGACTTATTTTAAAATTCAATAACTTGCAAACGGTGACAGATATTTAAAAAATTCTTGCAGGAGGTTTATGCATAAGGTCAAAAGTTTTATTACAGTGATTTTCGATTTTAGTTCGAATTACAAACAATAGATGGCGCTGTAAGCAATAGTCGCTAAATACAAGCTCGATTTTTGGTCCTTTCTCTTGTTCTATGCGGAAAAAGAAGATGGGAATGTATTATCCGGGCCACGAAGTACCAAAAATCGAGCCTGAATTTATCGTCTTTTGATCGCAGCGCCATCTATTGTTTGTAATTCGAACTAAAATTGAAAATCACTGTAAAAAAACTTTTGACCTTATGCATAGCCCTCCTGCAAGAATTTTTTAAAGATCTGTCACCGTTTACAAGTTATTGAGTTTTAAAATCAGTCAGTCCTTTTTAGGACACCCGGTATATATATATATATCCCTGGATGCATGAAATTCATTTTGCAGCAATATCTAAAATGAAAGAAATTTGTTAAAACTGAGATCAATATAATATATCTAAATGCATTCCAATATCCGCCATAATAACGTAAAAGTATCCTAACTAATCCTATTTAATCCTAACTATCCTAATTTTATATACCCAATATTTCATTATTATATTGTAATATTTTACAAAATTTAAAAATACCTAAAATATATTAACATAAATATTTAAATAAAATATGACAAACTACAAAGAATTTGTTTTATAATGAAAGTATGAAACAGTAACTCACGTTATTGAAGATCACAAAATACAAGGTAGCCATAATTAAACTGACAGTACTCAGAGTGTTCTCTAGCGCGATGTAATTGAGAGAATGACGCCAAATTTTGTGAGAAGATTAAACAAAACGGGGGACGAAGGATTCCGCGAAAAAAAAAATTAGTTCCAAAAGTCACCGCTAGGCGAATATGTGGCGCTCTGTAACAGAAAAGAGAGTTTTAACAAATGCATAATCAATACTGAAATAAAATTACCTTTTATTTAGCGCATTTTACGATTTTAGTATTGATTCTTCATTTTTAAAAATCTCTTTTCTGTTGCACAGCGCCACATATTCCACTAGCGGTGACTTTTGGAACTAAATTTTTTTTCGCGGAATCCTTCGTAACCCCTTCTTGTTATATCTTCTCACAAAATTTGGCATCATTCTCTCAATTAGATCGCGCTACAGAACACTCTGAGTACTGTCAGTTTAATTATGGCCACCTTGTATATTAACAGAAATTATTGAAGATCACAAAATATGTTAACAGAAATATTTAAATAAAACTTGACATAAACTACAAAGAATTTATTTCACAACTAGGGGGGCTCTGCCCCCTGCAAGCTACGCTCGCCAACACCCGTTCAGACACCGCAGAATCTAAAATCACGCTAATTTGATCGGTTTTTAAAAGATTAGAGAAGATTGAATTATAATGAAAAAACCTATAGCGATCCCCCTGTAAACGGGTTTCCATTCAATTCCCTTTGATTGCGAAAATTTAAGGCTGAATCAGTTGCTGTTAAGACATACAATGGTTGTTTTCGTGTTTGATTAAAGAAGATCAGTTAAACATTAGAAAAGAAGCTAAAATTAAATGAATTAAGTAAAGAGTCTTTGCCGACCGGTACTTTTTAACAGCGTTATAAAACGATTGATATAATACAATTTACTGCTTTAACCCTTTGAAGGGCGGTGGTTCATTTTTGGACCACTTAATTTTAATTCTTAAATGCCACATTGGCACCAGAATATTGGAATGAAATTTTTTCTTTTATTAAGTAAGTGAACAAAAGCATTTTCGTATTTCGAAATTTGTTTGTAAATTCCGGTGCCATTCACTGATTTCAACATTTTACGAATAGAAGTACCTTGCCCCTGAAAGGGTTAAACGCATATTAATGTATTTATTATTTTAAAGTTTCTTTTCTCTTTTAATATTCACGTGTAAATACAATTTTCAAGGCATAATTTTCAATATTTTCCTGCTTTTAACACGTACTCATTTAATAGTAATTTTAAAGTTTTTTTTCCTGTTTTTAATAGCCATGTGTAAGTAAATTTGTAATCGTTAGGAAATAGTATTCTTTGCACTGTTTTTAGAATTGAAAACAATTTCTATAATAATAGCACGAGTCATATGACTATCATCAACAGTTCCTTCGCTTTTCATAAGAAAGGTTTCCATTTTGATTAAAGAATCAAAGTTATTTTTTCGAATAAAACTATATAAAAGTTGCTATGATCGCAAAGAATTCTTGGTACTTTTATGTTAGCAGGGTTCAAATCTCGCCAATAGCTTTTTTTGGTACTTTTCCGTTATACGGACACCATGCCAAAATGTATGCTAATGCACCAATTATTTCAACTCTGATCGTGAAAAGGATTTTTGGTACTACTTAGTTATCCCGTCGACAAAAATCTATCGCCAAACTATAAGATTAAATGCCTATAATGGTTGATCGTAAATGTCACATTCACTTGACTTTAAGCAAGTTACACATGTTTACGTTATCAAGTGATTTTCATTTCGACGTTTTATTTGTATTTTTATTAATGTCATACTAATTTATTTGTTCTTTCGTTATTTAAAATATAAATTATGTCAATTTGTATAATTTGTCGAATGGTTTGGCGATTTATATAATTTGGCGAAATTGGTCGACGGGATAACTAAGTAGTACCGGATTTTTACTGTAAACCATGCGAAACATTGTGATTTGCTATTATTTGCTGTACTTTATTATATAACAGTTTTTTGTTCACTTATTTTAAGTATATATTTGTGATTTAGTAAAATAGTTCGTAAAAGTCTGTAGTTTCCAAATGTTATATTTTTAAAAGGCTCACTTTACTATCGACAGTGTTTTTTCTTTTATTTTTCAAATATTTCAATTCACGTGATTTTCATTTTGTGCCAACTATTACGCTTGACGACAATGGTGTCCGTATAACGGAAGCGTACCATTTTTTTGTTTTAAACTCGTAAGTTAGCATTTTTTTATTTTTCGAATGGTAAATTAAACGAGTGGTACTATACTTGGTTATCCCATTGACCAAAAATCCATCGCCGTACTATAAGATTAAATGCCAATAATGGTTGATCATAAATGTCACATTCACTTGACTGTAAGGAAGTTACATGTGTTTACGCCATCAAGTGATTTTTATTTCGACGCTTTATTTGTATTTTTATACTAATTTATTTAGTCTTTTGTTATTTAAAATAAAAATTACGTCAACTTGTATAATTTGGCGAGTGGTTTGGCGATTTATATAATTTGGCGCTATTGGTCATTTGCTTTGAATTTGAAATTAAATGTCATGATTTCTTGCATTGCTTAATATTTAACACAGATGTCATATAAGCACCGGGTTTGGCGTGATTTTTTTGTACGACAATTTGGTGAAAACCTCGTTTTCGAATACCACTTACATTATTTATTTTAAATTATTTTCTATTGTTTTAAATTATTTTCTATTTTTAAAGTGAAATAACAATAAATAAAAAAAATTAATTAATAACTACAGAACAAAGAAATTTGTAACTTTTTTTTTTTAAATAAAAAGAAAATTAATGTAAATAAACATTTATTAATGAATAAGCAACAATAGTCGGGTTACCATGTCAGGCAAAATAACGCCATTTTGGCGCCAATTAGGTACCCCGGTGCGTATATGACATCTGAGCCTAATATTTTTCTTTTCGTTTCGCTCCAAAAAAAAAAAAAAAAAAAAAAGAAAGAAAGAAAGAAGTGAAAGCCATTAATTTTAAATGTTTCAGTTTGAAAGGAAAGTTTTGTATTAAATAAAATGATAACGAAATACAAAAAAAAAAAGCATTTTTCTTAGGGAGATTTAAGGGAGGCCAAACTGGTCGCCAAATTAATTTAAAATTATAACCTCTTTTGAAATATGAAAAAAAATATCTGTTATGATTGAAATTTGAGTTGCCATCATTAGAAAAAAGTATTTAAAATTAGAAAAAAATTAATATTTCGAAAACTAATTCGAATTTAAAAATTCTAATACCAGTTTTGAGATCTGTGGATCAATACGGATTTTTGGTGTTAATTTCATCGCAAAGTATTCCATATTTCAGGAGAAATCGACTTGAAACATAATCAGTTGTTTAATCAGTCGTTTCCTAGAATCGTTACATAAATTCGTTTCAATTCAGTCGTTTCATAATATCCGTTTCATAAATTCGTTTCATTAGGATTTTATATATATAATGTAGATATAAAATTAGGAAAAATTAAATTAAGCAAATTATGTTATTTAGATAAAATTATAGTAGAATGTCCTAAAGAATAGCTTTAAAATTTTATTATTCGAGAGAATTTTGGACAGAAACTTCAGGAACATAATATTATTTTAAATCACGAACTATTTGTTTGCTTCTCTAACTCGGCGAAGCAAATCCATCCAGGCGAGAATCATCAATTTCTGTAATATAAATCGCTGTTATTTGCATGTCACCTCTCTTTTATAAAGACATTCTAAATTTTTGTAAAACATTGCGTTTTATCAGTGTGTGATTTCGATTACATTTACATTATTTTCAAAAGTGAAGCATTTTTGCCTGTGAAGAATTTCAAAGCAGCTGGGCTGTGAAAATGACGCACTTCTACAAAACATAATTCTGGTTTAAGAATTAAAATACACGCTTTTTTTTTTTATAAAGTGACGTCATTTGCATCCGCTAAAGCAATTCTCTTTTACAATCCAGTCTTAAACTTCGTCTATAGAAAAATATGCATATGACGTCATTATCACGGAATAACAGACAATATTCTTGGCATAGCCTATATTTTAATTTCAACTTTTTTTCAGGTTTTATGAGAAAATGGCAACAAAAAGATACAGTATCGACTATTTTCCGTTTACTTTCAATGACTTCCAATAGAAATGGGGTACTTTTGTTGCATGATGAGAAAAATGTTATTAAACACTACAAAAAAATTAAGATCTCAAAAATAAATTAAGATACAGCTTTCAAACAAATAGCATTTAAAAGAGCATTTTTTACCTTATACGACGGTGTAAAAATTTAAAATGTGCGATGTTTAGAAGTTTAAAAATTTGCAGTAGCAGGGATGACATTCTTCCGATTTTTATCGGAATTTCCGACTTTTCGTAAATTTTTTATTTTTATCGGTAAAAAGAAAAAAAAACCCGACCTTTGCCGTTTCTTTCTTTCTGGCAGTGAAAACATGCGCCAAACGAGACATATCGCGCCAGAATTGCATCGCATTTCTCCGCGATTTTTGACAAAATTCGCTTTTTTTTCGTGATCTTTTGACAGAATTCGCGTATTTTCCTCGATCTTTTGACGTAATTCGCGTATTTTCCTCGATCTTTTGACGAAAATCGCGTTTTTTCCGCGATCCTTTGACGAAAATTTGCGTTTTTTTTCGCGATCCTTTGACGAAATTCGCTTTTTTGCAGCCTTTTGACAATTCACGTTTTTTTGCGCTATCCTTTAACTAAATTCGGGTTTTTTTCAGCGGCCCTTTCACGAAATTTGCGCATTTCCGCGATCCTTTGCCGAATTTCGTTTTTTCCCTCACGATCTTTTGACGAAATTCGCGTTTTTTCCGCGATTTTTTGACAAAATTCGCTTTTTTCCGCGATCTTTTGACAAAATTCGCTTTTTTCCCACGGTCATTTTTATCACTTTTTTTTTTTTTTATCATAATTCGAAAACTACTTGAAAGAAAAATTTGAAATTGAGAATTTGCATAAAGTAGAACATAGCAAATATTACAAAAAAAAAAAAAAATTGTAGGTTGCAATTCCTTTTTTTTTTTTTTTTCGAATATTAATTTCATAATTCATATTAGTATAAAATTTTTAAAATTACAAATTCAATGTATTTATGTTTGAGTTTTTTAGTATTATAAGTAAACAAAAAATTATCACATTAGGATTATAATTTCAGGAGACATTAATAAAAATCTGAATGTAATTTAACATTAGAAGCTCTAAATTTTGAATGTTTATTATTCAAAAACTTATCATCCAAATGACTGGAAATTTCATTTCTAGGCATAGTTCGAAGCGGAGATATAAAATATATTGTCATAATTGGGTATTGCCATTGAAAAAAACAAAGTTTGGTGTGATTTTGATTTGTAGATGACCCCCTAAGCAAATATTATATATATAATGTAAAAGTAGACTTTATTACCAATCATTTGGCACCTGTAAATATTTTCTATTATAATTAATTGCAGAGTTAGTAGGGGGTGTTTACTTTTTTTCCCCCACGACTGTACCTTGACGAATGCACTTTTTATTTCAAATAGTGCGAAAATTACATCTCCGTCGAATACTATTAACAAAATACAACTTCATATCATGTTCACTCTTAGAAAACACTCTATGATGCAAAATACCTTGACCTCGGAAACAATCTAGAGTTTCTTGCTCTGTTTTCATCACTACAAAACGAAACGCAAAGACACAACAACACTTCAATCATGGCGCCCGAACGCGAACCCTACGTCAAAAAATCCGTGTGACGGAGAAGGGTTAAAATACAAATTGCTCCAAACGAAACAATACTTTGCGGATTACCACTAGCGCTCGTCTAACACAATAGAACCAAAATTTTTAATCGCAAAAAAATTGTTTAAAACATATTTAAAATGCTGAAATAATTTTTAAAAAATCCATATTAATTCTTCACTTTCAAAAAACTCACTAGATGGCACCAAAAAACGATGATAGCATTTATTAAAATTCGAAATAAAAAAGAAAAAAACCTTTTCAATTCCTGATTAATGCTTATAAAGATAACTTGAAAGAAATTTTCGATAGAAGTCTATTATTTCAAAACATTGACAATAGAAGGGAGCAGCAAATGAAAAATATTGATTCCAGGTGACAACATCTGTTTGTATCCAATTAATCATTAAAAGTCAGGAATTTTTTTTTATCTATACTTAAAATTATAAAGAAGTAAAGTTTGTATGTTTGTTTGTTTATTTGTAGTGGTTAATCTCTGGAACTACGGAACCTATTGCAAAAGTAATGTTAGCAAAATGATGGTGATAGTCCCTGTTCCAACATAGACTATATTTTATGTCGGTGCCACTACCCCGAAGGGGATACAAGAGCAAAAACAGTTCTAAAACTGCGATTTTTGTGTTACTGAAGGACCTAGAAACATAAAATTTGGCATGGTAGTTACTTATAAGATATAAATGATCTCCAAGAACATTTCCTAAAAAATTCGAAGTCTAAGAGGGATGAAAATGCGCGAAAAACTTTCTAAATGGCGATTTCTACGCAATCTCAGGAAGTAACAAACCAATTTTGAAGGTAATGGTTGGAAATTGATGGTGACAGCCTTTGATCTAAAATAGGCTATATTTCATGTCGGTGTTACTATCACCTGAGGGTTGCAGGAGCCAAAAACATTCTAAATTGCAATTTTTTGTGATACTGAAGAACTGAAGGGGTGAATCAACTTGAAATTAGGCTTGGTAGTTACTTATAAGATATAAATGATCTCTAAGAACATTTCCTAAAAAAATCGAAATTTAAAAGGGGTGAAAATAGGCGAAAAGTGTTCTAAAGTAACCAATTAAAAACAAAACCTTCTAAATTGCAATTTTTGCTATATATTGCAAGGGCTAGCAACTTGAAGTTTGGCATGGCAATTACTTATAAGATGTAAATACTCTCTAAGAACAGTCGAAATGAAATTCGGAATTTAAAAGGGGTGAAAATGTGCGAAAAGGGTTCTAAAAACTTCTAAATTACGTTTTCTATGGAATTTTTCTGAATGCCAAACCGATTTCAAAAGTAATGGTTGCAAATTGATGGTGACAGTCCCTTTTCCAACATAGGCTATATTTTATGTCGATGCCGCCACCCTAAGGAGTAGCAGGAGTAAAAAACGTTCTAAATTTCGATTTTTGTGATACAGAAGGAGCTAAAAACTTGAAATTTGGAATGGTAGTTAGTACTTATAAGGGTAATTGTTCTCTAAGAACAGTTTCCATCCCTTTTAATTTCGAATTTTTTAGAAATGCGCGAAAAACGTTCTAAATTGCGGGTTTTATGCAGTCTCAGGAAGTACCACACCGATTTTAAAAGTAATGGCTGGAAATTGATGGTGACAGTCCTTGCTCCAACATAGGCTCTATTTTATGTCATGTCACTACACCCTGGGGGTTGCAGGAGCAAAAAAAACCTTCTGAATTGCGATTTTTGTGGTACTGCAGGTGCTAGCAACTTGAAATTTGGCATGGTAATTACTTATAAGATGTAAATACTCTAAGAACAGTCGAAATAAAATTCGGAATTTAAAAGGGGTGAAAATACGTGAAAACAAGCTCTAAAAACATTCTAATTCCTATAAATAATAAATTACGTTTTTATGGAATTTCTTTGAATGCCAAACCGATTTCAAAAGTAATGGTTGCAAATTGATGGTGACATTCCCTGTTCCAACTTAGGCTATATTTTATGTCGGTGCCACTACCAAGTTGGGGTTGGAGGATCAAAAAATGTTCGTAATTGCAATTTTTGTGATAATGAAGGGGCTAGCATTTTGAAATTTGCCATGGTAAAGATGTAAGTTCTCTCTAAGAACAGTCGAAATGAAATTCCAAATTTAAAAGGATGAAGTGGACAAAAATCGTTCTAAAAAGGTTCTAAATTGCGATTTCTATGCAATCCCGGGAAATACCACACCGATTTTAAAAGTAATGGTTGTAAATTGATGGTGTTAGTCCGTGCTCAAACATAGGTTATATTTTATGTCGGTGCCATTACCACCAGAGGGTTGCAGGAGCAAAAAAACGTTCTAAATTGCGATTGATGTGATACCGAAAAGGCTAGAAACTTGAAATTTTGTATAAAGTTACTTATAAGATAAAATGCCCTCTAAGAATTGTCGTAAAAAATTCGGGATTTAAAAGCGGGGGGGGGGCGGAAATGCGCGAAAAGTGTTCTAAAAACTTCTATTACGTTTTCTGTGGAATCTCTTTAAATGCCAAACAGATTTCAAAAGTAATGGTTGTAAATTGATGGTGACAGTCCTTGTTTCAACATAGGCTATATTTTATGTTGGTGTCACTACCACCTAGTGGTTGCAGGAGCAAAAAACATTTAAAAATGATTTAATTTATTTTTAACCACATTTAATTTTTTCTGAATTTCCCTAGAAATTGAAGTTTTTTTTTGAGAAATTGCGATAATTTAAATTTTGTTTAAACTTTCGCTATTTTTTTTTAATTTCGTTTAAATAATTTGTTTTGTTTTGAGATAATACGAGATTTTAAATTTCGGCTAAACATCCATTAAATTCTTGAGAAATTTCAGCGCTTAAAAAATTTTTTAAACAATTTTTTTGCTTTTAGAAATTTTAAATTTAATTTAAACCTCCGCTAAATTTTTGAATTTTTTGATTGAAAAAAATACATAAATTACCTGACGAGATTGGTACCCTAATTCCCTTCAAGGTAGGCCCGTTGCGCCTTCACACACTTAGCTCACCGTTCCTTCCACTACCGAAAATACTTCTGAAAGGCTTTTTTTAAAATGGTGTTTAACTCCACCGTCGCATTCTGCATGTCTCGCATCTCTACTAAATGGGATCCTTTCAATTGTCCCTTCAATTTCGGAAACAACCAGAAGTCGCAAGGAGCCATGTCTGAAGAGTAGGGAAGTTGGCGAACGATTGGAATTCCATGTTTTGCTAAGAAAGTCTGAATCAGGTGCAATGAATGATCTGGAGAATTGGTTAATCTTACGACACCTGCGGAATGTTACGAAGTTTTGCTTTAAAAATCACAAAGCTTTGACAAATTTTGATGCAGTACCTTTGCTCAACCCGTTCAGTCATCTTGAGAGAAAGCAAAATCCGACGAACATATATGGCAGCATCTCACTCGGTGGCCAGCAGGCAACGGATGGCTCATGGGAATTCGGGGAAAAAATTCAAGTATACGCATTAAGCTGCCTCCTTCCAATGTGCACAGTGGCGCCGCCATAGAATCACTATTGTGTGCGGAAAAAATAAAGGTCGGATACTTATCAGACAGACCTCGTATTTTTATTTTGATTAAAAAAAAACTTTAATAATTATTTTAAAATTAAATTTAATGGTGCTGCTGTCTATGTAAGGATTTAATTATAGATTAAATATTTTTATTAATTAAAGGATAAAGTGTTTTAAAAGAGATATTAAACGAAACCCTCTGTGCGATCAGCGATCACACTTGCCAACTTCTTTATTTTTTTTAACCGTGTATACGAATTCATATATGACATTTTGTAATTCTATCACTTACATTGGTCATTTTCATTATTTCGTTATTGTCAAATATATTTTCTCACGAATATCGCTCAGACTACTTCCTTTGGGGTTAGTCCTAGTATTAATCTTGTCTTATTATTATTTAGAGCAGCATTATAAAGCCTTATTTCAAGTCAAAATGTTATCTGGGTCTGGGGCGTAATAAATCTGAGACTTAAATGCATTTTTAGATATTAAATTTTACTGACTAGAAATCACGATAGTGAATATGTTTCTTCTATTGTTATTTCCTGATACTATTTATATTATATCGATTAAGTAATCTACGATTAATATTAACAGTTCGAAAATGAAAGATTATATTAAATGCAAGGGTGCCATTTGGAGGAAGTTAGAGGGGCAGAAATTGCCCCATCAAAGAGTTTGATGTTTTGGAGTGTATCAGTTGTCACTGATCATATATATATTTTTTATGTGAAATTGCACAAAAGCTAAAATAATTTATCGTATTTGATTAAAATAAAAAATCTCAGTATTAAATAAATACTTTAAGACCAGAATTAAAAAATATCAATAATATTTTTTTAAAGCCTTTATATTGCAATTTTCTGAAACTAAAGCATATTTATCAATAATATGCACTTTCGCTAACTTCATAAAAACAGGTATAAGAATAAAACTGTATCAATTGCTTCTCATCTATGTACAACAACAAAAAAAAATCCCTCCCCCTCAAAAAGTTTTGGAATGGCGCCCATGTATTAATGACGTGGACGATTTCAGATGCGCGAACAAGAATCAGGAGGAAAGCTGGGTGAAGCAACATGTTACATTCCCATAGCTGCCAACTTTTACGCCTTTTTTCCTACCACTATTTTTAATCAGAAAAAATAGCCTTAGTTAATCCTATGTTTTCGATGATTAAACAAGACAAATTCTTCTGATAAAAAATAGTGGTAGGAAAAAAACGTGGCAGCTGTGCATTTCGCATTTTATTTCTTTCATACTTCTAACTTTCCGTTCAAAATTAAATGATGAATTCAATTAAAATTTAATTATATTCTCAGTATTTTAAATTTCAATTTAAAATCTTTAGATGAGAAAGTATTACAAATTCATCACAAAAGGAATACTGTAAAAGAAAAATAATAAAACAGTGAAGAAATAATATATAAATTTCCTAAAAAAGTACATGCAGCAAATTTATTTTCTAATTCAATAACGCCTGTTCATAACAAAATCCTGTTATAAACGGGAAAAATCACGATCCAGCCAAAAAAACAACATGCAGTTATACCTTGTGTAAAACCGAATTTTTCACTGGTCGTTTGCGTTTCCGTCTAAGCAAGTTTTATTAAATCATGCATATATGGTGTGTGTGTGTGGGGGGAGAGGCTCCACATTGGAATTAGTAGAGCGAGGTCACTCTGTACGGTACTGGCATCCGGCCTGGATTTCGCTGAGGACGGCTCTAATAGTTACAAGCCAGTCATTTTCGAATATTCTAATTCAAATTCGAAAAGAAAGTTGTGATGGTTGGATGATAAAATGTGAAAGGATAATATCATATAGTTAGTTTTAAACACTGAAATACTATTAATAATCCAAGAATTATTTCTCATGATCAGTATGTAGAGTATAATGTTTGTTACACTGTGTTGTGGCCACAAAAGACCACTCTGACATAACAGTCATTAATTAAAACAATTCAGTATTTAATTCTCATATGTTTGATAATCAAGAACAGAAAATAAAAGCAAAAGCATTACCTGTAATGATCTGTAACAAAAACAGTAGTAGGCGCATTAGTGAAAGGAAATGCACTGACGATTATCATCATCGAAAAATCTTTATTCATAGCGAAATTCTCTCGAAGAAAAGACATATTTTATATAGTACACCTCTTAATTCTTAGATGCACTTTTTTATGATGAATACAAACAAATCGATTTTTTTATGAGCTCTTATTTCCGAGAAAATATAATAAATTTTCTCTTGGGGAGTGTGGAGGGACATGTCTAAAAAGACAAGGCTTTTATATGATTTTCAGCAATCGAATTCTACGACTCCTAACGAAAGCACCATTTGAATGAAAAAAAATAATGATACAGCCATCAGCAGGATTCTACCCACTTATTATTACTGAAGAATCAATATTACAGGAACTGATCAAAAATCTCGCCACAAAACAGAAGAAATTATGCATCCGATCACACCATCTTAAAAAATATTCTTTCACTTTTACCATTTACGCTGCACGCACAAGATTCGTTTTTATTTTGAAGAAAAGTAGGGCCGCAATTCATTCTGCGCTCGTTGACAGAACTCTAACGACGCGACGGTGCGCAAGCTCTATGTAGAAGAAGGGAAAAAAGGTTGCTGTATTAAATGAAACTCGCCAAGGCGGTTATAAAAAATTAACTTGCATTGGCACAATTCGCAATGCTAAAGAATATGAAAAACTGCTTTATTTAGAGGAAATTTTATAGATTTCATTAAGATAAGATGCCAAATAGTAGTAAAGTGTTGCAATTTTTGAAATTACGTATTAAACTGATTTGAATTTTATTGGCTAAGGGGCGGAGCTACTTAAGGAAATGACCTAACATTTAGAAGCCTGGGGAATGTTCTAGAGAATTCTTTTGCCGGAAGTACAGATTTCAAAACTATGTAACTGATTTTAAAATGAAACGAAATGTTACGAATGAAAGAAAAGCTTACAGGGGAAGTTTGAAAAAAAAGGAAGGAATTAAAATAATTTTAGAATGCGAATTTAAAATTAAATGAATAATAGATTAATAAAAATATTTCCTAAATTAAATTAAATAGAAGTATGGCAGTGGTTGTAAGTAACCACAACAAAAGTATACAGTAATATCTTTGTATTTACATACAAATATGATCTACGATGTATGTCTGTGGTTTATTTCTGTATGATTAACAGATTAACACTCTTCTTTGTTTATCTTATACATAAAACTGTTTGGAATTTTTACAATTTTTTCTTTTATGTATTTGAAAAATAAAAAGTATTCACTTACATGAAATTTGTTTTTTGACACTTTTATATATGTGTGCTGAATGCCATTTTCCTTAATTCAATTTTAGATTAATATCTCCTGATTTATAACATTGTATGTTAGTAAAATAAATCTAATTGTAACAGTTTTATTTTTATTTTATTTATTTTAGGTATCTCATTTCTTTTGTGGAAAGAGAGCCAATTGGCAGCATTTAAAAAGAAAAAGGAGGAAAATAGACTTTATTTGTAATCGCTCTGAAATAGAACATTTATATCTTTCAAGTCTTACTTAGATAGAAATGGCCCTAGGTGAACTCGAAGAAGTAACAAACACACTCAAAGAAAAAGAAGTGCATTGGAAAATTCCAGATTTCTGGTCATTAAAGGTTTTACCTATTTATAGCTCTCCGACTTTTAATTTTCTTGATATCCGCTGCTATTTAAAAATTAGTCTCGACAATTCCGTACATTTATATTTAAATATGGACGATAAGAATACGATGTCGTACAATGTTGCAGCCACATTTGCGATGAAAAAAGCGGATGGTTCATTGACCGAAATTAATTCTTTCAAGCGTGCATTTTGCGAGCAAAAGTCTGAATTAGTTGCTCAACACTTTTCTACCTTAACTGCTTTGTCGCAGCATAGATCCGAACTGACGCCATTGAACAACTTAACAATCGTCTGCAATATCAAGAAGCTTCCCGATCTAATAGGTAATATTATGACCATTTTTATAATAAATTTATTTCTATAAAAAAAAAGAAATCCTATTAGAAAGGATTAATTACTTTTCGAATAATTAAAGCATAAAAAAAAGTTTAAAAGTAGAAAGTAAAAAACACTGCTTATAACATTGTACTTCCAAGGGGTCATTTTCAATTTCAGTTATCGCTAAATATCGAGATCTTCCCATTGAACGTTGCATCTAAACAGCCCGAATTGTTAAAAGTCCTAAAAGTTAAAAGCACGAATTGTTATTGATATACAGGGTCATCGAAATATTGGACAACAAGAAAATCTCTTTCACCGCGCTTCGCCTGATGATCACGGCTGCAAAACAGGTACATCTAGCAAATCACAAAGAATTGCCGATTACTTTACAAAAAGCTTTATTGCATTTCTCCAATTACTTTTAGAGTTATAATTTTTTTAAATGTGTCCGCTTTTTTTCGATGACCTTATATATGTACTTATCCTTTTCTATAGAGCTATTTTCCTCTCCCTGCTAAGTTTTCTCTCGGAACAAGTTGTTTTCGTGGTTTTCTTCGAGCCGTGGATCTTCCATGCGTTAATACGGATTAGGTTCCCTTAGAAAGACCCCCACGGAGGGCACTCCCCCCGGACCTATATCCCTCGTGTAGATAATTGGCCGTCAAAAATCAACCCAACTCGGAACAAGTTTTTTCTCTATATTTTTTAAAGCAAAACCTAAGGTAACGTGCTCTGTTTTCGTCCCCCAATCCCTTTTAGGCTCTTGGAAGTTCTAATTTTTAGTGAAAACCTACCAAATTTGTATTTAACGTTGACTAACTACGCACTCAATAGAAACATAGGCAAATCTCGTACAAAAAAAGTTTAGCAATTCAAAATATTGTTTTTCATTAGTATCTATGTATGGCAAAAATAAAAAAAATATGGTCCCAATTTCCTACCCCTCAAAAAATCCAAAAAGGCCTAAGCTTAACTTATAACTAAATCAAAATTTATTTCAAAATGAGCAAGTAATTTAATTTACCTTAAATTAAGGCTCAAAGAAATGTATTATTATTCAGTGAAAAAATAACATAAAGAAACAGTCATCCAATCATAAGGAACATATATATTTTCTATTGTTTTTGGCTGCTGAGCATGTTTCGTGTGACCACGTGCAGCATTGAAGGCACGGAACCCATTGTCCTAGATGTTTATCATCAGAAAAATGTTTCAAGCAGATAGGGCGCTCTGCATCATTTGTTGCTATCATTATCGCTAGTGTTATCAACATAAGGAATGTCAACAGAAGAGTCACTTACGTCATCAGAGTCGCTGGGTGGGTCACGTTTGGATTTTTTACATGGTATATTCTCACCCTTTCTATTGAGAGTGGTGGGTGCCAGAAGTTTTTTTTTTCAGCTGAGTGTTTCTTCTTCGCTTGGAAATTTTTCACTTTGTTTTTAAAGGGAGATCCAGTGATTAATGTTGCTGAACCTCTTCAGACAGAAGTTGCCGGTGTGATCACTGGCACTCCCTGATCTCTTTAGGGCTGATGGGAGGAAGTTTTCTGAACCTGACCGCTGGATCATGGTTGAGCAGCTACCATGAAATTTTCCCCAGATGGAGAGGGATGATGTTTCGTCAAAAAATCTTCAGTTGCAAAAATGCTGGGTTTAAATGGCATGATGTCTGTCTTTTTTAAACCATTGACAACACTTTTAACAACAGCACACTCGTAGGCTTCATTGAAAAGTTGGGCGATTTGTAGGTTCCCAACTTTTCTACCATGATGGTTTGACCGCCAATTTTCTGTTGTTTCAGCATAAAACGTTTTAAAGGGAAACATAAACGCGACATCGAGATGCTGCCGTTTTGCTGTTAAATGGAAAGGCAAACAAAGAATTATAACACCATTGTAAGACCTCCTGTGTAAGATCAATGACAGTCTAGTTACGAGAATGTGAGTAATGTCTATCCTATATAATCACAATGGGATCGTCTTTTAATGACTTTGCAATGGACAAAAAATTGCGAAACCATTTCTCGAAAAGCTCTACTGTGATTTACCCTGACTCATGCAGAGCTCCGATTGATCATGGAGGCGCACCATCTATTAACTCTTTCTTCATGAGCTTCCTCAGAAATATCATGAGAGGAGGCACAAACATCCCTGTGACTGACATTTACATCGCTACAGTGACTGAGGCGCACCATCTATTAGCTCTTTCTTCATGAGCTTCCTCAGAAATATGAGAGGAGGCACAAACATCCCTGTGACTGACATTTACATCACTACAGTGACTAAGGAACCCCTCTCCGTAGACGATACTTTAATGATGTTTCTCTTTCCTTTCATGGCTGCGATTTTTTTTTACTTTGTGTTGGACATTTGTAATGCCGGTTTCATCTATATTGTACACTTTCGTCGGGTCGAATTTTATTTTCTCTAATTTTTCCATCAGTATAGAGAAAATTTGTTGAACATTTTGTTCTCTGAACCCCTGAATGCGAGCAAGCTATAATGATTGACGTTTTCGAACAGAAAGTTCCGTGAGTCGCGTCGAAAAGCAGCGCAACCACTTGGTTCCTGCCATTTTTGTCTCAGATCAGAATGGGTGTGGTAAATTATTGCGAAACGCTAGTTGGAATGCCTTTCGTCTCAAATCATTCAGAGTTGGTCCATCAAAACTTCGCACCATTTCTTTACAGTGTAAAGCTAACTTACTCTCCATTTCAAATGGGAAAACTGTTTTCTGGCCGATTCTCATTTCAATCTAGTGTTCTGCACCATTTGTAATATAATCTTTCAGTGTTGTTCTTGAGACAGTGTACTGTTTACTGGCGGCTTTATAGACCATCTCCTTACTACGTACAGCTTCAACAGCCAACTTCATCTGGGCTTTATCCAACTTCTTCCATGGGCCCCATCTGGAACGATAAAGAGAGACAATATTTTTACTTTTATTAAAAATAAAAGTTTTTTAGTTTTTTTAAAAGTAAAAAGATCAATTTCATTTTGAATTTTATTTTAAGCTTTTTTATTTTAGTTTATTATACGAATTATTTTATTTCATATTAAACTTTATTTTTATTTTGAAATAATTGTCATTAAAAAGCGTTCCTAATTTCGTCCCCGGAACGAAAATAAGAACTGCAAGGGGGACGGAATTGGAATCGCGTCTCGCTACTTCACAATATGGCGCAGCTTCAGTTCTTGCAAGATGAACTTAACGTCTTAAAACTCACTTACATACGTAGAATACATGCAATGAATAGGAAATAAATACTTACAGCACAGTAAATAACGTTCTACAAATGACATATTAAGAACTATGGTCTTCTAAAAATGGGAAATCCGGCGTCTATAAGTATGTATGCGTATTGACGAACAAAACTTTCACTACCGACTCCTTTTACCTTCCGTCCCTTGTGCCTTGCGTGATAAGTGGCGCCACTTTTGAATAAGCGGAGAAATAAAGGGGAACGAAATTAAGAAAAGAGACGAAATTGGGGCACTTTACCGCATGTCTTTTTAAAATTTTGCAGTGACAAATAGACAGCACAATTCTTGTTATTGTCAAATTATTGTAATAGTTGCAATGATTTATATTAAAATAAGAACTATAATTTGTAGATATGAAAATATACCTTAATAAAAGTGATATATCTTTTCCCTTATTTATAATTTTAAACTTCATAAATTTTTCAGAGCTGAACACCTTGTCAGAAAACATGAAGCATCTTTATACTAATGAAGAATTTTGTGATACTGTTCTGAATGTAAATGAGAAGAAATTCAAGACCCACAGGATCATTCTTGCTGCCCGATCATCTGTATTCGCCGCCATGTTCAAGCACGAGACGTCAGAGAAGCAGACTGGCATAGTAAATATAACAGATTGTGATTCAGATTCCTTTCAAGAGTTCTTGGAATTTCTTTATAGCGGTCAGCTTGAAAATGTTTCATTCCGCAGCGCTCTTCAGTTGTACAAAACTGCGGACAAGTATAATGTTCAGGAACTAAAGAAGTTCTGCGTAAAATATATGGGGCATAATTTGAAAGTTGAGAACATATGCGACGTCTTTGTCTTGGCTGAAGCATACGACGAGAGTGAATTGCACGCAGCAGCTCAAGACTTTTTCAATAGAAACATTGTAGAAATTTTCAAAACTTTTGAGTGGAAGACCTTATTAAAAAGCAACACTAATTTGGCCGATAAAATTTTGATGGAAATGGCATCTAACGTTAAAGTTATTGAAAAAGATTCCAAATAGGAAATTTTATAAAGAAAAATAATAGGATATTACTAATGTTTTCAATATAAATAACTTTTTATCGGATTATAAACTTTAAAACACTAGAACGTCCGACATCCTAAAACAGCCGTCGATGTCATTTCGACAACTAGCGTCTAAACCGCGCCCCTCACAACGGCTCATGTCACAAATGCACCCGCGAAATTCCCTATGCTACTGAGAAAGTCCCTATTTAAAGGGAAAATATCGTTTTTCTTTTTTATCTGCGGAAACGAGTTAAATTCAGATGCTTTTTTTGCGTGTGTGTGTGTGTTGGTGTTGTTATTAGCGGGGGGAGCAAAGTGGTTTTAAATAGATTTGATAGTAGTGAGATTAAATTTTTATTTATTGATTCTGAATAAAATAAATAGATGAATGTAGAGGAATATTTCTGGATGAAAATTTTGTATTTAGATGTTATGAATACGATTTCTGTTAATTTTGTTATTTTTTACTTATCAAATCTCTGGTTGTTTCAGTATTTAAAGGTAAAAATAAATAGTACATGAATATTAGTTTTTAAAATGGCTTTCTTAGGTAAAAGTAAGATAATCAGATCTTAAATATCTGACATTAGAGATCAGAGAAAAAGCGACTAACGAGTTGAGTATAATAGATTTAAAAGTTTTAGTAAATTTAAGTGTAGATCGACTGAAATATTTGTTATGTTTTCGGCCCAAAATCTGAGTTTCGCCAAACATTCGTTTTCGGGGAAAATGCTGCTGAAAATTCCGCCTAAACTATCTGTATTTCAAAAATTTCGTTTATTTCTTCGGAAATTTTCTACATTACTCATTGATTTGAGCTGTATCGGCTTAAATGAGACACTCTTCATTTATTGCTAAGAACTTCACTGTTTATAATTATCAGTCATCGGGGACTCCAGATGTGAGTGCAAAGTACAACGCGAAAAATGCATAGATGACTAAACTTTGAACATGCTTCCCACGTTCTCATTAAAAGCTACAAACATAACAATAATTATTTATTTATTCTTTTTATTGAATAACAAATGTTACAGATTATTTTCTTTAAATAAATAATAATAATAAAAAAACTGTAGGGTTTTCTTTCTGTCATGTTATCGATTTGCATATATTTCAGTTAATTTGGCTACTATGATGCAAACAAAATATTTACATAAATTTTACTTATGATTTTTGGATAGCTTGACACAAAAGATAACTCAATTGATTGAAATAAAACATTACAATGTATGATATAGGTTCAGTGAAAATTTGATATATTTAACAGTGTACTGGAAAATTCAAAAATATCGTTTGGATGTGAAAATATATTTAAAAAGACAAACCTAAAATAATTTTTATCGAATTTTAAAACAAACCTTTTAAAATCCTATAAATTTGCCACTCAGATTCTCTTATCATCTCATTGAAAACCCATATTTTGAATTTATCAAAAACCTGAATGAAAAAGCATTAGTGAATAAATTGTATATATATCAGTTGATGTTGAAAATACTGTTTGCACTTGTGAATATAAATAGAAAAAAGAAAATGATGATATATTTTTCTTTCAATTAATAACATAGCGTTACCCAAATTTTTATATCATTATTTTTAATACCTATATTTAAAATTTTTAGAGCCATAAGGTAAAGTGCTGTGTCACAAACGTTTAACCCATTGAGGGTTTTGTACTGATTTTAATTACTAATAAAAATTGCAAATGAAAAATCCATGTTTCCCAATTTTGCGTTCTTCTATCTTTACAAGAGGAAATTAGTTGGATTCGGAAAATTTTCGACTTCTGGTTTTCGATGGATATAGAAAATCCTCAACACGATTTAATGTTTTTTAGAAAATGTCTGTCTGTATGTGACAAAAATTTTGTGGGCGCTCTATCTCAATAACTAATACACTAAATTTCACAAACATATAGATTCAGTTAGACCTTGATATAAACTAGCTTGATTAGTTTTTGGTGTTTATCGTCCAGCAGGTGGCGCTGATCTTTCTGTACGATTTCTGAGTAATTAATAGCTATATCTCAAGAACTAATGCACGGATTTTCATGATATTTCATATTCAGTTAGACGTTGATGTAAGCTGTTACTGATTAGCTTTTGGTGTAAATTGCACAACAGGTGGCGCTGCTATGCTGAATTTTTCACGATTTTCGCAAAAGCTATATCTCAGAAACTAATGCACACAATTTTATGAAACTTAGTATTATGTTACATTTTCACATAAATAGATCCTTATTAGATTTGGGTGTATATTGAACAACAGGTGTTGATTTTGATACTTCGGGTTAGATATTTGGTTGCGGACATCTAAGAGGTTGGGTTATGAAATTCAATTATTTGTTTGAAACAATGGGATACTTATATCTTCTTATTAAATACATCCAATTCATCGATAATTAACGACAAAATATTAACCTATATACCTTTACATTCCTCATAATGGACATAGATTGCCATTTAATTCTAGTACTGTGATAGCGAATTATGAATTATTAACATGTATGAGATATAATAAAATTTTGGAATTGGCACATCAATCTAGTTATATTTTTACAAAAACCAGGGGATCATACACGGGCTTCCCGGGTTAAAGAATATAGGTGAAATCATTTTTTTAAATTGAAAACTAATAATTTTTTTTATATGCAATAAATTTTTTAGATTGACCACACTTACATTAAAAAAGCATTTTTCATGTGAAAAATACGAATTA
Source organism: Maratus speciosus (assembly GCA_963932465.1). Classification (NCBI taxonomy): domain Eukaryota; kingdom Metazoa; phylum Arthropoda; class Arachnida; order Araneae; family Salticidae; genus Maratus; species Maratus speciosus. The sequence goes on along the minus strand of OZ010797.1, from coordinate 233,227,498 downwards.
TACAATCAAATAAATTTGTGGAATTTATCAAAAGCGATATTTTCTTATTAGCCGCATGTTAAGAGTTATTTGCCAAGATTTTGCTACTTATGGCATCCTTTTATATTCTGATAATTTCAGAGCTCATACATGTCTGGTAAATTTGTGTTTTATTTATATTATTTCATTTATTTATTCATAGGAAAGTTTTTTTAATGGATATTAGCCGTAAGAAAATGATGAAATCTTTATTTTGTTTTAAGGGCAAACGGATTAATCTTTCGTAATCGAGCTCCGCGCGATAAAGATAAATTAAAAAATATTTCATGCCTTAAATTGTTTTTAAAACCATAGACAATCAGTAAACTGAGATGAACTTTGCAAACAATTTTCATTTAAAAAAAAATCCTATTTGGTGATCTAAAAATTTAAATTGTACGATTACAAATATGTTACGTTTGTGTTTTTTCAATATTATTCTTTTATTTGTTTATAAAAGAAGTATTGATTTCGTTAATTTGTCTTTTACAAATATGTTAGAGTGGTGTTTTTTATTATTCTTTTATTTGCTTATAAAGGAAGTATTAATTTCGTAATGCAAAAATAGTCAGAAACAAATGCTGAAAAATGTTTGTTGTTTTATGTGCAAAATGTTTATTATTATTTTAATGTTTATTATATGTTTATTATATGTTTATTATATGTTTTTTAGGCGCATTTGTGTTAAAATGTTTAGTTTTATCTAAGAAAATGATCGTTTTCTTTTATATATGACTTCATTTTCACTTAAATAAGCATTTCGCCTAGTCTCTGAAACTTAGTATCAGTACACATGCAGAAGGAAAAACAATATAGAAAATTTATGAGGGAAAATGCATGTTTTCAAAAGCAGTATGTCATTTTCCGTTATTATGTCCCTAATATAATATTCTGCTCCTAATGGGATTTTGTGCCACTAAACCCTATACAACAATTTTTATTAACAATTTTGAATTTTTATGAGAAAATAGCATGAATAAAGTTAAAAATACCTCATTATTTCTCTCTTGTCTGCAATAATGAAAGCTATCTAATTTTCATAATTTTGAAGAAATTTCATAAAATACTTTTAAAATTAAAATATAAAAGTAGGGATATTTAAAAAAAAAAAAAAAAAAAACAGATAGTACGATCACATCTACGAAGGAAGAGCTTTCAGTTAAAAAAAAAAAAAAAAAAAAAGTAAAATTGGTTCAGCAGAAAGATAAGGGCAGATGACTAAAAAACACACTTGTGTTTTAAATATATAGGTTATACAAAATTAGGAAAAATTAAATTAAACAAATTAGGATAAAATTATAGTAGAATGTCCTAAAGAATAGCATTAAAATTTTATTATTCGAGAGAATTCTGGCAAAAACTTCAGGAACACGATATTATTTTAAAACACGCATTATTTGTTTGCTTGTCTAACTCGGCGGAGCAAATCCATCCAGGCAAGAATAATCAATTTCTGTAATATAAATCGCTATTATTTGCATGCCACCTCTATTTTATTAAGACACTCTAAATTTTTGTAAAACATTACGTTTTATCAGTGTATGATTTCGATTACATTATTTTCAAAAGTGAAGCATTTTCACCTGGGAAGAATTTCAAAGCAGCTGGGCTGTGAAAAGGACGCACTTCTACAAAACATAATTCAGGTTTAAGAATTAAAATACACGCTTTTTTATAAAATGACGTCATTTGCATCCGCTAAAGCTATACAGTCTCAAACTTCGTCTGTAGAAAAGTATGCATATGACATCATTATCACGGAATAACAGACAATATTCTTGACATAACTCGTATTTTAATTTCAACTTTTTTTTTCAGGTTTTGTGAGAAAATGGCAACAAAAAGATACCGTACCTCCTATTTTCGACTATTTTCCGTTTATTTTCAATGACTTTCAATAGAAATGAGGTACTTTTGTTGCCACGATAAGAAAAATGGTATTAAAAACTACAAAAAAATTAATATCTCAAAAATAAATTGAAATACAGCTTTCAAACAAATTGCATTTAAAAGAGCATTTTTTTCCTTATACGACGGTGTAAAAATTTAAAATGTGCGATGTTTAGAAGTTTAAAAATTTGCAATAGAGAAAATTGCAAAACCAAAATTTTATTTCAAATTTCTAAGTGTTGCCATTCGCAAAATGACGTATGCGTTACGCACAGATATGTTTGTCCTTTATAATATAGATAAAGGGATCATCAAACTATGAAATGAAGCAGTTTTTAAAAAAGAATATTTATCCATACTTTTATTTTTAGGATATTGTATCTCGCATCAATACTTAAAAGGCAGATTTTTTTAAATGTATTCCAGTATTTAATTTCATAAAATAATAGCGAGTTTTTTTCGTTTCTAAAAGACAGAAATTTTATAAAGTGTTACCTCTTTCATTACGTTTAAGTTGTCTGTAATATTGTTTTAATTTTTCTTTATTGAACATTATTAAATAAAAAATCCCGTCTCCAGTAAAAATCAATCCAAAAGAAAAAATAAACTGATTTTATTCAGATTAAAAAAAAATAAAAATACAAATTAATGATGATGATATGAAGCAATTTAAATCGGGCTTTAAATAAATATCATTTAACTTCTACGTGAATGATATTTGTTAGCTGTTTTATTATTATTTTTTATTTCTAAAAACTATCAAGGCAGGATACGCTCCGCTTTTAAGCTGAAAATAAACAAAGTATCCTATGAGCCAGCGCGCCCTGCTAGGGAATTTCGCTAGCGCATTTGTGATATGAGCCGCTGTGAGGGGCGCGATTTAGACGCTAGTATTTGGACACCACTTGAAGAAAAAAAAAATCATCTATCTATCAAGGTCGGATCAAAAACAAATCTCACTTCTTTAATCATATCTGTAAATCATACTTTGAATTCGAATCGTAAATAATGTATCAAAGGCATTCTAAAATAATTATCTGGTCTGGAGAATAAATAAACAAGAAGAAACTGCGCATCTGTGTTAAACCAAAACTTAATGAGACTTGGCGCGGAAGTTCTTTTAACTAAACATTCAATTGAGAATAAAACTATTTACAGTTATATTTACATATTTACACAATTTCAAAATTATTCCATTGGGATACGTAATGCTCCACAATCATCTTTATATGTTGACAATAAAGTCACATTTTCAGTCGCATCAAATCATAATATTCTTAAGCAACGTTCGTTGCGTTGTGTTTTCAAAACAACAAGGCATTCTGGGAGTGTTCTAGGAGTGAAAGTACAAGTAGAAATTACATAGCGCGTAGCGCCAATCTAACTGTAATTCTTTTTTCTACACCACTCATTAAATTATTTAAAATGCATGCCACAAATTCTAATTTATTACTGCATTAGATCATTATACTTTAATTAAACTTATATTGTTACATTTTCACAGAAAACGAAATTTTATTTTATAGAAAAATACATTACATGATATTTAATTTCACACGTAAAGAAAAAGAACCAAAGCCGTTAAAAAAGAGAGAGAAATAAATCTGTTAATTTTCTTCACATTATAACATTTATGTCGACATTATGTAAAATATTTTATATTATATACATACCTTATTTACAAATTTTGCAGTAACAGGCGATTTTTCGGTACATTTTAAACATATCATATTTATGCACGAAAAGCTTTTTTTTTTTTTTGTTTGTGACATTGTCTTTACACTTTTTGATTTCACATTTTTTCCATTTAAGATAAATGTTTTGGTTTAATTCCGGTATATAATTTTGATTGCTGTCACATTTTTTATCCTTTACATAATTTAAACGCAATTCATTTGCTAACTGTTGAATATAACATTTCCTTGAAATGTAATAGCCTGACACAGATTTGTAAATAAGCCAAGCATTTATAACTGCAATGTCTAAAATGTATGTACAGGCCATCTCCTTGATCCGACTTTTACAATATACAGTGAAATATGTTTAACACGAAACTGAGGGGATCGAAAAATTTTTTCGCGTTAAAAGATTCTTTAAAAAAAAGAACAAAACTCACAAGTATTTTGGACGTCATCAAATTTTATTTCGATTTCCTGTTAAACTACTAGTAAGTTGCATCCATTAGGATAAAAAGCAAGTAAAACAAAATATTGTTGTTGTTTTTTTCTTTTTTTTGCGGGGGGGGGGGGGGGGGGATCATATATCTTTTTTTGAAGTGTCTTTTTCAACATTCTGAGATCTAGCTTGTTTGAACCAAATAAGCTAAGCTGTCTCTAAACCTTCGTGCTTAGCAGATTTCATACGTTTTCTCTCAGGCTTAAACATACTGCGCTCAAACAGTAACGTAATGGGATCCCTGTTTTTTATTATTGTTGATAATGTAGAATTGGCAATGCAAAACTCTTTGCAGATTTCTGTTTTCGTCCTTCTTTTTCATCAACTGCATTAAATAGCTTCATCTTCATTTGAAGCGAAATAGCCAGTTTGTTTTCGCACTCACATCTCAGCCACTGTACTCATAAAACATAAGCTAATTTACAAAAAACATGCAATTCTCTAATTTCCACCCAAAATTCAGTCCCACATAGCATTTTTAGTTTGCAGAAAAATTGCAACGGTCTTGCTTTGAAAATCTTCAAAGTTGCAGTAAGCTCAGCATGACATGACTGAAAGTTCATAACAAGACTGCAGCAAGATAACGCAAACGCCGAAGTCACCACACTTTGAACTTGCAGCTAACTTCTCGTGCAAGTTAAATTCATGCTGTATCAAATTTAATGCAAATTAACGGCAAACAAGTAATCAAAAATACTGCAAAGTAGTAATCTTTCCATGCCACACTATCTTTTTACAACTGTTACACTATAAGTTTAACCCCTTCGAAGGGGTCCATAGACCTGATCAGATCTATTGATGCGAAAGCACCGTCAGAAGGTGCATGCATCGTTTTTATCACCATAAAGAAGTTAAGGTAATATTTGTACTTTTCAATTCGAGCATTTTTTGGTATTTGATAATTATAGCGTTTAGAAAAAGCGATGCCTACCGAATAAAATTTCTGCAATTTCTGCGTATATGCTGATTGTCTAGTCTCTCAACAGAGAAATTTTTTGCTTTCGTCACTTTCATGAATTAAAGACAGTCTTGCCATCAGTTTCACAACAAACTACTCATAGAAGTGGGTGATGGTATACCTTGCGGGAGATTTGCTGCAAATTTCTCAATTCAAATTTATCACGGCAAGGTAATATCAGAAAAAATCGAACTTGCTGCTAATGTTCATGCTATCTGGGGTGGTTTTAACACAAAATTCACTAATTTCAACTTTAACTAGCTCTAAAGCGAATGTTTTTCGTGTTAAACGATTTTTGTTTCGTGTTAAAAAAAAAAAAAAAAAAAAAAAAAAAAAAATGTATTAAATTGCATCGTATACTGTTCGGACTGCTATATAATTTCGTGTTAACCGATTTTTCATGTTAAACGTATTTCACTGTATTTTCTAGTTATCTGATCTAAAATGATCACGCCATATATGGTTTCATTGTAAAATGTTAAGTTTCGTTGTTTCCTTTTCGTTACATGCAATTGTAACGTTTGAATGAAGTGTTCTCAGTATAATGAATTTCCTCCGCTTTTTTTCCTTGATATATAGCAAATATGGTACTGGTATATTCGTGTTTTTATATATTCGAAGAATAAAGACTCTTTTTAATTTTTCAGACAATATGGACAAGAGCTCGATTCACAGTTCCTTCCTCACCTGTTTTACATTTTATCAGATCTTTCGATATTTCCAATGAAGTAAAAAACTTATCAACTGTCGCATTGCGCATTATGACCTTTAGTTTCATATGGTTCCATTGGTTTTAGTACTACGAATTCCCATAATTGTTTACTGTCAGGTCGAGATTCATTTTTGGACAAATAAGTCACTAAGAGCGAAATAAGTCCGAAAGGACACAGCCATCCGATTCTTTTTAGGATAATTCGGTCAATAGATTTGCAATTCTTCCGGGACTGAAATCTATTTTGCGAAACATAATTCCGAAAAAATTAGTTTCTGGGAGTAAAAAAAATCTCTCAGGAATAAAATGCTTTCGAATGTTATAATAAACACAAAGAAAGTAACTGGAGACATTTGGACGCCTGAATAGGACTAAACCATTTTCCCCCTTTTTCCAGTCAAATAGGGATTCAACTTCGGAATGAAAGACAGGAAGCTGAAAATTTGGCAAAAAGCTTTGTTTTGACATTCTAAAAGTTAACTGAAAAATCTCGTGTCGGCGTCGCCAGATATTCAAGGTCAAAGATCACAAAAAATAGTTTTTTGCTTATATCTCGAAATCCGTGCATTTTATTGAAAAAATTCCAATTACAAAATTAAAGTAAAATTTCCTATAAAATACATACATTAACTTTAGTTTTCTGACAAATGGTTTTGGCGCTAGAGCGCGTTGAAGAAAGGCAACTTTTTGACCTTCTGGCGAAAACGAGAGAAAAACCCTCGCCCATTTTTGATTTTTCAGAAACTATGCATTTTATCGAAAAAAAAAAGAACCAGTTACAAAATTCAAGTAGACTATTTTCTCCAAAATTCATAAAATAATTTTAATTTTCTGGCAAAAAGTTTAGGCGATAGATCGTGCTAAAAAATGGCGATTTTTTTACCTTTGAGCCAAATTGAGAGAAAAGCCCTTTTCTATCCTCGATTTTTTGAAAACCATGTGTTTTATCGAAGACCCCCAATTACAAAATTAAAGTGGATAAAATGTTTTGAAAAATGCGTATATTAAATTTAATTAGTTTTTGGCCCATGTTTCCTATATTTCTAATGATGTTTACACCTTTAACACTTTCTCTACCGGTGTTAAATGACATCTTTTAAGATTTTTATTTATGGTTATTTTATTTGCAATTCTTAAACTAAGACAATCATAACTCAAGAATTGAGTGTATTAAAATGGGTATGTGATTATTAAAATTACAATATTACTTAGAAAATATCCAAAAATCAAAATCTTAAATGGTGTCATTTGACACCGGTAGAAATAGTGTTAATTATTTACTAAAAATATTATAATTATTAACACAATTACATTATTTACTTATTTATAAATATTATTCGTAAATAAGACATCCGTATGATAATATTTAGTTAAATTATATATAAGTAAGAAGATATTGAAATGAAATAGTTTAAATACATTTAATTACATTTTTATTTATCATAAGTTTATCATAAATCTATTACAATTTATTCAAATTAAAATGAAGAGCAATTTTTTTTTCCTTAAACCTCTGATTATCAATAGCAGGCACACAGCTTAGTATTCATCTTGTTCGTCATTGCCTCTTTCTTCGGGTCGTTCACATTGAATTTCCAGATCGTTATCATCATCCTCGTTGTCCGTCACATTTGGTTCTAAAGCCTGACGAACCTCTGGTACATATTCATTTTCTTCATTAAAATCCTTTGGATATGATGAAGCGTTGAGGCATGCTTGTCCGTTACACTGGTCAGAAACTGAGGAGCATTGCAATCCTACTTTTCGACATCCACAGTTCGCACCACAGCCTTTTTAACAGTTGCAGAAGATCATACTGAGTAGTTCTTCTGGTGCTGAAAGTAATAACGTTGTTACCGGTTCCAGGATCTTGTTTTGTATTATCCACCCCCATTCCTCCGGTTCTAAATCTTTCCCTAACCAAGTTTGGATCTGATAGTAGACACGATAGATATGCTGACGAGCTGCTGCACTTGTAGGTGAAAGAGATGGTAACTGCACCGGTTTGTTGAATCTTGTTGATTTAATGAATTGTGTGTACCTGAAATTGCCAATGCTGTGTTCAGACTTTGGAACATTGTACATTGCTACAAGAACACGTATTCCACTTTCAAATAATATGTTTGGAGGGCTGTTTTCTTGCTGAAATATATGAGCTGATTGGTACAAATTGGGATGTTTCTCCAACATTTTTATGCTTGGCAGTTTTCCTTTTTTAAACAGTGCGGATGTTGTGTCACATCCACTAAAGGCGAGCACAAATTAAATATGTTCTTTAGAGCGAGAATATTTGTCGAAACTTTTAGACAAATACATTCGTGTCTCCACATTGCCCCTGCCAATTTTTTTTTAAAGAAAATTTCTTGCTGATGCGATTCGGTTTGTCCTATTAAAAGAACTAACAGATCCCTATCTTCTCCAACGATGGCTGCAGTATTTTGATGTTCAGATTCTGCAATGGCTCTATCGATGATGAAGACATCAGAATCATTTCTGGCTTTTTCTGTAGCGACCTTAACAGTTTTTAATTGCTTAATAAGCATTGCAATAACGTTCTTTTTATTGCATCGGTTCGACAAAAACTTTTCTTGACTGATCGGCACAATCATTGTTTCATCAGAACAAACTTCACAAGATGTTGAAAGAGCAGTAGTTCTTCTGAGCTGTTCCATTACTTTTATGTTTTTAGTGTTGTCTGAATAACCGTCGAATACAACAACAATATCTGAACCATAATGCATTTTCAAATATTTTACGTATTTATTCAGAATAATGGAGAATGTATCGTCTTTGCTCCATACGACGCGATGCAAAAGAAATACACCGTCGATAATGTATTTTACATTATCTGCAGTTATCGTATCTGCTAACATATTTCACCCATTCACAAACGCAAGCATAAAACCAACCCTCTTTAAAAATCTATTGTCATGGACTATTGGATAGTAATCTAATGGAATCAAGACCAAACATAAAGGGCAGCATGCTTATAAGGTGTCCTAACAAGGCTAAAATCTAAAAATTATTTTTTTATCTTTGAAGAAAAAGGATTTTATCCTGATCCACGCCTGTCTCTCGCACTTATAAACGACTCCTAAAGAAACTTTTTTTTCGTGGGGGGGGGGGGGGGATTTTTTTTCAAAATATGTAAGTCCTTTCGAAAATTCTCTTTCGCTGAGCTGTTGTAAGGAAGACTGGCTCTGAGTGGATTGAGTAGATAGTAATTATATATTCATATGGCAAGCAAGGCAAGAATGTTTTCTGACTGCTGTTCTACATTTAAATATTAGGTAGTGTTTTTAGAGCGGTTCTCAAAAAAAAAAAAGTATATATATAATATACTTTTTATATAATATTCCTCTCACAAGCTTAAAACTTTCTCACACATTCACGGAGTAATTTTTAAGCGTGAAATCATGGAATCTGCAGGCAAGACTATCGAAGGGATTCGAAATCGAAAAACGTTTTACTTTTTTTGATAAATGTACGAGTATTACATCTTGAGTTACAAGCGACTGTTGTCTGATGACTTGTAGAGAATTTTATACGCTACAATATTTTTAATAGTTTCAAAGATCATTTGAAGCATAGGAAACAATATTGAGAATGTGTTTCTCTTGTTTTCGACAGAAGGCCAAAAACTCACCCTTTTTCAGCGCTCACTACCGCCTGAACTTTTTGTCAGAAAATTAAACTTATTTTTGAATTATTTAGAAAATAAAGTCCGCTTTAATTTTATAATTAGGGTTCTTCGATAAAATGCATAGTTTTCAAAAAATCGAGGATGCAAAAGGCTTTTCTCTCGTTTTGGCTCAAAGGTACAAAAAATTACCCTTTTTCTCAGCGTGATCGAGCTCCTAAACTTTTTGTCAGAAAATTAAAATTATTTTATGAATTTTGTAGAAAATAGTCTACTTGAATTTTGTAACTGTTTTTTTTTTTTTTTCGATAAAATCCATAGTTTCTGAGAAATCGAGAATGGGCGAGGGTTTTTCTCTCGTTTTGACCAGAAGGTCAAAAAGTTGCCGTTCTTCACCACACTCTATCGCCAAAACTATTTCTCAAAAAGTTAAAGTTAATGTATGTATTTTATAGGAAATTTTGTCTACTTTAATTTTGTAATTGGATTTTTTTAATAAAATGCACGGTTTTCGAGATATAAGCAAAAAACTCGAGATATAAGCAAAAAATTTTCGTGACCTTTGACCTTGAATATCTGGCGACGCTGACACGAAACTTTATGAGATTTTTCAGCTAACTTTTAGAATGTCATACAAAGCTTTTTGCAAATTTTCAGCTTGCTGTCTTTCATTCCGAGGTTTGCCTTTTTTCCATCTTATTTGACTGGACTTTTTGGGTCATTTTCAAAATCTGTCCATGTTTGGGAATAACTAAATCAAATTTTTAGAAATAATCAGAAAGTTTTATTTTTTTTTTTGTAAATAATTACCTTACCTCATAAACATTAATATACAAGCATCAGCAGAGACCAAATTACTAATTTAACATTTAAAAACTAATTTTTAAATTATGATGAACTTAGTAATGACATAAGTGAGCACGGTAATGACAAATTAAGCAAAATATTTTTATTATTTTCCAGACATAAATGGCAGCCATTATATCTTCTGGCCCATACAATGATTTTGTATTTCTTATATAATAAAAGCAGATTAAGAAATAAATGTCCATTTAATTATCAATTAGAAGTGGGTACGGTAATGACGTACATAAAATACTCACCAAAACATTCAAACTCTTTGCTTGTTTTATTGAAACTATAAAACTATTTACTCTATTCACTTAAACCTGATAACAAGTTGACTTTTAAGGAGTATTTTTGCCTTGATAAAAAGGCATGTGCTGCCCTCTAAAAATTTCCAGATGAACTTTTTGTCAGAAGCATGGCAATGACACTCTTTCGTAGGACACGGTTTAAAAATTTATTAAGAATTATAGATAAGTTTAATTAATGAAAATAAATATTTTTTTTAATTAGTAGCATCTTAATAAATAAAAATGTATTAAAAAATTGTAACTATCTGTTTTAAATAGAACTTAGTCAAATCTGTACCTGATAAATTGCTTGTTGGGACAACTTGCAGTAATGACATTTTGACTAAAAAAGAATATATTTCTTATTTTTAATTTTTTTTATAAATAATAATATACCTGTAAATTATCATTAAAAAAAACATGATAGTTAAAATGCAATAATTCAAATTATGATATTTAACTATTTTTCTGTGCAAATGTGAAAGGACAGTAAAACACGACACTTTTTGAAAAATCACCCTTTTACGAGGAGTGGAAAGTATAATAGACCTGCCGTAACGGAAAGAGACTGAAATCAAATTTACATTAACTGGAAAGAAACACACAAGTAAACTATTTTCTTTATATTCTGCTTGGTGTCGAAATAACACCAACAAACGTTCTAGGGGAATTTAGCTGTAACTTAAAAAAAAATAAAATCACATAAAAAAATTTCGACAGTTTGCTTCTTACGTAAAATGATTAAAAGTCACTAAATTTGAAGAATATAGGTGAAAAAATGTGATAGTGAGATAAGGCTAAATTCGTTTTGGTGTCGAAATGACACCAACGGACGTTCTAGTGTTATAAAGATATGTTCAATCTACCTCAGACGTAAATAGTAGTATCAAATACAAAACAAAAGTGTTTTATTATTGTTATTTTATTATGATATTCGCGAATTTTAAAACATATAATTCAAAGTATAAATGTAAAAAGAAAGTGAATAAAATCATTACATTTAAATATATTATGCTGTTATTTTATTTTGTGATTTACAATTTATAACTGACTTTCTTTTTAGATGATTTTACTGAATTCAAATGCTTTATGATTATTTTTATACATATTCGGGTACAAACCCGAGATTTGATAACCACTTTAATGATTTTTTTTTTGACAATTTTTTTTTTTCCTAGTTGTAACTAAAGTTTATTAGAGGTGGCATATCTCGCTGTCTGGCTAGCAATTTTTACCTGTTTTCTTAAATTCTTAATTTTAATCGAAATTTCAACCCGTGAAGAGCATGTTAAAGAAACGTTTTTCTTTTTAAAAAAAATATTAACTTTTAAAAGTAGATTAGCTAAGTATTTATAATCACTTCAAAGGCACCCTGATTACTACAGAGTTTTAATGTGTTATTAAGTCAGTTACAGTACTTTACTTTTTAACCCCTTGAGGGGCACCGGTATATATTATATACCACCTACGATTAATGAAGTTTTACACCAGAAAAATTGTATTAAATTTTACTTTTCTAACTTTGGTGGAAAAGAGCCGTAAAATTGCATTTACTTATTTTTAAATAAAATTTTTCAAAGATTCCGGTGGGAATTCAGCATTTCACAAACGTAATTGCTTGCCCCTCAAGGGGTTAAAGTTAGCATTGCATTTTCGTTATTTTTTTTTCTTTCATTCAGAAATAAATGAAATGAAATAAATACCGCATAAAAACAAGACTCGCTTTAATAATTATCAAGATGGAGCTTGGTGCAATATAATAGAAATGTAAAAATATCAAAGTTAAAAACACCAAAAATTTTAAGCATACCAGTTTCGGTAGCATATAACATAACCTTCCTCAGTGTTAAGGATGGCGGAAATTTGCTCACATATATATCATTGTAAAAAAAACCTTTTGTATTTTGCAGCAAAAGGTGCTGGCAGCGGGGCTGCCAGCATAGTTGATGTAGAATTTACAAGTTGCTGACTTTTAGGGTGCTGTAAATTCTACAAGATGCTGTTTTTAATAGTGATGTAAAATTTACTGCACTTTGCTGTGAATAAATACGTTTTATTGATTCTTCCATTTCATATTATTTGTTTCTATTCTGCTTTCATTTTTAATCAATTCACTTGATTTTAATGGTTATTTGGGCACAGGGGAAAATAATTTTTAGCTTTAGCTTATTGTTCCCACAGAAAACAACCATTTTGCTTATATCTTTGAATTATGTGCTCTTGATAACGTAATTCAATGTATAAGCTTTTAAATTTTTGTCGGTGTCCACTTTTTTCTTTTTCTTCCATAATATTTCTTATAATATTTTTTTTTTTTTTTTTTATACTTACAGCTTTAATTTATATTAATTGACGGTGGTAGGTTATGTTTAATTAATGGTTATATATTAGCATTCAAATTACTATGATGCATTTGCGCAAGTAATTATGAATGTATGCTTTTTGCGATATTTTTAAATATCTTTCATTTTGAATGTCAACAGTTCATTTTGATGTATTTTTTCCTTAAGGTATCTTATATATATTTATATATATTCCCAGGTCGCTAAATGATTTAGCAATCTTTTAAATATTATACGCTTAGATCATTGCTGCAATTAGCGCACTACCTATGTGTATTATCAATATGATTTCTACCATATAGTTATCTGATACCTATTTTAGGATTCCATTAATTTTTTCATTCCTATCATTGCAACGATTTATTTAATGTTTTTTAATTTTCTAGTTTTGATTTTATCTGAATTTTCTTGTAGTTAGTGTATGATATCGTCCTATATATTTTCTATTTTTGCTATAGCTTTACATAATTCTGTAGAGATAATCATTTTATATATACATCAATATGGTAGCAATAATTATTTCTATTCATAGATTTAATGTTAATTTGCTTTAGTTTAAATTCATATTACTTTGATCTGAGAAGTTAGTTGGGTAAGCGTTTTGGTTGTCTTTGCATGGTTATAGTTGTTCTAGGATTTGGATGTTATGCAGATCTTTTTTGACTTATTTGTTATAAAATAGTCTAGTGGTTTCTTGCTATTATTAATCTACGATATTTGGGTTATCATAATTTGGTTATGGATAATTTGAAGATTGTTTCTGCGTTCTGCTTCTATTATTGTAAATATTGTATATATTTTTTCATACTCAAGTTTTATTATTTAATGAAGGCTAATTTAATCAAATTATTAATTTGTATTATTAAAATTTCTTATTTTTATGGCAATTATTGCATTTTCCATACATAATTTTTATATGGCAGTTCTTAGTAAACATCTCGATCCTGGCAAGATACACTTAGCATCTATGCAGTGTAGTGCCCGGTACAGGAATAATAATTGGGTTGTTCCTGGATCGTCATCCAGCGACCATTTATACTCTCCCCCTCGTCCTTTATTTTTTCGTATGTGCTATGATTCTCGGTGCAAGACATGTCCATACGCTGCTCAGAAACAAATTGTCTCAGATCCTAATTATTCAAGTTTTTGTAAAGCATTTAATGTAATTTATAGTATAAAGTGCAACTTATGTAATATGAAATATATTGGTGAAACATCAGGTCCAATTCATAAACGTATCAATCATCATCGTTCAAACTCTAATAATAACAAAGCAAAAAATATACAATCTACAGCTGAAATTCAACATTTTCATAAACATCAATTTAAAAATACGACAATTGAAATCCTTCAAATTCTAAAAAATAAATCAGAACGTCTTTATATGGAATCATCATATATGAAATATTATAACACAATTTATCCTTATGGACTTAACAGTGAAGTATTTAACAGACCTGTCAAAGTCTTCACATCTATAAATAACATTATTGATTATTCTCCAATTTATCCTACTCTTAATCATAATTTAAATGCTAAAACAACACGTAATAAACGCGGAAAGGGTTCATCATCAGTTGTAGTTTCCAAAAAATCTATCACAAAAAAAATTAATGATCTTCAACGAAATTACTTAGAGAATTATAACTGGTTGTTAATTCGAAAAAACATCTTTGCTATTAAAAAGAAACAGCTTGTACAACATTTAAATGTCTTTCTAAGTAAATCTTTCTCTAAACATTTCTCTGATATTTACTTTGACCTAATTATGAGTAGAGTTAATCTTTTTAAATATTAATTTACAAAAAAAAAACACAAAATTCAGAACATGAATACTCAAATGATAATTACTTTTTCAAATCACATATTTAATAAAATTAATATCAATTCTATAATTAATGATAAAAATTGTTTTTTTCCTATCAATAATCTTCATATATCAAAAACCTTTAAATATCCGAATACAATTGGAAGAAAGATTTTTAACTACAATACATTTTCAAAAAATACATCTGCTGCAAGTAATTTTCCGTGTAACTGCAAAGACCCCACTCTAAAAAAATACATAAACAATGATCACGGACATATAATCACTGGAAATCTTGATATTGTTCATGATTTTAAATTGAAACAACTAATGGGTTATGGTACTAAATATAGACTTCCATCTAAATTTAATGTTAAATCTATTATCAAACAGTTTACATATGATATTGATATTTTTATTTATAAAATTTCTATCTCTTATAATAAGCCTATTGAATATTTTAATCAATGGAAAATATTAGTAATTGAAAAAATAACTATGGCTTTAAAAAATAATATTGCTGATTTGGTTTCTATTAATACAAAGCATTATTTCCAACAAATTACTAAATTACAAAAAAACTACGTTATTACATATGTAGACAAATCTCCTAACAATTATGCTATTATATGTAAATCATATTATCACCAACTTCTTACAAATTCTATTTCTTCTAATAAGTCATTTCAAAAAACTAATGAAAATGTAATTGTAAATAATCGTAAAATTCGAAGTTATTATAAACTATTAAATATTTTATCTACTAATTTTAATTATCCATATTTATTTCTTATTCCCAAATTTCATAAAACTCCTATTAAATTTAGGACTGTTACTATTGGTTGTAATACATATAATAATAAAGCCAATACACTTCTCTTAAAAATTCTTAATCAATTATATGTACTTACTACAAACAATGATAATACACATTGTATAAAAAATAGCTATCAACTTGTCAATATTTTAAAAAATCTTCATTGTGTTTATAATATAACGACATATGACTTCAAAGATCTTTTTAATAATATAGACCTATTTGATTTAGATAAAATTATAAATGCATTATTTAAAAAGTATTATAAAAAACTGGAATTACCATCTAATATAGATATTGCATATTTTAAATCTTTAACTAACTTCATTATCTATAATAATTATATATTGCAAAATAATGCTTTATATTTACAGCATGTCGGTATACCACAAGGCGGTTGTACTTCCAGTTTACTCTCAGACTTATACTTATATCATTATGAACGTAATTTTACTAATAATAATCTACATTTATATCGTTATATTGATGACATCATTTTAATTGATACTGATCAATCTGCAATTACTCGATTTCCAGTTGATTATCCCACTAATTTGGAATTAACGGAAAACCTTTTATCTAACAATACAATTAACTTCTTAGATCTTAAAATTACAATAAAAGACAATAAAACAAACACAGATTTATATGACAAACGTAAAGAATTTAAATTCACAGTTAATACATTTACAAATTTTAAATCTTGTCTACATCATTCTGTATTTCGGAATATAATACTTGATCATTTATATAGAATAAAATGTTTATGTTCTTCTCCTCTAATTAACAATAATATTAAAAAACTAATTTATCATAAAACAATAAAACAATCACAGATTTATATGACAAACGTAAAGAATTTAAATTCACAGTTAATACATTTACAAATTTTAAATCTTGTCTACATCATTCTGTATTTCGGAATATAATACTTAATCATTTATATAGAATAAAATGTTTATGTTCTTCTCCTCTAATTAACAATAATATTAAAAAAATAATTTATGATGCATTAAATCATGGTTTTCCAAAAAAATTCATATATTCATTAATATACAATTAGTACTTTTCTTACATGATCTATTAAAACAAATTAACACATGCGTAAACAAAATTACAAAAAAATTATAAAATAAAAAAATATCTATAAAAAATTAAAAATTGCAAAATAATATAAAAAAATTATTATAGGTTGGTTGGGTGGGTAGATGTTAGAGTACGGAGGAGGGTGGTGTTGTCTGGATAATACGCAATGGTTAATTATAAAATATATATATATATATATATATATATATATATATATATATATATATATATATATATATATATATATATATATATATATGGGGACTTTTCTATTATTACTATATTTTTGTTACGTATTTTATATGGATGTTGATTTGATATTTTATATGTAATTGGAGAATTGCATTAATATTATAATTAGCTTAATTATTCATTAATCTAATTTACAATTATTTTTTATTAAATTTTAATTTACTTAGGACAATATCATATTAATTACTAATAGTATGCCATTCTTATAGTGAATAATATACATATAAGTATGTTTAATATAAATATAGTTATACTGTATGCATTAAAATTGGGTAATTATTTTTATTATTATACCTCTATTCTTTTTAATATTTATTATCGGGTTAATGTTTTTGAATGTCCCACATTCATACTTTTGGATTTTTATGGATGTCTGAAAATAATCCACACTCTATATTTGTGCTTTTTAAGTAATGGGAATTTAAGTATCATTTAACCTTCTATATACTTCCACATGTTTTTTATTTCCTGTTCATTTTATAAATATCTTATATATAATTGATTAAAAAATAATTTTTATATTATTTTTAATAATTATTTATATTAATTATTACTGAATTTATTTTGTTTTATAGCATATAGCTATATGCTAAATATTATCAAAGTTCTAGAATTATTTAAATTCTTAGTTTAGTTTAAATAAGTTAGCTAATAGAATATATTGTATGCTTTTAAATTTTATTAACAATAGTTTTTAATTACATTGTGTGGTTTATATTAGGTTTATAATTCTCTATATATAAGGATATGTTTGGTTTTGCTGTTTAAACAGTTATTTACATTCAAATGCTTACAAATATTTATCTTGCGACAGTTGTTTAATAAAAGTAATACTAGATGGCAGCACCAAATTTGTCTCTTTAAGATGGCTCTAAATTTTTAATTTTTCTAGCTCCATTTCAGTTATAATTTAATACACCAGGGGGTATTTTTAGCTAAATTTTTACGATATTGTTATACAGTTATTAATTTAATAGTGCATTTTAAATAATGTAATTACTATCTTTTTATTTTATATTAGATTAAATGTGTTTAATAAGGTATTTCAAATTTTATTTCAAAATGTATTAACTGCATCCTTTGGTATCATTTACTGTGATTTCTTAACTGTTTTATTCACCTTAATCTTTATGATATTCTGGAAGCCATGTGCGCGTGTATTTTTGTAAAATACTGAAATATTAATCGGTATGGTGTTTATTATTTATATTTTATATCCTATAAATATTTAAATACGTTTTATTGATTCTTCCATTTCATATTATTTGTTTCTATTCTGCTTTCATTTTTAATCAATTCACTTGATTTTAATGGTTGTTTGGGCACAGGGGAAAATAATTTTTAGCTTTAGCTTATTTTTCCCACAGAAAACGACCATTTTGCTTATATCGTTGAATTCTGTGCTCTTGATAACGTAATTCAATGTATAAGCTTTTAAATTTTTGTCGGTGTCCACTTTTTTCTTTTTCTTCCATAATATTTCTTATAATATTTTTTTTTTTTTTTTTTTTTTTTTTTTTTTTTTTATACTTACAGCTTTAATTCATATTAATTGACGGTGGTAGGTTATGTTTAATTAATGGTTATATATATATATATATATAATATAGCAACAAATTTCCGTCATTATGAAAATATTAAGCCATAAATTTGTTAATGGGTACAATAAAGGTATGTATTTGTGATCATTTTGAAAAAAGAAACTCATGAAATGATGTCATTTTTTAGTGAAGTAAAATTGTCTCACAATAGTAATTTTTTCAAATAGGGGGTAGGAAGGGGAAGAACCCCCCAAAGTGCTACAATTTTTTTTATTGGGTAAGTTAAAGCACATGTTTATGATAATTTTTAACAAAGAAATCATGAGTTTAATTTAGACCCTCATATTGAAAATTTAAAATTTTGAAAATGACTTTTTTGACAGTTTTTTTTTTAATTCAACTTTATTAAATTTTTTTAAATTATTTAATATAAATTTAGACTGTTTAATTTTTTTTCCTTACATTTTTAATGTTTTAACATTTTATATCAAAAATTTGAAAAAGATTACAACATAGCAACTGAGAAATAAACTTTTTTGTAAACAGCCGCAGCTGAATCTGAGCGTCTCGGAAAAGACAATTGATGTAAAATCACAAAATTTCGAAGGACTGCAAAATAAAAAATTATTGAAATACAGAAAAAGAATATTAGGAGGTTGCTTATAACCAAAAAGAAAAGAAGTATACCAAGTTTCATAGAAATCTGTGATGGTGGGTGTTTTTTTCGTATTTTTGTGGTTGATTTGACATAGAATGACCCAATAACTAAATAGTGTTTTTGGCCCAATGCTGAATATTCAGCTAGCCAAATAGTAACTGTTAGGCTGAATACAGAATATCCAGCAAGCCAAATAGTGGCTATTCACCCAAGCACCGAATATTTGGCTGGTCGAATAATTTTATATTTCAAAGTTTACAAGCATTAAAATGTTAAATTTTATAACAACTTTACATAATATTTAATACAGAAATTTATATTTGGATAATCAAGAGCTTTTTATAAGTAAGCTTTATACTGAAAAAAAAAAAAAAATCTGCTTTGAGCTATTTAACAAGAGGATAGTTATAAAACTTTAAATAAAATTTTAAATTTCCTATCCTCAGATGCAAAGGGGCAGTTTTTTTGGTGGGGGGGGGGGGGGGGTGATGAGTTTGCTATAGCGTGCATGATCGCAAAAACCGTCTCGCGGTTTTTGCGATCACAGGAATAAAATGCTGTGTGGCATTTTCTTCACTTTAATTCTTTCACAAGCATGTGATTCTTGTGCAAGGTTTGTTGTTTTTTTTTTTTTCCCAAGGAAGACCGCAATTTTTTTTCAAATGATGGTGGAAAAATATCATAAAACTCGTTAGCTATCTCAGAAACTAATAGCTGTTATCGTATTCACATGGCAATTCTCTTATGTTTTTGAAACAACAAGGATTTCTCGATTTTCTAATAACCAAAGGGGATAATTTCTCAGAACCATCGGCATTATAGCAAAGTAGAATTGTGAGTCTCTCTTTACTTTTTTTAACCGCCATGACATGCTTCATCGGATATCATAAAAAAAAAAAGAGCTCCATTCAGGGTTGTAAAAAACCCGGGTTTTTTATTAAAAACTCAGCCCGGGCGGGTTTTATTAAAAAACTCGTGTTAAATGGGTATTTTTCCCCATTGGGTAAATTGGGTTAAAATGCCAAAATGTGGACTATGATTCCACATTCATCACAAATAATAATCTTCAGGGTTGCCATTGCCACTGTATAGGGAAAACTGGAAAAACTGAGGGAATTTAAAAAATAGTATTAAAAACAAGGAATTTTACTAAATTTTGGTACTTTGCAAAATTTATCCATTGAAATTTGAAAATTCTCAGAGGAATTACTCAGGGAAAACTTAATTTTTTACTCAGGAAAACGCAAGGAATTTGATTTCCAAAATAAGTGGCAATCCTGATCTCATATACAATCTTTGTGAAATAGTCAAAAATAGATGGGAATGACTTCATAATCTTAATAATGATCTCAATATTTTACTTTGTTCTTAAAATACGCGCATATGTGTATGATCCCTTTAATTTAAATAATAAATAAATTTTAAATTGCAATGATATCAATTGTGTGTTATTTAATAATAAAATATAAATATAACTTTAAAAAAAAAAAACTTGCTCCTTTGAAATTATAAGATTAGCAAATGTTGATAGAAAAAAAATCTTACAACAAAATTTTTCCTTATATGTATATATAATCTATCCATATATGGTTAAATTTTTAGTTTTTAATACAATTCATTTAGAAGAAATTATTCCTATTCAAAAACTTCACCTAATATTACCATGTGATTACCATTTTGCCTTAGCCTAAATGCATTCACTTTAAATAATTTAATCATTTTCTAAATTTTCTTACATTATATCATTTTAGTTTATTACTTTACTTAATTATTTTAATATTTTATTATATTGCAAGCATTCATTATAATTTTGATTGTATTATTACATTCAAATTACTGTTTAAAAAATGTAAACAAAGCAATGACCATAAATCCGCAAAAGTCTAAAATCCGCACAACATTTGTTCTCAAGCTGTGCGAATTTGAGGGAGTCTACTGTATCGCAATATAGATTACTTTAATTTTTAATAGGTTGCTGCAATAAGACTAAATATAGCAAATGATTATTTGTTAAGTTTTAGTTTTAAACATTTACATTTTGCATTCACTATTCAATAAAAAACAATTAAAAAATGATGCAATCTCTAGAAGCATTATCCTCTACTTACATTAACTAAATTTTATTTTTATAACTATGAATAAAATATTTCCTTTGCATATATTATTCTTATTAATTTAATAAATATAATAAGTTTAGTAAATATAATACTCTTGAAGCTAACTGAAAAGCTTAAATTTACGTTTTAAATTAATATCTAAAACGTTTTAAAATTATAGGGTTCCCAATAAGTGAAAGTAAATTAGTACAAATATATTTTCTAAAGTTCAAAGAAGTGAATAAATAAAACAAAATAACCATAAACTGTTAACAAATACATCATTTATTTATTTCCAGAAATATATTTAAAAAAAAAAAACACGTTTTTTATAAATAAAAAAAAACCAAGCTGGGCGGGTACCCGGGCAGCTACCCACTACAACCCTGCCCTGGTTTCAACGCAATTAAAGATGCCACACAGCTCATATTCTTTCCATAAAGTTGGCAGATCGTTTAAGTACTGCTCAACATTATCTTCATTAACGCTTGCACTTTCACAAATATGCGCATAGCTAATCCATGCTTATTTTTAAGTTTCTCTATCCATCCTTGGGATGCAGAGAGATTTTCTATTCCAAAAGTCTGTGCTAATTCAATTCCCCTTTCTCTTAATAACTGACAATTGACTGGTATATTGGAGGCACGAACAATGCCTTTTAAACTTGTAACATGAATTTTGAATTGTTCAGCTAAAAATTTTTTCGTCACATGAGGCATCTCTTCGGACATTTTAATAACCTCCATTTTAAAAGAAGAAGAATTTTTCCCCAGTAATCGTGTATCAGTGTATTTTTATATTTTTAGTAACATAATTTCAATTGATGTGGAAAACATAAATCATGTCATAAGAGACTCAACACAGGACTTACCTCTTAAAATACATGAAAAGTATTCCTATATTGTGGTGTCCCTATAATTATGGATTTTTTTTTTTTTTTTTTTTAAGTTTTCCTATGTGTATTTGCAATTTTCGATGTTATATTTGTGCATAAATTTATATTTTTAAAGAGTTTAATTTTATATAAAAATGTGATATTTTGTGCTCAAAGACTTTAGCTAAGAGAGGCCGCTCGCCGCGGCGGTCGACCCTCCCGCCCACCCCCAACCGCCGACCGACACTAATAATGACCTCCAGGGGGGTACCATTCGTGCGATGCGCCAACTGTAAAGACTCCTTAACTGCTCACGCATTACGTCACGTGGCGGACAGATTCGCCTCGCTTCGCTTGTTTCAATAGTATTTTGTATGCTGTTCGGCGTTGGATTTTTTTTCTGTGAATGATTTTAATTTTTATATTATTTTAACAGCCTTTTTTAAATTAAAACCTAGTGAATGCACTATATCAACGTGTTCTAATAACTCTCTGAGAGAGAACACGTATACAGATTTAACAATACAGTACAGAGTCTCAAATCCGGAAGTCGAAATTCCGAATTCTTCAAAATCCGGGCATTTTGTTAACTGGCGATTATTATTCAGGAAAACCGCAAGGGACAAAATTTACTATACTAAGCTACAATTTGAAAACCGAATTCCTTTTAAGAGCGTCAAAAAATTCCTGCAGAACGCGAAAATCTCTAAGAACTACATAAAAGAATCGCGAGAAATTCAGAATAAACTTTAATGAAAGGGGGAAAAAAAGAGGACAGCTTTTACTGTATTAGAATAAAAAGATTAAAACCAGATTTCTTTCACAAATGCAGACAAATCGCCATGAAGTGAGGGAAAAAATGTTCGAAACTCGCAGAGGAGAAAATTTATTATATTGCGCTAAAAGTTGGTAACCGAGTTCCTTTTACAAATCTCAAAATTCTAAAAATCGCATAAAAAATTCGAGAAAAATGCGAAAATCTCTGTACGAACTCCGAATAAACTTTATTGAAAAAAATGACAAGATTTAATACAACAGTGGGCTAAAAAAATTAATTCGGATTCCTTTTACTCATATGGAAAAATCGCAGCAAAAATTTAAAAAAAAAACGTCAAAAATTGCATAAAAAGTTTAAAAATTTTCTTTTGTTATAGGGATTTTTTTACCTTTAAAAAAATTTCCTCTATTAAAATATTTGCTTTAGCATTATCTTTTTTTACTTTTTTTTTATCTATAGCAGAAGAACGTATCGTAGTCGAATTTTTGTTCGATTTCCAGTTTTCGACGGATTTACATGTTTTAAATGTCAGAGATCCCGAAAAACATGTTTTTACAAAATATCTGTCTGTCCGTATATATGTATGTCTCATTATATCATCGGAAAGTATACGCAGTTATGTATTTTTGACTATGGCTAGCATGTCAAGGTTAAATTTGGGGATATTCCGCCGGGAGAGGGCGCTGTAATAGCGCTTTTTGTTCCATATTCATTATTGATTCACCGGAAAGCATACAAAGTTAGGAATAGATTTGAACCAAACTTCATACGTACATTTTTTGACTATTGACGCCAGATCCCAGTTGAAAATGGATAAGCAACCCTGGAAGGGGGCGCTGTGATAATGATTTTTGTGCGATTTTCTCGGTTTTTCGTAGTTTTGTTGTACCTCGGCTGCTGATGCAGCGACATGCACTTCGTATCTAGCTAACCCGGCGATTCGCAAACAGAATAACGATGATATTTATTTTATTAAATATTATATTCGTGTTACTCTGATTAATAAAATGAAGTAGAAATTTAAGATGAAAATTAATGTAGGGTTGAAGTATTAACTTATAAGCAGTGCTTAATTTGCGTTGGATAATATCGTTATCTGTTTGATTCTCAGCTCCGCTACTTCTTTGTTTTTAGTGGAAATTTAAATATTGGTCTGAATTCACCGGCGCTCACTCCGGAATTTAGCGGAAATAGTGTTTCTAAAAAATCAAAGCCTAAATTTTTATTTCTTTCTTTTCCATCTCTAATCTTTTGCGTTCTTTCCTACCAAAGCGCTTACGTATGTGACATAGTGTGTCCTGTGTAGTTTTTTTTTTTTTTTTTTTTTGTCAATGGTTTCAGAATGGCGATGAGGAATGTGAAAATTAGTCGCAACTGTTTCTGCCGTTTTCCCTCGCTACTTTTTGTTCGTTTTTTTTTAAAATATTCTCTCTGATTAACTTTCTAGCTCTGCACGGTGCTTAATTTGCTCCGAATATCACAGGAGCGCAACTCCAGTACTTCTTTATTTTTAGTGAATATTTAAATATTAGTCAGAACAGACCAGAGTTTATAAATACTGCGCACCAATACAAAGAAGTCCGTGACGAGTAGGATTTTCTGAAAATTTCCCACTCCTGATTTTAATGTTTTTTCTCTGTTCATTTATTAGAATTTATTAGATATTAATGCCTAAAGATATGTCAAAAATATAAATTTCTTTTTGAGGAAGACGAAATTGCTTTAAAATTTGAAATAGTGTATGAAATATAAATATGCGTATGTGTGTATGGGGGGGGGGAGGGCAGGGGGGGTTATAAACTTTGTTGTTATTACTGCAGAATATTAGAGCTCCGGTACTTTTTTTTTTGCTAGAAACTAAGCCCTGTGTATATATATTGTTACAGATATTTGAATCATATTGATTTTGATCCTGAATAAGCATAGTAACATTCGAAATTTTTTGAAAACTTATATCTAGTAATCGGACAATGGATTATTGTTAAAAGTTTTGATGTGAGTTTTGTTTAATTTATTCTGTTTGATAATTCTAGTCTTTTTATTACTACTGCTGTGTCATCATATTCATATAAATCATCCATTCATTTTATTTTACAATAGTTTAAAAGTTTTCATTTGTACTTTTACGCATTAAAAATTTTAATTTTTTTTCGCGAATTTACTGAAGTATTTGAATGAAACAAATGTATCGCGATATTATTTAACCATTATGTATGTTATATTTAATTAACTCCAATCAGTGTTTGAACAAATTATTTTAAGGAAAGTGATTTCGTTCAATTTACTTTCGAGGATCTGTTTTTTAAAAAATTATTTACTTCATATTCCGTTCTTTTATTCATCTATTTACATTGTCACGGCCGGTCTCTCTCCGATCTTGTCCGCCACGTGACGTTTCAGTCCTGCTCTACTCTGATTGGCTATCCTTCAAATGGAACAACCTTATGTAGAAAAATCTTGATGAACTCGAAGTAGCTAGGTGTCGTTCGGTAGCTTCATCCTCCCGCCCACCCCCAACCACCGACCGAGACTAATAATGAACTCGAAGTAGCTAGGTGTCGTTCGGTAGCTTCATCGCCCCGAGCCCTCCCTTCCCGCTTTTCGGTGTCTTTAATTTGAGTAATTTCCCTTTTAAATTTGTCCGATTTCAATTTTTGATTTTTTTTTTCACCGTTGCTTTCGCTAGAGAGTCTTTCACTCGGGACGTGGCTGGGGACCTACGAATCTTGCTTCCGCAAAAGAGTTGGAATAAGTGGAAGAATAAAGGGCTGCGGACGAAGAGAAGCCGCTCGCCGCGGCGGACAATAAGCACAAGCTTATTGACCAGAGGACTTCCAAGCAAGACAATTATGGTCAATGCTTAAACTATATTATTTTATCATTGTGTTTTCCCATATATTTCTTATAATATTATTATTGTTCATGTTTTTTCAGCTTTTCTATATATTTTATGGTATTCTTATATTTTATGTCATTATATTTTTCAAGTATTATTAAGTAAAGTGCGGTGAGGTTGTCCCGAGAGCCATATCCCAAACATAGATATTTTAGCGTAAAAACTTAAAATCTTAAATTTTTTCCTTAAAATTTACTCTATTTTTTACTCTAATTTTTTTCGATGGATCGGTCCGGACCCGGACCTGTATTTTTCGGACATACAGACCTCCAGAATATTTTTAAAGCAAGTTTAATATAAAATCTATACACTGCTATTTTAAGTCCAAAAGAGATCCACTGTTTAAAATCGATTTTTAATAGCGTACAGTTTGTAGATAATCCCTATCTTGCATTCAAAATGAGTCAATAACTCGTCGCTCAGAGACATGGGTAAATAGTGTAAGTCACGAATTTTGAATTTTAATATCTCTGCGAGTTTTGAAGATATCGAAATGAATTTGTTTGTGTTTAATTTATGAACGGATAAGGGAAAATTTCCTAATTGGAAATTTTACTCACGGCCGCCGTATGAAAATTTCATTTTTATACCTTCTGAAATAGATCCCTTATAGAGTTGCAACTTATGTAATTAAATTTTACAACTTTTTTTTATGAAACTTTGCATTTGGAGCAATATTTAAGGAAATAAGCTATTGTTTCGAACATTATGAATCACACTCTATATATGTATATATATATGCATATATATATTATCCTATATGAACAACACGGAAATTTCTAACACATCTGCGTACTCATTTTTAAATGAAAAAGCATTACACCTGCAAACCCGACTATTGAAACCATTTTGAATCGACTGAGGTTTACCATTTATATATATATATATATAAATGAATTATTTTTATACTTTTAGGCGATTGTTTTCATCTGACGACAGGTATTCATCCTTACCGTGTTATCCAATATTTTGTTCAGAACGCCAACTTTGATACTATTTTCTGAAACATCT
Source organism: Maratus speciosus (assembly GCA_963932465.1). Classification (NCBI taxonomy): domain Eukaryota; kingdom Metazoa; phylum Arthropoda; class Arachnida; order Araneae; family Salticidae; genus Maratus; species Maratus speciosus. Next base: position 233,200,811 of record OZ010797.1, on the reverse strand, counting down.
TTACCTTTATCAAAAAATAGAAAACATCTTTCGATCACATAGTATCAGCATCTGCCAATTTTACACGTTACAAAATTTCTCTAAATATGATGTCATTTTGATTTGTGGAAGAACGATTGCGTTAGGTGAATTATGATCAGTAAATTTATGTTATAATACCATATTTCTTTTTATTGATACTTAAAGTAAACACTTTAACAACTTATTTAGTAGCAGCAGTTTACTATGTATTTAAAATAAGCTTAATTTTATAATTTCCAACATTCCTAAGCCTAGATAATCATATATAAAATCAGAATTGAATCTTGGAAATTTAACTTGTGGAATTTTGATAGTTATAAAAGTAATAAATTAACAAATACAAAATAAAAACTATAACAGATAAAAATATTAATATAATTTCCTTTTCATAAAATTAATGGTTATTTATTTATATGCAATTGGTTTAAAAAAGAAGAAATATAAATTTTTAAAGTATATTTTAGTTCAAATCATAATATAACATATTTCTTTTCATAATAGCCTTCTTAGTTTTGAGATTAATCTTCAACTTTTGAGAAAGAAAGTGAGTTTAACTCACTCCTTGAGGAGCGGTGGGACATTATTATACCTCACCTAGTTTTAATCAAGATTTGCACCAAAAATATTTAACTAAATTTTACTTTTATAACTTTGGTGCAAAAAGGCTGTAAAATTACTTCTCCCTATTTTGAAGTAAAAATTTACTTTTTTTTTCGGAATCGGCAGAAAAATACATTAACCCACAGCAAAGGATTGGAAGAGTTTAAACGACACCGACTTTTAGTTCCTGTTCTTTAAACAACACCGACTTCATTGGTGTCAGATCTTTAATCATACAATAGTCATTCTTTGTTACTATTTAAGCTTTTAATAGCATAAAGGCTGTTTGCTCTTTTCCAAAATGCATTTCAGTTGAAAGTGGAATAATCTGGAAGAACTTTTCAGAGGATGTCAACTTCCTGTCATTCATCGGATTGTTCAGACAACCTCTCAATGTGTCAGATATTGTTGTCAATAGTTTACTGACACGCGATTAATAAATAGCGACTTATGTGCTCACAAAGGGTTTCAAATGCTTTTCCTGGAGAATATAGCAAAACGTTTCACTTCCGGTTAAAAATTCTTAAATCTATAACCCAAATACCTCAAGAAAAAAAAAAAGACTAATTAAAAAAGCAATTCATTTCTTTAAAATGTTCTTCAAAACAGTAATGTGGCATGAGTTGCCAAATATGATAATGAAGTGTGAAACGAAGTTAATTTTCTCTCTATATACATGAAATATTTTTAAATGAAAAAAAAATTGATTCAGTTATCTGCACATAAATTTACGCACGTATACATCTGTACAAATCACGTATTCTTCTACATTAACAACATACATTTGTCACGTATTTTTTATTCCCCGTAAGTACGTCTTTAACAAACTAAAAATATGCGAAGTTTTTTTTTTTTTTTCATTGCAGATGCAATCTTTTTTTAAACAGGCGATAATAAAACATATACATTGATTAAGCACGTTTTAGTCGAATATAGTTTAATTGAATATTCTGTATCATATAAATATATCATAAACTGTAATGCTAAAATATTCTGTATCATATAACATAAACTATAATGCTAAAGTTTTATTATTTTCATAATAATACAGTGTATATGCTAAATAATTACATATTATGAAAATAATTAAGAGTACACGCGAAAACTGATAAAAGTGAAAATGAAGCATTTTTTTTTCAAACTCAATTTAGAACTTAAAATTTTGAAAAGAAAAAACGCATAGATCAAATCAACAATTGTAAATCAACTTCAATCTGCAAACAATTGTAAATGTAATATGTAAATCAAACATTTCAACAAGAGATCGACCGAAAATTCAGTTTCGTTCTCGTTTTTGGCTCAAAATCGGAGTTTCGTTTTCTGCGAAAATGTTGCCAAAAATTCGGCCTAACCGAAACTCGTCCGAAATTATTTTTATTCCAAAAATCTCGTTTCTTCCTTTGGAAATTTTCAATATAACTCATTGATTTGAGCTGTATCGGCTCAAATGAGACACTCTTTATTTATTGCTGTGTATTTCACTGTTTATAATTATCAGTCATGACTGACTCAACATGTGAAATAAATTATAAAGCAAGTAATACATGTATGACTAAAGCAAGTAATACATGCATGACTAAACTTTGAAGACGCTTTTCACAAGCTCATTAAAAACTGCAGACTTAACAGTAATAGATTTGAAACCACAGAAGTGTTTCGAATACCCGTTGATTATAGTATAACGGAATAATATTACAATATATTGCAGTATAACAGATTATCATTTACAAAAATCTTTATAAAAGGTAAATCGAGGTATGTATACCTAAAACATTTTTTAATTGGATGAAATTTATATAATTAGACACTGATTTAATTATATTTCATTTTATATGAAAATAAAATATTTGGTCAGAGGCACAGAGAGCCAACTAGGGCGACACGTATAATACACTTAAAAGTTAACACTTTCAAAACATTAAATAAAATTCTAAAAGTCTAAAACTTACAAGTTTCAGCCACCCTGTGGTTATCATCAGGGTCTTACTTCAGTTAAAAAGAGAAAAAATACTTATTAGTTTGTAAAATTCAAAAGTTTACTTTTGAAACTTGTGAAACTTGTTTTATTTGTGAAACTTGTAGGTTTTAGACTTTTAGAATTGTATTTAATGTTTTGAAAGTGTTAACTTTTAAATGTATTATACGTCTTTTAGTAAATCTTTTTAATTATATTTGTGCTGTTAATTTCAAAACATAATAATCCTTCAATTTATTTAATTACACATATAATTAATCAATAATTATGTATATTAATTTAAAAAAATAGGACATTTTCGTTTTCGGCCGAAAATAGTAAGATTACCGAAGTTCGGTTTCAGTTTCTGTTTCGGTCTTAAAAACTCGTTTCGGTCAATCCTTAATTTCAACTAATATGTATAAAATTCAAACTGGATACTTGCTGAGACAGTCATAAATACGTTTTTATTATAAACAACACAAAACTGGCAAGCGTGTTTTTATAAAAAAAAATTACGAAATCTAATAGCGTTTTTCCTTTTCTTATAAAGGCGAACAAAGTGGCAGAAAAGGGTGTCAAAGTTGGTGATTTGAACGGAATTTACCAGCAAAAGTTGTTATAAGAGACTAAACACCGGTAACTCGATTAAGTATATTTTTTGAAAAATGAGAAATAAAATTCGATTCCAAATCACTTACATTCCTGCCCAGTTTCACGTTTTTACGTTAAAAGAAAGTCTGCGAATATGCCGGAAAACCATTAGTTTAAAAACACCTTGATTCTTAAAAGTAAAATCCATTATTCCATATTTATTTTAACCACTTCGTAAGAGTCTTCTATGGATTAAAGTTTTTTTGTTTTTTTTTCCTTGGAAGAAGAATGGAGACAGTGAAAAAAAATTGCAACAAAGGAAAGCATAACCTCTGGAAAAATAGATGAAATTGGATCTAGTTTAATTAAATTATTTTTGAACTTCTAAATATAACATTTTTGTTATTTTTAGAAAACAATTAATACAATTTTTGAGTCATTATTTTAGATATACTTCCAAATCATTATCTCGTAATTAAAAAAAAAAAAATCACATTAATTTTGGATCAGAAGCATATTTTAATAGACTCAAGACCTTCATTCTTCTTCGACATTTTGAATTAAGCTTAAAAAAATGGGCACATTTTCAATTATTTAAAGTGTATTTAAAGTATATTTAAAATTTATAACAGTTTTTGTAACTATCTTTGGTTCAATGGTGGAGGGGGGAGGGGGGGAGGAAGAGAATAGTCAAGTGTAATTTTTTTTGTAATTGATAATGGATGTACTATGAAAAATAACTTTACAATAAGCAATAAAATATCATTTTCTAACTTTCAAATATTTTTTAAAGGATGTCATTTTTTTTTCTCTCCACTCATAAATACGAATCTTTCTGATATATTCATGAAGTAATTTTTATTAATAAATGTATGAAATTGGTACACGTTTCTTAGTATTTAAGTGACAAAGAGTCGAATAGCGTTTGCCGATTCACGACAATATAAATTGTCTACAATTTCCACAAAAGTCCTCGTGGTATACTTTGCTTTGGATTATTTTCCAGAAGTTCGATTTAGTTTAACCTATTTGCTCGTGAAATTAAGAATTTTTAATTATAAGTGGCGATATAAAAAAACGAAAACGCCTCAGTGTTGCATGATACCGGAATGCAAAAGTAATTACATTAACAATTCGAGATCCACGATATTCAGATTTCCTAGATCAAAAATAATTAGAAAATACCTGGCGACATGGAATTCCAAGAAAAGATTATCAAGTGACAAATTCACCAAAGATAAGTTTCTTATGGTATTCTTACAATCTTTATTTATGATGAAATTTTCGGATTTATTTCCAGTGGTATTTGTCCATAGTAATATCTCCTAATTTTAGACATTCTCATCTAAAGTGTTTCTTGATTTCATCTAATGAGAGAAAAAAAAAATCCCGCATTGTCTAATCAAATTAGTTCACCAGTGTCAAATGACATATCTTAGATTTTTGTTTATGATTATTTTATTTGTAATTTTTTAAACAAACATGGAAATAAACATTCAATGTATTAAAAAGGATCGGTGATAATCTTATTTAAAAAATTACAAATAAAAGTCCTTTCTAATTTTCTTTTTCGAACTTTTTTGTAGTACTTCTTTATAATTTTTCCTAACAACACAATCATTTAGGAATATATTGCAGCAAACAAAAATACAAAAATTGTTTACAAAATACAGGAATATTTAAGTCCTTTATCTGAAAATTTTGAAATTACATGAAAGAGGAAATAAGTCTAGCTGTATACTTAAAATTTTAGAATTAAATTATTTGTAAATTTGTAAAAAAAAAAAAAAAAAAAAAAAAAAAAAAAAAAAAAAAAAAGATTTAATTTATTATTCAACATTTATTTAAAACTATTTCTACTGATGTCAAAAGACATCTTCAAGGGTTTTTATTTGAGCTAATTTTATTTATAGTTTTAAAATGAAATTATTACCTATCCTTTTTAATGCATTGAAAGTTTATTTCCATGCTTATTAGTTTTAAAATTACAAATAAAATAGTCATAAAAGAAATTTTGTGTTCGTATAAACAATGATATAAAATAAATTCATTTAGTAATAATTCATTATTACTATTCGTAATTATTTTTTCATTCGTTTTATATTTGAAATTTATGTTGACAATTACGGCTGTTTGTAAACCTAAAGTACCTACTTTCTGATAAGCATAAAGAATCATTTTTATTCTTAAATACATAAAACAATTTCATATAAATTTTACAAAAAAATTAAATAAATAAATAAATAATAATAATAACTAAGAAGACGTTTAATGGTTAAAAAAAACCCAGAGATTTTTAAAAAAAAGTTAAGTAATGCAATTAATTTTTAAAAGCTATGTTCATATAAACAATGATAGGTATAAAATAAAATACTTCATTATTAGATTATTACTATTCGTAATTATTTTTCATTCGTTTTATATAATTAGATATAATTAGAACAGTCTTGAGTTCTTCATACAACACTATTTCATAAATTTTAGATACTAATTAATAAGAGTTCAAAAATGAAAGTTTTGTCTAGATATATTGCAATTACAAAATTGTAATAATAATAATAATAATAATAATAATAATAATATTGTCATTGAGTTTTAAATAACGCAAGGAAATGAATTCCATTTATCAATGCTTACACAAAAATATATAGCAATTATTATTTTAATATTTTTCAAAACAAACATTTAAATTGAAAACTAGAATAAATTATATAAATACACAAGTTTTTACACTTACAAAATACAGGGATATTTAAGTCCTTCATTAAAAAAATCTAGAAATTTTATGGAAGAGTAAATGAGTAAATGACACTAGCGGTACGGTTAAAATTTTAGAATTAAATTATTTGTAACTAACAAAATACTTTAAATACTTTTTTTTAAAAAATAGTAATAAGAAAATCTTTCATTTACTAACGAGTTTCTGAATTTTATTATGCAACATTTTTTAAAACTATTTCTTCTGATGTCAAAAAGCACCTAATAATTTAAAAATATTATTTGTAGTTTTTAAAATAAAACTATCAAAGATCTTTTCTAATACATTGAACGTTTATTTCCATGCTTATTAACTTTAAAAATTACAAATAAAATAACAATAAACCAAAATCTTAAAAGGTGTCGTTTGATATCAGTAGAAATAATTTGAATAGTCATTGAAAAAAATTCATTAGTTGAAATCAAGCTTTATACGAGAATGTCTGAAATCAGGAGAAATTACTATGGACAATAAACCCTGAAAATACATCAGAAAATTTCAACCTAAATAAAGATTGCAAAGATAACAATAAAATGAGAAACTTACCCTTGATGAATTAGTCACTTGATAATTTTTTATTGGAATTGCATGTAACCATGTATCAGTTAACCATACACAACTTCACAATTAAATAGATTAATTAAACTAAATCAAATTTCGCGAAAATAATCCACAGCAAAGTGTACCACGAGGTTACTTATACGACATTTTACTGAGAACTGAAACTTGGCCTTGAGTATTGAGACGGTAATGGCAAGACGCAGGTGATAAATCGCCAAACATTTTTCCCGTCACATTTTTTTATATTTCATTAATTTCATTTAAAATATAATCCTTTCATTCATTTTATTTAAAATACAAAACTTTAATTTAAAACTTAAACATTTAAAATTGATGGCTTTCACTTCTTTCTTTTTTTAAAAAAACAAAACGAAAAGAAAAATATTAGGCACAGATATCATATACGCCCCAGGGTACCTAATTGGCGCCAAAATGGCATTATTTTGATTGACATGGTAACCCGGCTATTGTTGTTTATTTAATAATAAATGTTTATTTACTTTTGTTTCTTTTTTAAAATTATATAAATTATTTTGTTCTATAGTTATTAATTATTTTTTTTTTGTTATTTCCTTTTGAAAAAAATAGAAAATATTAATAAATACGGTACTACTTAGTTATTCCGTCTACCAATTTTGCCAAATTATATAAATCGCCAAACCACTCGCCAACTTAGACAAATTGACATAATTTTTATTTTAAATAACGAAAGAACAAATAAATTAGTATAACATTAATAAATATACAAATAAAACGTCGAAATAAAATTACTTGATGACGTAAATACGTGTAACTTGCTTAAAGTCAAGTGATTGTGGCATTTACGAAAAACCATTATTGGCATTTAATCTTATAGTTTGGCGATAGATTTTTGGAGGCGGGATAACTAAGTAGTAGGGTGTTTCATTTTTCCAAAGATGTGATTTTCATATGACTTTGCTTGCGCCTCGAGTCTGAGTGACGTAAAAGATATATATGCCAAATTTGAAGAAGATTGGATAATATTTAAAGGTTGCACACTTTGATCACTTCTACCTCAAATTAGTGAAATAGCTAATATTGAAGTACTTTGTACTAATGGGCTTCTCATGTGTGTCTTTCATCTTTTGAAGGTAATTGAACTTTAAAATGGAAACCTTAAAAGGAATTTTGTGGCTTAGGAAAGGTGCCTAGTGATGAATTTTTATTAGTCTTTGCTTAGTGATGAGTTTTTAATAGTATTTTGTCCCTGCAAAGGAGCAAGTACTCTTAGTTTTATTTACCATCACAAGGAAATGAAAGATAGACTTTTGGATTCTGCTAAATCTACCAGTCCTAAACTACAGGAAGTGTAGAAGAAAGCAAATATTCCCGTTAAGACTGGGGAGAATATCAGTGCTGGTTTACAGAAGATGTTCAAAGAATAACAAAACCTGAGTATAGAGAAATCGAGAAACATGGATAAAGCAAATGTGAAACAGCAGATTTGGAAAGATGATCTCATCAAGTTATTTGACATTTCCTGGCAAAATGTGATGGGCATGACTAGCATATCACAAGATGATAAAGAATTTCTTAGATCATAAAGAGAAGATGATATCAGTTCGTCAGTTAGTGGAGCTAATAAGGTTTTCGTCTAAAAAAAGAAAAGAACTAAGTGTGCAAACGGGTTAACTACCTCCAAAATGTCCTAAAAGACAGAAGTCATCTAAGAGAAGATTACAAAGAGTTATTACAATTCTTATTCTTGTACCTAGAAGGTTGGTCTAAAAATGACTTCAGTTTCAAGATCCCAGAGGCTCTGCATCAACCAAGGTGAATGGCAAAAGCAGTATATGCACTTAAAATTGTACTCTTCTCTAAACAGTTGAATATTCCTTAATGAGAATTAAAAGGAATGAAAAGAGTTGCACATCGTGTCAGCATCATATATGTTCACTTTTGGCTTCAGGCAATTGTAAGTCGATGGGCTCCAAAGAATGATTTGGATATGCTACAGCTTCTGAACACTTACCCAGATGCAGATGTAAAAAAAAGCGCTCTCACAGTTGCTAAGTTGATACAGATACCTTTGGTATCTTTTAGAAACAAATGTAGGATTGGCTTTTTTGAGCTGTAAAGAAAAAGGAAATGAAACTATTAGAGGTAAAAAACTAGTTTTTGAAGGAAAAGACCTGAATCATTTCGTGGGATCCACGATGTGACAGAATACTGCAGTGATTCTCTAAGAAGCCATGTGAAAGCTCTTTTTTTGGTAAATGATACAGCAGAAAGAGGATTTGATTTAATTAAACGAATTGGTCAGGGACAAACAACAAAAATAATTCTTGTTGAGGGTAATCGAGCATTACAGAAAAGTTGTCACCAAGCTAATAAAAAGAGATTGCATCGTTCAAAGTTGATTAATATAACATATGTTTTGCATATTATGCTATCTATTAATCTTAGTGTCTAGTTTTAGTATTATTTAAAGTTTGTGATTTCTAGTTTTCCCAATAAAAGTAATTAACATTAAAAAATCGTATTTTTTGCCTACTTTTACAAAACTGATCAAAGTGTGCAACCCCTAAATATTATCCGATCTTAATGAAATTTGGAATATATATCTTTTATGTCACTTAGACTCGGGGCGTAAGCAAAGTCTTCAAAAAATTTACATTTTATTTTTTTGCCTTACAAAATGAAACACCCTACTAAGTAGTACCAAAAATACATATGTAAGTGGTATTCAAAAACGAGATTTTTGCCAAATTTTCGTAAAAAAAAAAAAAAAAAATCACGTCAAACCCGGTGCGTATATGACATCTGGCCAAATATTAAATAATGCAACAAACCATAACATTTAATTTCAATTTCAAAGCAATGTTTTAATTTACTACTCGAAAAATAGAAAAAATGCTAACTGGCGAGTTGAAAAAAAAAATCTATTGGCGAGATTTGCACCCGGCTAGCGTAACAGTGCGAAGAATTCTTTGCAACCATGGCAACTTTTATGTAGTTTTATTCGAAAAAAAAATTTTGATTTTTTAATTAAAATGGAAAACTTTCGGCACAGGTGTCATACCACCCCATATTGGCGTGATTTTTTTCTGACGCCAATGTCATATACGCAACGGGTACTTAACTGGCGCCAAAGTATCGTTATTTTGCTTGATATGGTAAGCCGGATGTTGTTGTTTATGCTGTTGATGCTTTCTCCAAATTGGCGTCGGAAAAAAATCGCGTCAATATGGGCGCGTATATGACATCTGTGCCAAACTTCCATATGAAAGGCGAAAGGATCAGACCGTATTTGTTTATGACAGTTACATGACTTGAACTATTATGATATAGATGAAATGATGGCGATAGAATAATATTTGGCGACTTATCACCTGTGCCTGGCTAACATTAAAGTACTAAAATGGCACCTAGAGTATAAAAAGCGAAGTGGTCCGCCCGGAACTGTTGATGATAGTCACATGACTTAGGCTATTGTTATAGAGATTGTTTTAAAATACGGGGGAACAAAGACTCTGTGTACTTAATTCATTTTATTTTAGCTTCTTTTTAAATGTTTAACTGATCCTCTTTAATCAAAAACGAAAACAACCATTGGATGTCTTAACAGCAACTGATTCGGCCTTAAATTTTTGCAATCAAAGGGAATTGAATGGAAACCCGTTTACAGGGAGATCTGCACAGATTTTTTCAGTATAATTCAATCTTCTCTAATATTTTTAAAACCCATCAGATTAGCGTGTTTTTAGATTCTGCGGTGACTGAACGGGGATTGGCGAGCGTAGCTTGCAGGGGCAGTGCCCCTAGTTAGACATATTTTTAATGAGACATAATTTGATTGTTAGATGTAAAATATGAATACTTTAATTTTAATTAAATTCGAGAAGAAATGTTTGCTTTTTTGAATAAAATCAAATTATTTTTAACTTTATTAAACTACTATATATATTTTAAAGTGTTCATTTAGAATATATTTTACATGCGAATATTATTTTTAATAGTACCCTAAAAAAATTAATTGCGAATAACTTTAAATGAATGAAAAAATTACTACTTTATTAAATTCGAAAGCATTATTTTTGTTTGTTTGTTTTTAAATAAATTAGAAATTTTAATTTATTGAATTTTTGGTTTCTCATTTCAAAAATAAACCAGAACTTTGGTATTTATACAGCCAATACGCATGCGTGCAAGGAATAAACGGAATTTTACCCTCCTATCAGTCTTCCTGTAAGAATTAACGGAAAAAGCGTGTTTTCTGGGAGTACGGAAATATTTTGTTTAAAAATGATGAATAATTTAGTGTATAAAGATGTATTTTTCTGACAGTGTACTGTAAAACGTTCTAAGATGCAATCTGAAATGACCAGAAAAATTCCGTTTTAGACATATTTTTGTCTTTTCCGGTATATTTCTATTGTATTGCTTCAATAGGAACCATGAATATATTTTCCGCTTGATACAAGATTCCGTTACAGACAGGTACCATTGTTACAACGCTAACTCAGCCGCAAATCGTTGAGTGGTGCAACTGAATAAAATTTTCAAGTGTAATATAGACATTTTGTAGCTCAACTATTCTATCAATCAGAATTTTCTGATAGGTTTTTCTGAAATTAAGTTACTAGATTAAGAGAGAAAAATTGTTAGCCCTTTAAGACCTGGAGATTTTTGGTAGAAATGAAAGATTTTTGGCGGTTTAACCTAATAGGATCATATTTGATTAAAGAAATATTTAAAAAAATACCCGACGTCAGATTATGCCAAGGGAGGATCAACACAATTCTACGGGTGCAGGCTCGACGTTAAATCGCAGAAGGAAAAACCGAAAATTGCAGCTTTACTAGCAAAAGAAAAGAGGAATATAACACCTTTGACTAAGAAAAATAGGTGAATTTGAATCTATTTTAATGATTTCTATATGTAAAAGTATATTCATGCGTAAACTTTGAAATAACAAAGTGTTTTATATTATTCACTAGCAATTATTAGTTTCAATAGGCTGTATAGATCAGTGTAACGCATATTGAGATAGATTGTGAAAAAACTATACGAGATTGATCATTTTAGGATGGACATCACAAAAATATAGAGAATCAGTATACTTTTTTTAAAATAGTTTTCACAAACGTAAATTTTGTATACGAGGCATACTCACATAATTTTGACTTTTAAGTCCCTGAATAATAATTTTTATTTTAGTACATATTCTTTTTTTTCCCCCTTATACTGGAAAACATCCTATTGCATGATTGTATAACAATGTTAACGAGATAAATAAGTTTTGGACGATGTTGGGGGTCCAAATATACCACGAAATTCCTTTACCGTCCTGTGTCCTTGATGCTGATTTTTAAGTTTGGAGCTGTCTGTATAAAATTATTTCAATAAAAGTAATTCGATGTAATTTTTTTTTCCGAAACTGAGACTATTGTTTTATATAAATATGTAGCAAAAAGTTAACCTGCACGCATTTTTACGGTTGTTAATATTTTTTGATCTATGTCCCTGGATTTTAGATTCCTTACCGTCCCTCTTGCTAAAATTATACAGAAAATCACTTCAGATGCAGCCGCAAAATTTTTTTCAACTTTTTTGTCATGCAGAAGTATGCTAGAGAAAGAATGGCTAAAATTCTTTGACAGGAAATTTACTGCCGAATTTAAGTCAGCATTTAAATATCAGTTTCAAGCATTGTGGCTTTATTAGTAGTCTTACCGTCCCCAAGGTTTATTCCTGCACTTTTCGAGGTAAATTATTATTATTATTTTTTTTAATCCAATATAAATAACTGTTTCTAAAAATCAATGAACATTGTGTCTATCACTTAGTCTTAACATGATTTGCCTAAAAAATAAGTGGTAATTTTCCTTACCGTCCCATCCTTACCATCCCTTTTCTTTTCCTTACCGTCCCTTTCTTCCCTTACCGCCCCCCTTTTTTTTCCTTACCGTTCCTTCTTTAATACCCCTTTAAGACAATGTTATACCAAAATTTTATACTAAAAATACTACATTGTTATTATTTATTATTTGAATGTTCTGTGGGTACTATACAAATTCATTACAAGTAAAAATTTAGAAGAAAATAAAAAGTTAGACAGGTAAAACGGTAAGGAAAATTAAACTCGCAAGTTTAACTTAAACCTCAGTTAAATAAAAAAAATCTTCTCTGCTGACCATTTTTTCTTTATTTTGAATCACTAAGGCAATCGTCTGTAAGTTTAAAATGTTATTTTATTAAGTTTAATTTCACCAGATTTTTATTCCTGAAAGTTAAAATTTTGTGAGAATGCCTCATACCTGTTAGAGATGTAACGAATAGTGATTTGGCCCAATTAGCCGAATATCTAATATTATTCGTTCAAATTTTGGGACGAATACCCAACTTCTTTTTTGAGTATATGTTGATTATAATTTTTTCACATGTAAAATTATTCCAAATAAAGTAAAATAAAAATTAATCTTATATTATTTTTATTTCTAAAAAGTTGAACAGCTTGATGCATTTTTAAAATATTTGAAACACCTTGATGTATAGCAAAACAAGACTTAAATCTAAATTATTAATGCATACCCGCCAACCCCTCGATTTTTTGAATACCAGTAAATTCTTACAAAAATGTTCGTTTTATTTAACTGCAGAAATTGTGCACTTTAAAACAAGTTATTCAGCATAAAAATATTGGTATTAAAAAATTCGAGAGGTTGGTACCTATGTTAATAACATAATTTTACCTGTAAATATAATATGTAATTCATATACATTTTAGCTAAAATAATAACTTATTTTTATCAGTGTTATATGTACTTTTTAAATTTATTTTTATTTTAAAGAACTTATTTCAATGCAAAAATTTCTATTTAAACCTTGTACTCTCTGGCATACAGGGCTTAATTTGCGCTGCAGCTCAGCTCCAGTACTCTTCTGTTGTTAGTAAATATTTAAATATTGGTTGGAATTCACCGGAGCTCATAAATACAGTGCTCCGGAGCCCAGTGCAATAGCGCTTTTTTGTATCATGAACGTTGTCCATTTTAAGGCTCTGCTCTGTACATTTACGAAGTCACTTTCATTTGTAAGTATAGATATAATTACCATGTATTGTTATTCTGATAGAAAGCAATCGAATAGTGTTTCCCCTTTTTCTATAAAAGCATCAAATCTTTTCGATAACGGTTTCAAATTTTTAATTTAATCTGATTTTCAGGGACTCACGACAAAAAATCGTTAAGCGGAAGGAATTGACTGTAGCTTAAAATATGCACCTTTTATAGGTAATTGAAAAATGTTGTTCCATTCTTCAGCATATAAATATTAATTTCTTTAAATTTCATTCATTTTTTCATAAAAATGCATATCTGGAGCCTTTTTCTTGTTAATAGCCCTTCCGAATCATAATCTTTACCATATTTAATCCCGGAATTCTGTAATTAATTAACATTAAAATTAGGCAAAGATTTCTATTCGGAAGAAGTGATAACTGAAAAGTGGAATAGTTGATAGCTAAGTATAGGTTCAGGTGGGGTAATTATGACAGCCGTCATATTGGAGAAAACTGTGTATGGTAAAATTTTGTTTCAAGCTTAGAATACCTCATAATGTATATTTCATCTTAGGTATTCTTTATTACTAGTCTGAAGCCTTTTTGAGATCCGAATAGCAATATGAAACTAAGTCTATAAAATTTTTGATGAACGGATTTGTCACTTTGGAGTTTAAAATTGTCACAACTACCCCGAAAAATGTGTATTGGCAAGTATAAAGAGAAGATATAGTGGTCCTAATTTCCCCACTAGTGGTCTTAATTACCCCAAATTTATGTGATTGTGAGTTTTTGGTGGGGTTATTATAACCATCCTTTTAACTTAAAAAAAAAAAAAAAAAACAGCTATGAGAATTAAAACTTTTAAAAGGTGTTCTTAAAGGATCAAAGTTACTTCCTATGTACTAAAAATGCCACTTTTCCAAATAAAAATAAGCAAATAATAATAATAATAATAATAATAATAATAATAATAATAATAATAATAATAATAACAATGTTGAAAATGTAAAAAGTGGTCATAATTATCCCTCCTGATTATATGCTGACAGCTATATTTAAAAAAAAAAATTCTAAAGAAAAAAATGCTTTAAATTTTGCAAATAATGTTTGGAATATAAATATGCAGGTTGGAGGGACAGGGGGGGGGGGGGGGGGGTACGATTGTTAGTACTGCAGAATATTAGGGCTCCGGTGCTTTTTTTTTCTTTAGAAATTCAGCCCTGGGCATAATAAATTGTTTTTCTGAAGGTCAGGCTGTTATGTTAGTTCCATTAAATTATGAGGATTATCCTTCGTTTCTACTGCTGGGCATATAAATGCATTTACTGCAACTATGGTTAAATAATTTTAAAAATTCCAGGCATTTGCTCTTTCCTTATTTGGGCCAATTACTGGGTGCATAATTATTGATCGTATTGATCTCTTGTCAGGATTTAAAAAGGTTAATCAACTTCAAAGTTAACCTAAATATTAATAAAATTTAAAAGATGTCGCGTTGTGTTACTTTCGGGGAAATTCTAACTTGTGAAATAAAATGGTTAATAAAATAGATTCTTACATAAATTAAGATTAACATTAAACTACTGCAGTTACATTAGGCTTTAACAATTAAGCAAATAAAAACACATGATGAAAGTAAAAAAAGGAAACAAATTTAAAATCAAATATTTACAAATTTATTCAATTTAAATATACAAAATGTAACACATCAAAAAAATATATACAAATACATATATATATATATACATTGTTTTAAAAAATCATTAACTCCATTTTGTTAAGATCTCATTCATGCAATTCGTTACAACATTATTTCGGTTAAATCCATTTCTTACTGTTATAGTATTTAATATTATTAAAATTGAAATGTTATGAAACGTACATCTGTTGGTATGTTATGAAGCAAAACATAGCTTGTAAGTTTGTATATATTAATTTAAGAGCTATTCTTATTGAAAAATACACATTTAAAAAAATCATGTTTTGTATACAAAATTTGGTATATGTTAGTAAATTTAAGAGCTATTGCAAATCTTTTGCTTCATAACACAGACAAAAAGTGAAATATATTGAATAGATTTCGTTATAGAAGGTTTGGCATAAACGCAATGTTTTACTAAAATTTTACTAAATATTGCATAAATTAAAAAAAATAATTAAAATTCCATTTAAAATTTATATGATTTCAATTTTATTCCCTGTTTTAACTAAAAACACATGTGTTTGATAAAATTTTCATATTTTTCAAGAAAGGTGCCTCGAAGGTAGGCAAGTACCTTAAAAATAATATCAAATTTTGAGTGACGCTAAGCTATGAATTAAAAATATGTATTTTTTTATTTCTTTTTTTTTTCTACTTATATTCGCAGTATAAGCATTATTTTCAATCTGAAGAGACATATAAAATTTATTCACTGATACATTTCCATTCACATCGCTCATATGGACTTTAAAAGAAATGATATCAAAATTCGAGTGACCTCGTGACGTGACTTTAAAGGATTTGTTTTAAAATTCCATTATAATTGTTTTTTGTGTTCTAATAAAGTATATTTAACATTGAAACATTATTTTTTATTTTCCAATACACTGTTAAATATATCACACTTTCACTGCGCCTATATTATGTATTAAATATATTCATTTTAATAAATTAATTTATCTTTTGCGTCACTCTATCAAAAAACACAAGTAAAATTCGCGTAAATGTTTTCTTTGCGCCACACATTTTGCATACATTCCACATAGTTTGGATACTATGATGCAAAGTAGCATTTACACAAATTTCAATTATGGTTTTGGATAGACTGGTGCAAACGATAAATTACTTCAAAAGAAAATGACAAAAAAATAAATTAATACATACGAGGCAAAAAATTCCGCACACGTTCGGCTATGCCACTCAGGTCCCGTGTATCTATCTGTTTTTAAGCCGGTCCGCGCTCGCCTTCAATTGACTGTAACTTCTTAAGGGTGTTCTCAAATCCAAAATGGCAACTTTCTGACATAAGTTTTAATTTATTTTTGTTCGAAAATGCATGAAACTAGCTGGTGGTGTTGTTCAGAAACTATGTAATTGAGCTATTTTTCCATTTCTTTGCAAACGCAATAGATCTTTCAGAAAATAGAGTCAAAGTGGGCGTTTTGAACTGAATTTCCGCGCGAAGGGAGAAAAAGCAGTCAGGAGCGGGCGAAAAACGTGTTTGTCACGTGATCGAATTAGCTTATAATTCAATAGGTAATTGATTGATCAAAAAATGGAAAAAACAGTTCAGTTCCAAATCGCTTCCGTGGCCAGGCTTTCCAATTTTATATCTTTCCGTTAAAAAATGAATTTGTAAATATGTCAAAACGTATTGCGCGTGTTGAGCACAGCAGTTGAGAACAGCCTTAAAGTATATAATGTAATGCCTTCGGAACATATTTTTTGAAAATTTGTAAATTTTAAGATTAAATTTGCTAATTATTATTAAAAATATCATCAAAATGCGATATAAACATACAAATAAGTAATTTTTTTTTTTTTTTACAAATATTTTATTAAAGAAAATAGTCTAAAATTAACCAAAATATTGCTATTTTCTGAAAAATATTTCAACTTAAAAATAGCGTTTTTTGAATTCTATAATAAATAAAATAATGTTATACAGGAACTGGAATATTTTTATGACAGTAACATGAATATTTAAAACGTTATACAGGCATAAAAAGACAAACAATGCTGAAAATTCCTGATAAACGTTATTAATAAATAAATTAAAACTGTGTAATTCATAAAATTTTCAATGAATCAGCTTAATCGTAGTCTACTTCCTTTAAATATATATTTAAAATATAATTTTAAAAATTTGTAGTAATTGAACTGTTATTTATTGAGTTATGACGTCTATGATGATTTTTAACACAATTTTACAGAAAAATTACTTTTGAAAAGAAAAATCAAAAAACAACTTTTATCTTAGTTTTTTAAAGTTTGTAACAAATATAAATGTTTAAAAAGCTCCAAGCTCATAAAATTTAATCACTTTTTTTTCTAAAACAGTACGTTTTTTATTTTAAATTATAATCGAAAATGATGTTTTAAAGGTATACAGATACCTTAAGTATTTAGAATTTCACCTAATCGTTCTAAGGGTTTATTTTACAAATTATAGAGACTCAAAAAATGTAAAAGAATTCTTTTTTAATGACCAGTAACTTTTCTTAACGGTTTTTACATTTTTTAACCCAACGGGGTTATTTAAAAAGACACATCTAGAAAAAGTTCAACTTGGAAATTACATAGATAGAAATATTTGATGGCAGACATTAACAAAAATGATTGGATGCAAAATTTTAATGTTTTATTAAAATGAAATAACACGTCTAGAACTACAAACATTTTTTGAAGTTATAATCCATATTCACAAAAGTAACTTTAAATTTTTTTGAACAGCGTTAAGGGGTCTTGTACCTTTTAAATGCGACGAAAATCAGCAAAAACTTCCAAAGTTTGAATTGGTGTATCTTCAAAACCTTTTATATATAAACATGAAATTTTGGCTGTTGATTAAACAGAATAATTTTTTTATATACTACCATTAAAAACTGACTAGCCTTTTACAGAATTTATGGATTATTGAATTTAAAATAACTCTTTTTATTACTCTATAAGTCATTCGCACATGATATCTTGAGAACATATGTATGGATTGCTATCAAATTGGAAATAGATGACAAGCACATCTGTGCGTTTAAAACGACCTACTTTTAAGTATTTACAATGGTAAGATTTTTAGTTATGACTATTTTTAAAAATAAAAATAAAATGATTTTTTTTCTCAAAAATATTTTTTACATGGTAAATAAAATAATTTTGACCTAAGAGTAGATCATTTTAAAAATACATATGTTTTTATTAATTATATCAAATTTTATGGCAATCCATACATACGATCAGAAGATATCATGCGTGCAATGACTTACGAAGGAGAAGAAAAAAAAAAGCTATTTTTATTTCAACAATTTATAAATTTTGTGAAAGACTGGTCAGTTTCTAATAGTAGTATATTAAAAAGCAAAATCTGTTTAATCAATAGCCAAAATTTTATGTTTATACATAAAAAGGCTTTTAACATACACTAATTCAAACTTTGAATGTTTTTGTCGATATAGGGGAGACTAGGGAGGGTTGACCCACTTTTTACAAGATGAGTTTTTATTTTTTAAATATTAAACGTAGAATAAAGTTTTATATATCATTTTATTCGTTAAACAATCAGTTATTAAAATAAAATTGTTACATAAGTGTAATATATAAGAAATTTGAAAAATGATTGATTTTAATCATAAGAAAATGATGGGTCAAGGCTCCCCACATGGGAGGCTTGACCCACTTCGCTTTATATTGAAATATTTCTGAAGAGAAATAAAATCAGTTTAAAAAAGCAAAATAATTGTATGCTACATGCATTAATTATTATAAAAAATATTTTTGAAAATATAATGCTTAAACAAACTTGTTTAGACGCAGGCACAAGTCAGAGGAGAAAATTTTTGTTTTTAACAGGATTTTGTCTGAGCAGGTATAATTGTACCACAGGGAAAATGAAATTTAAACATTTAAGACAGTATTCCGCTAGAGACAGGTTCCGTTTTTATAGGGTTTCATGTACTATTATGCCCGGATTTAGGAGCCACTGTCCAGCTTTTTTGTGTCCTTGTCTTACTTTTTTTAACACTCAACCTGACAAGTCTAGTTTTCCCATAGTTTGGCTTCATCTCTCTGTATTCATCCTGGTGAAATTTGTCTACATACCTTCCTAAAGTTTTTCGATCAATGTTATGTTCTTTTGCAGCCGCATGAGCACTTAACTTATCATTAACATCTTTTAACCCTTTCAGGGGTAAAGTACTTTCAGTACTAAAATGTTGAAATAAATGACTGGCGCCGGAATTTGCGAACAAATTTATTTGGCAATAAAAAAAGGCTATATTTCACGTACATATTAAATGGAAAAGATTTCAGAAAAATTCTGGTGCCATTGTGGCGTTTGGGAATTAAAATTAAGTGGTTTCATAGACATACCACTGCCCCTGAAAGAGTTGAGACTGCTGCTTTCCTACTTTCTAGTCTTTTCCACTGTTTCAATTTACCTATTGTAAGTAACATTTAAATGAAAAAAAGGTCCTATCAGCTTTCCCATTAAATTTTTTATTGCAGTAGATACCATACCAATTTTTCACATCATTCTTTAATCAGTATTAAACATTTTCTTTTCCATCACCCCATTTTACTGTAGCTTTACAGAATAAATTTACATTCTTTTTTTATATATAACCATTAACCTTTCATTATGCACAATATATAATAAAAAAGATTTCCAAAACTACTTAATTAAAGGAGCCTTGAGCATCTGCTCAACCCGCCCTCACACTGACTGGGTCAAGTCTCCCCATATAGTACTTTTCTAAAGAATAGTACACTGTTATGTTAAGCGTAACTTACTGTACAATCTTTATACCTGGAATGAAGGTTCGATATTTCTGCATTACTTAACACTTACTTACTTAAATTTCTATGATATATTTTAGCTGAAAAAAGCTTACAAAATAGTTCTAAAAAACACAACTTTTAGGTTGTAAACGCCTCACAATTGATTTTTTCCACACCTATTTCGATTATCTGTATGAAACAAAGACGTTTTTTGCTCATTCCAGTTAGCTTTGGTTGACATCTATTGATAAAACTCTGAAATTCTTTTAAATATGAAAACTGATGGGTGGGTCAAGCCTCCCCTACAGTCAACCCTCCCTAGTCTCCCCTACAGCAATGTTAAAAGGTACAAGACCCCTTAAAAAATGTTTCTCGAATTTAAGATCTTATTTTCTCAAGAATAACACTCACATGGAATCTCAAGCATTTCTTCTCTATCATTTTCCATTTGGATTAATATTTTTCTGGAAAAAGCAAAATTCTTTTTCACCAGGTACTTCCATCCGATGGTTATTAAAATTTCTTTGAAATTTTTATTAAAAAACTGCTGAGCAGTTAACAGCAAGCTTTCCTCATTATATTGATCAGCGAAGGTAAGTATTTCACAGACATTTTGTATTGTTAGGTTCAGCATCAAATAATGGATGCAAAATATCTTGAGCTCGTGTACATAGTATTTGTCGGATATTTTGTACAAGTTGAGAACAGAACTGGAAGAAATACCGTCAAGCTTTCCTCTATACAGGTACTCCAAGAATACTTGAAAAGAATCAGGATCGCAATCGTTAATGAAAACCTTCCCTGTCTGTTTCTCTGCTGTATCGTGTCGAAACATGGCAGCAAAGATGGGTGATCGAGCTATGAGTATGGCTTTATGGACTTCAAATTCTTTGTCTTTAACTAGTAGAACAGTATCGCAGTTCTCTTTATTTGTGAAAAGGTCTTTTAAGTTCTCGGATAACAAGTCTGTTTCTGAAAAATGAAACATGATAGAATTAGCGTAGTGAAAACAATAAAAACAAGTAAGAAAAATCATGCGTTAAGCATAGATTATGAAACACTTCCTGAATGCTTTAACAAAACTTCTTTATTTAGGGAAATAAGGTATATAAGAGAACTAAGTAAACATTTTAGAAAACGCATAAAACATTTGAAAAACTGATTTCAGCAGTTACCGTTCATATTAAATATACATTCCTATTCTTTTGAACAGCCCTGCATTTGATCTGTAGGTTGATATATATACTATAAAAAGAGGAAATTTTGTTTAGCAAGAAAACGCATAACAGGTTGAAATTTCACTTTCAGCAATTTATACTAATAGATGGAAACATACTTGTATACTTTTGTACAACCCTGTAATTAACCTGTGTAGTTAACCTGTAGTACCTTTATTACACGCCACTATTTAGCTACAGTTTAATTCAAAGTAAAAGACTCTTAAAAGTACTGAAATCACATTTCCAGAAATTATCATTTATAGACGGCCATGTATCCAATTCTTTGCGTGACCCTGTATAATCATTTTAGCTATGTTCTACAAACATTTCTTAGTAAACTAAATGCAGTTCAGCGTAAAAATGTACAGCCCATTTGAAAACCACCTTTAAGCAATTTGCAATCATACCCAGTAACCATTACGAATTCTTTTGTGTAGCCCTGTATATGAATTACAGAATTTATACACACCATATACTATGCATAAATAGAGTGAAACATAAGCACATAACATAATTAAAAATGTATTTCCAGTAATCATCGCTACTGTACAGTACTTAGTACTTCGGATACAATATCGTATAATCTTTTGTGTGTCCCTGTAAATGCTATGCGCTTCGTATTATACATGAAATAAGTTATAGTAAACCTCAGCGACGTATATCAATTTCATTATACATGAAATAATTTAACATAATTAAAATAAGCCATAAACAATAAAGCACCCCTATATCATTATGTAACGCAATTATTTTGTGTGGCCCTGTAAATGAATGATAAGTATTCTTTGCACCGCATATTCTACAGAATGCATATTTTAGTGCATTTAATAAATGCATATCAATTTTATTATGTTTGAAAACATGTAACATCATTAAAAATAATTTTAAAAGATTTTTTCCCATTGGCAGTAATGTAACGGAAAACTTTTGACTGTCCCTGTAAATGAGCTAAACATGCTAGAAACTTCATTTCAAATAGGGAACGTGCTATGGTAAGTATTAATAACATCCAAAAATTTCAGGGCAATCCGAGTATATTTACGGGAGTTAGAGCGCGGACAGACGGCCCAACAAACCGAAGTCATAAACACTTTTCAACTTTGTTGGAAAGTGTTAATAAAAATCATTTAGATTAAAAAATATATTATGAAATTTGTTTTTGGTGCGTTCGTAATTATATAAATACGTAGCACCTATAGTCGTCGTCTGGTCCGTCCGTCCGTCTGTCTGTCCACATATAATAGCGCAAAAACTACCCAACCGAATCGTTCCAGAATTTTGTCGCGTCATTTCAAATTTTATGAAAATCGTATCAAAACTTAAAAAGATATTAATAAAAAAAATTCTTTATTGTATTAAATCTTATCATACATAATGAATTCAATGATATCCCGTAATAGATAACGATTCTAGTTTTTACATGGTGATTATTTTCTTAAATCCTATCATATGTAATTAATTCAATCATATCCGATGATAGGTAAGGATTCTAGATTGACATGATGATGACGTCCTATTTAAGATGGAGTCCTATTATTTTCGTAATACTGAATTTAATATATATACAAGTAATATAAAAATTTTGTTTTTAAAGTCGATTCCTACTTAGGTCATCAAAGAAAAATTTAATATAATCCCTTAAGCTAATATTAGTTTTTGTTGCATTAAAATATCTCAATTTGTTGATTTTCTATAAGCAAGTAGGTTTACAATGGAACTCTATGGGAATTTGGCGAAATATTAGAGATATAGCCAAGTTGGCGTCACTTTTGGCGACTCATTTTGATCGCCAAATTTGGCGATATATCGCCAAGTTGGCGACAAACTTGGCGGTAGATGACGACAGAACAAGGTCCCCCTTATGGTAACCCCCTTATAGATATGAAGACGCATAAATGCTTCAATAACCAATGGCGGCTATTTTGTCTCCCATGTAAAACTAAAATGAATTAATTAAAATTTAATTAATGAATTAATATTTGAAAAAACTGTATTAACATCAATTGTCATCCAGAACAAGTTTTAAAAAATTTATTTCAACTTGATAGCGATAGGATGAATAATAAGTATTTTATTAACGATTGAAAATTTGAACAAGATATATAAATAAATAAATATAGGGAGAGTGTGAACTAATAGTATAGGAATTGAATAACCGTGATAAAGTTTGTATTCATACATTTTTGGATAAGAGTGCAATAGTTATTTCACCAAGATCTGAATACTTATAAAACTTTTTATAGTACGAACGCACTGTTTGCCACATTTGACGTACAATTTCCGACTTGTTATAAAATGCAATTTACTACTGCTATTGGAATGAACTTTTGAAAAAAAAATTCAAGGCTCCATACTCAATCAAATTAATCAATCAAAACTGCCTACTTCCTGAAATATTTCTGAATTCCCTTTTGCTGGCAAACACAAAAAATTGGCAGGTGCCCTTACTCAGAATCTATGTAATCAAACAGTTTTTTTTTTGGTGCAAGCAGAAAAATTTTCAGAAAATACTGTTAAAGTTGGTGTTTTGAGCCAAACTTTCAGACGTGATAGCGCGGGAAAAAAAAAAAAAAAAAAAAAGATGTCATGAGATATCAATCGCTTATGACTTCATTTATCGAAAAATGAATAAAGCGCTTGGTTTCAATAACCATGCATGGATGTGTCACACTTTTACGTTTAAAAATGAATCCATAAATGTATCAGAATATTTCGCGTTATTGCACGGAGGAAAATATTTTTTTTTCCTCGACGCATTCGTTTTTATTCATCATTCAGCACCAGCCTTATGGGCTGGTGCTGAATCTTGTGGGAACACATATGGATTGCTTCCAAAATCAGAATTTAGCCATGGAAGGACCTCTTTTATCAGAATATCGTTGGGATTGTTGTTCTGATTAATCTTGACACCAGCATCAAGAAAGACCAAAGGGGGTTTCCGATTGCTTCTCATTTCATTTCTTCTCAAGACTGGCCACCGAATAGTCCAGATTTGAATCCACTTGATTACTCAGTATGGGGAGTGTTCCAAGCAAGACTCTGTGCTAAACCTCACATTTCTCACAGGCTTCTTTAAAAGCTGCTCTGAACGGTCTCGATGCGGACTACTTGCGGCGCATCGTGGATGCTTTCCTGCGCCTTCTCTGTAGGTGTATCAAGGAAAAAGGAGACCGAATCGAAAATGAATGATAGAATATCAATTGTTACTTAGTTGTTAAACTTACTCAATAAAAATTATTGAAATAATTGTATCTATGGCATTGTAGTAGAGATTGATTTTACGATCAATACTTTCTCCGCACCCTGTAGAATGTTTCCACAGGTTTAACATTAAAAAATGATAACAGTACTTAGGAGTGTATGTAGCACAAGTAATATTTGAGATATGTGTAAAGTTATAAGTGTGTAATTACTTATAGAAAGTTTATCAAATATTTAGGGTTTGTATGAGTCTAAGTGTTATCAATTGTTTATAATGTAAATGTGTTAAGAAGTTTATGCGGTTCGATCCTATTATCACTCATGGCGAATGGATCTGGTACACGGAAAATTAAATGATAACCTCTACTTGAGGATAATATTGACTTATTAAGGTGAAAAAAAAGCTGTCGTTATGGACTGATACTAGATACTACCATGCACTGCAAATAGAAGCGTCTTAAATTTAGACACATATGTGACTGAAAAAGAATTTTAGACACTCAAGTGTCTTAATCTGAAAATTCAGACATTATAGATGTCTTAATTTAAGATACATAAGTGTCTTACTATGACCATGGTGTAAATGAACTGAGAATAATGTCTAAAATATCCGTAAACGTCTTATTTTAAGACACTTCATTACTTTAAACGTGTCTTAATTTAAGACGTTTTGATTCTTCCGAAGCAATAACCACCAGGGGACACTCGCACTCCCAGTTGCGCATGCGTTTTAGATGTCTTCCTTCGAAGTGGTATACGTTGTAATTCAAACGAAGCTTGTTTTTATGTACGCGTGTATTTTAATTCGTTTTTTGCGAAATGTGAAGTACTGTGATTTTAATTCGTATTAACTTGGATTATTTATTTATTCATAAAAATAGATTGAAAAGATTGGATTATTTATTTATTCATAATACATACATCTGACGTGTGTGCTCGACATCAAATGTCTCTTAGAAGCTGTCGTCGATATAAGGGCGGGATAGACACAGAACAGAAGTAGACGACGGTTGAAGATTACACCCGGAAATTCTACAAAGCGTGTGCAATGGGCTTAGTGTTAACTCGTATTAATTTATATCAATAATATTGTGTTATTCATCTTCATCCTGTCGAAGCTGGCAAAAAAAAAAGAAACTTTTGTCTGGCAGGTCCTGTTTTGAGGATGAAACATCTCATTCTTTAAATATGGCTAGTCGGATGTATTATGGGATTACCTTTTAAACTGGTGCAAGTCTTTCTCCCTCACTGTGGTTGTGGCAGTTTTTAAAATTTCAAATCCAGAAATTTTTCTTACCTCTTGCAAACAGCGATTTAAGTAAGCGTTATAATTTCTTTATAGTACTAAAATTAGTGTCTTTTATGACTTTATTTATTGTACTAAACAAAATCTTACATGAAATTTAATTAGTTTTGAATCTTTTTGAAAAAAACACTAATTCTAGAAGTATATATTTTTTAATTTATGACGTTGTCTTTTATTACAAATTATGTATTATTTATTCTCATCTTTTTTCTCAAATTTAAAGTAATAACATCACTAAAAAACAGACATATTTAAAAGTTAAGTTCATTCCCTTGTTTTGTTTTGTTTTCAATATGGCAGTTCTTAGTTTCAATGACTAATGCTTATCTCATACTAAACGACAACAAGGAAATAGAAAAAAAAACTTTGAAAGATCTCCTAAAGCTTTCTTACTTCCTAGCTAGGGAGTACAATCCCGGATTGAGATCCCGGGATCCCGCTTTAATTTTAATCCCGAAAATCCCGGGATTTTTACTGGAAAATTCCGGGATTTTCGGGATTGCCCTTTTTTTTTTTCAATTGAACAATATTCAGCTGAAATTAAAAAATATATTTATCAACTTTCGCTTTTGGAAAAAAAAATCAATTGATTTTTATGAAATTTACATATAATTGAAAATTAATATTTATCTCAAGTATTTCTTAGATATATTTCTAAAGCTATTAAATCCTTCAATGTGGAAATCTTTTCACTTGGAAACATAGAAGTAAGCCAGTCAGGAAAAAGGAAATCATTTGTTTATTTCAATTTCGCTGCGTGTGTGGATTCGAAGGTCATTTTCCAATTAGACTTTACTGATAAGCATCGCAAGTGTGTATCATAGTGATATCATGAGCTAACTTTTTTTTTCGGCTTTATTTTGCTTTAAAGATGTCTTGTTTAGTAGCTCATAGGAATGATAACAATAAGCCCATGTGGCAATATAAATTTTTAAAAAATCTAATTTTTAAATGATAAGGATTTTCATTTTTTTTTTCGGGGAGGGGGGGGGGGATTTTGTATGCAATTTTCGTAAAGCTTATACCTTAAATCTTGCACTGATTATAATGAAAGTTTTGAACTTTTAGAGTAGGACAAGATTAAAAAACGCAAAATATAAATAAACAAAATACCGAAGTAATTTTTTTTTCTCAATATTAACCCTTTGCACTCGAGGGCTCCGGAATGGAGCCATTTAAAATTTGTCTTCAAACTCGAGGTCTCCGCTACGGAGACAATGCAAATAATTTTGTGATACCATGTAATCTTGGCTTTTCTAGACAGGTATCACAAAATTATTTGCATTGTCTCCGTAGCGGAGCCCTCGAGTTTGAAGACAAATTTTAAATGGCTCCGCTCCGGAGCCCCCGAGTGCAAAGGGATAAAGTACAATATTTATTTATTTATTCATAGTTAAATAGCTGTTGTGATTATCATTTGATATATATGTAAAATTGCCTATGTGGCAATATAAATTTTTAAAAAATCTATTTTTAAATTATATGAAGTAGAGTAGGACAATATTATGAGAAATATATATATTTATCCACATACTTTAAAAGCCCTCAATAACCCTTGCCGTTGAATTTGTCCGATAATCGGAGATGTCTGCTTTTGTGAGGTAAAAATATACAAATATGTATGCCATGCGGATTAAAAAAGTATTCGCTAAATAGATGTTTCAGAATAGCTATTCGGGAATGTCCATTAACCTCCACAACGGATACTCCCGAATACCGGACATCTCAATTTAGATAACAATAATGCAGGGTTGCATTTTTTGCAAAAGAACTTCTTGATTAAAGAATGGGCATACTGGGCCGTGCCCCCCCCCCCCCTACGATTTTAGTGCCCACAAATTTGATGTGCAATATTTGTAAAGCTTATATTTTAAATCTGTTTCGAAATTGTATTGATTATAATCAATATTTTGAACTTTTAAAGTAAAATAAGATTAAAAATAAAACAAATTTTAAAAATCTAATATTTAGATAAATATTTTTTGTTTTAATCTTAAAAAATCAGGTTGCAGGGGGGGGGGGGTAGGACCCCAGCCAAATATTTTTCCAGGATTCAACGTGGTCAAACATGGCTACGTATGATGCTTACAAAAAAATGGATGCTATTAAGACGTTTGAAGTGTCTGAAATTCAGACACAAAAAGTGTCTTAAAAAATTCAGACATTTTAAAATGTCTGAAAACTGAACACTCCGTTTCAGACACTTAAGTGTGTGAATTTCAGACATTTTAATTTACAGTGTGACTACATAGAATGATTACTTAGTGACTTTCCATTCATCGTTTGAAAACAGATGAGAGAAAGTGGAAGGGAAGTGTCACATTCGTGTGGCCTCGGAACTCTCACAACCCTGCACACCCAAAGCATCTCTGGAATCTTGAAGTGGACTGTCCGCGGATGCTATAGGGGTTGGGGAAGATAAAAACTGTACGAGGAGAGAGATCGAGCCCTTGACCAGGACGGGTGAAAAATGTTTTGGTAGCTGGTCGCCGAAACTTAGATATTTAATTATTGAATGTTCTCAGAAACACGGGATAGATAGGCAGTGAGCCTAGCCCGTTGATGTGCTAATAATTTGTAAATATATTTTTCGTCTTAATGTATTAAATGTTTTTTTGTTTAGAGGCATGCATCATCATTGATCTCATCAGTAATAATTATTATCGGGAACCACCTCACGGGAAATTGCCTCGTGACAGTCATCAAACCCCAAATTACAGCATTTGTGTAGTTTCTCAACTTTGGTTTCCTATTTTAAAATTTCTTCTGTAAAAATGTTCGAGAATGCTTAGCAAGGAAAGGTTTGAATGCTTATCAAAGAAAGGCTATTACACCTAGGTTTGTAAGACATTGGAATTCATGCTGATTCCATATTTAATAGGTTTTCTGATCAGGGTGTACAATATTTGCCAATTACAAATATTGAATCAAATCAATAACAAATGTAATTTGAATCAAATTACATTTTGTGTATTTCTAGTCTCTTAACTTTGGTATTCTATTTTCAAATTTCTTCAGTAAAAATATTTTTGAATGCATAGCAAAGAAAGGTTTGAATGCTTATCAAAAGAAGGGCTATTACACCTAGGTATCTAAGACTTTGGAATTCATGCAGATTCCACATTTAATAGATTTTCTTGTCAGCGACATCAAACATCAAATTACGTGTTATGTGATGGATTTATAACCCTCTCAGATATGAACAGTAAGCTACTTTAGAAACATTAAACAAGCAATAACTTTCAAGGACATAACACTTTAAAATACTTGAACTAATTTAGTAGCAGTAAATCAATTCATAATCATCTTAGATATCATTAACTGATTTCAAAACAGGAAGCAATTCAAGAATACAAACATTTGAACACATAAATAAATACATTAAGTAATAATAAATCATTCTGCAATAAACAAACTTTCTGATTATTGCTAAATCATCCTACTCAAGATAAACAATGATATTAATATGTGAAATATGTTCGCGAAATTTGTTTTAATATCAACCCACGCATGCTGTAGCTGTCTGACGTCATCAAAAGAACTCTGACTCAAAAAAAAACCTCTTTTTATTATTAAGTTAGTTGCTCTGTTTATCTCAATCAATAGAGACGTAATAAAAAATTGTTGCTGCAAAAAGCAGCGTTACGTAAAGTTTAAACCAAAATGTAAACTTAGTTATACCAATATAATTTTCTTAAATCAAGGAAAAGTGTCAAGAGTGGAATCATTTATAAATAATACAAAATATTAATCATCCATTTTTCTTTCCACTTGTCTATACAATATAGGATTCTATGCGATATGGATATACACCCGTGCGAAGCCGAAGCCTGAGGAATTGCTAAGCAACAACATAAAGGTAAGACATTACCTATATTATTATTATATTTAAATATAATTTAATGGCCAGAAACTAAACAAAATATTTATTTATTTATCTAAGTACTAGTGCGCATAACCTGCTGTGCAGAGCAGAGGTGGCTTTTTTGCCAACATTATGTACATCAAACATCAAATTACATTTTGTGCATTTCTAGTCTTTTAGCTTTGGTATTCTATTTTCAAATTTCTTCAGTAAAAATATTTTTGAATGCATAGCAAAGAAATGTTTGAATGCTTATCAAATGAAAGGCTATTCCACCTAGGTATCCAAGACTTTGGAATTCATGCAGATTCCACATTTAACACTAGAACGGCGGGAAATTTTACTCAAGTTTTATAAAAATATTTCACATCAGAATTTTTACTTAAAACTATTTAACTTATTTATTTAAGTTATTTTTGAACAGCATATATTAATTTTAAATTATAAAAAGTTTTCTGGTTCGAATCGACATGTATTCGTTTGGCAGGGGTCAAAATGACCCCTTGCCGCCGTTCTAGTGTTAATAGATTTTCTTGTCAGCGACATCAAACATCAAATTACATGTTATGTACATCAAACATCAAATTACATTTTGTGCATCTCTAGTCTCTTAACTTTGGTATCCTATTTTCAAATTTCTTCAGTAAAAATGTTCGAGAATGCTTAGCAAGGAAAGGTTTGAATGCTTATCAAAGAAAGGCTATTACACCTAGGTGATCAGGGTGTACAATATTTATCAATTACAAATATTGAATCAAATCAATAACAAATGTAATTTGAATCAAATTACATTTTGTGTATTTCTAGTCTCTTAACTTTGGTATTCTATTTTCAAATTTCTTCAGTAAAATTATTTTTGAATGCATAGCAAAGAAAGGTTTGAATGCTTATCAAAAGAAAGGCTATTACACCTAGGTATCTAAGACTTTGGAATTCATGCAGATTCCACATTTAATAGATTTTCTTGCCAGCGACATCAAACATCAAATTACATTTTGTGCATTTCTAGTTTCTTAGCTTTGGTATTCTATTTTCAAATTTCTTCAGTAAAAATATTTTTAAATGCATAGCAAAGAAAGGTTTGAATGCTTATCAAAAGAAAGGCTATTACACCTACGCATCTAAGACTTTGGAATTCATGCAGATTCCACATTTAATAGATTTTCTTGTCAGCGACATCAAACATCAAATTACATGTTCTGTACATCAAACATCAAATTACATTTTGTGCATTTCTAGTCTCTTATCTTTGGTATCCTATTTTCAAATTTCTTCAGTAAAAATGTTCTAGAATGCTTAGCAAAGAAAGGTTTGAATTAGAGATGGGAAATATGGTTATTTTTGGTTAATACCACCGTTCACCATTTGCACAGATAACAGGTTCTAAGAACCTGTTATTTTTATAAAGTATAACAAATCGCTCTCATGGATGCTTTAATTAGAGGGCCTTTAAGCAAAATGTTTGAAATAATTTTGGTACATAAGTATAGACATTGTTTTTGTTGAAATGAATCCACACAATAAAAGCAATCTGTGGTTAAAACTTAATTTTTTTTGGACCAAAAACTTACCTAGTGATGATACTTTGAATCTCACGCATTTTCAACTTTTCTGGCATTAAAAACATGTTTTTCCATTTATAATGACTAAAATGTTGAAAATTTGTAAAATTCTAAGCATCATAACTCGGTGAATTTTAGCCATAGGGGAATAAATTTTCATTGTTTTGTCATTTGTTAGAACATGCAGAAACGTTTTCTAAATAAAACGTATATGGTCCAGACATTGTAAAAGAATCTTAATTTCTTAACTATTTAAAAAGCAGTTATTTTAAAGTAAATTCGATTCTAAATGATGCATAAGAATATTTCAGACATTTTTTCAATTCGAACCATTCCTCCAAAACTGGTGGTTTGGAATTTAAATTTTTATAAATGATAAGAAGAGACACCCTGTATAAAAATAAACACAGTTTTAACAACATGATTAAAAAAAGAAAAAATGTTTCCCGACTTCATTGCGGCCATATATCTATCAACGCATATCCATAGCGAACACCGCAAGAACATGAAAATAAAAAAGGCATTTTTCCATTTTTAGTAACTAGAACACTGAAAATTCTTCAAATTCTAAGTATCATAACTCAGTAAGTTATGGTCATAGAAGAAGTAATTTTTACTGTTTTACATATTAGAAACTTATAAAAAACAGATATTGTAAAAAAAAAAAAAAAAAAAAAAAAAAAAAAAAAAAAAATTACTTTCTAAAAAGAAAAGAATCTATTTTGTCATAAATCGTTTTTTATATGATGCAAAATAAAATGTGAAACATTTTTGCAATTGTAACTATACCTCTAAATCTAACGGTTTAGATATCAGCTTTTGGTAAATGGTAAAAGATACGCTGTTTAAAAATAAACACAGTTTTAACATGTTTTGAAAAAATGAAATTTGATCCCCAACTTCAAAGCATATCCAAAGCAAATCCCACAATAATTTTAAAATATTACTTTGTACACTTTTAATCAAAAACAATTTATTCAAACAAATTTTCGTTGTGTTTTTCAAATTAGTTACAACTGTATTTAAAAAAAGTGTCCGCACAAGTAATGCGATGTTATTGTGTTTCTTTTATTTTACAGTAAAATAAAATTGCAGAAATAAAAATTCAGCTCTTATTTTCTAAAAACACGGTAATGAGAATATGATAAATAAATAAATAAAAACACAGGTCCAAAAGAAAAAAAAAGAAAAACCTAGCGCCAGAATAAAAAGAAAAAAAAAACTCTTCTAGTCCATGAGCAATCCCTTCAAAGAAACCGACATTTGGTCAAAAATGGCTACTCACTAATCGTTCTAAAAAGTGCTATGAATCGTAATTATTCTTATCTCTCGTCTTCCGATATACTTTATTAAAAAACATGTTTTATTTTTCATTCCAAAAAACCACATCGGCTAAAATTATTCTATGAATCTGCATAATAGACTCCAATGGTTTAAGATAAACTTGCCTTCGTATAGAACGAAAGCATTTGGCTCAACAGTAATAATTATTTTGCAATAAAAGAATTGTGAAGCTTAAATGGTATCTAGAAATTATTTAACAGTCTTCGAGAAAGATACGTTATTATTCAGCGAATGACAGATGAATGGCAGGGGAATTAAATTTATTGGCTGATTTCGATATTGCTTCCCGGCTTTTATGCTTTACTGATTATGACTCATTTCTCCGCAAAACTTGCTTAGTCACTAAAGGCTTGCAAAGACATTTTTTTTAATTTGAAAGTACATTTTTATGCTCTTTTTTTTTTTTTTTTTGTTAATATAGAAAACAAATTTCGAAAACTTTATTTTTATTATAATTTAAATATTATAAAATATTTTTTCAGCCTTTCTTTTTAATACTTTGCGGGTAATGCGTTCCAAATTTAACAGGGACTTTCCGTTAATCTATTACTAAATAATGAACGAAAAGATAACATTGTTATTTATCCTAATACGTTAAATAATGCCCATCTCTAGTTTGCAAGTATCAAAGAAAGTATTAGGTATGTAAGACATTGGAATTCATGCAGATTCCATATTTAATAGGTTTTCTCATCAGGGTCTACAACATTTGTGTACTTACAGTCTCTTAATTTTGGTACATTTAAAAAAAAAATTCTTCAGCAAAAATATTTTTGAATGCATAGCAAATAAATGTTTGAATGCTTGAAAGGGTACTACACCTAAGTATGTAAAAAATTGGAATTCATGCAGATATCACATTTAACAGTTTTCTGTTCAGGATCATCAAACACCAAATTACAACGTTCGTGTACTCACTCTCTTAACTTTAGTATCATATTTTAAATTTCCTCAGTGAAAATATTGCAGAATGCTTTAGTGAAGAAAGGTTTGAACCAGGGCTTAATTTGGGCCGGAGCCCACCGGAGCCCAGCTCCGGTACTTCTCTGTTTTTAGTACATATTTAAATATTGGTCGGAATTCACCGGAGCTCATAAATACAGGGCTCCGGAGCCCAGTGCAATTTGTAGCTAATCATTTTTATGCAAAAATGCATAGCTACGAACTATTCCTTTTTAGTGTTAACACTATTTTCGAATCATAATCCTTACCATATTTAATCGCTGAATTCTGCAATTAATTAACACTAAAACTAGGCAACGATTACGATTCGGAAGGAATGATAACTAAAAAGTGGAATAGTTGGCAGTTAAGTATATACTGATTGATATTTTATTTATTTTTTACTTTGCTAAAGAAAAGAAATGCTTTAAATTTTGCAAATAATGTACGAAATATAAATATGCAGATTGGAGTGACAGAAGGGGAAGGGTGGGGGGAAACGGTACAATTGTAGTACCGGTACCACATAATATTAGGGCTCCGGTACTTTTTTTCTTAGAAATTAAGCTCTGGTTTGAACGCTTGCTTATCAAAGAAAGGTTATTGCACATATGTATGCAAAGCTATCTTATGCATAAATAAATTCTGAAATATATATTTTTTTCAATCTATTTTTATGAACTTCTATTTTAGCTTAAAATCTACTAATTACTTACTTATTATAGTGTTCAGTTTGAGGGCGTCCAACATTCTGGGTTGATTGGAGAGTATGTCATCACTTGTTAATTTGCACGTGATAACTAGCGTATCTGAAGGCACCATCTCAGATTTGTGTCTCTTTAATTTTGCCACGCTAATGTAGCATGGAGGAGTCTGCCCTTGGTTTCCATATAACAAAAAGGTACTTTTGCTTAATTGCTCGATAGAACCATCCATTTTCTTTAAGCCGAAATCATATTCCACTGAACAAATTTCTTCACAAAGCTCTATCCTCCTGAGACATAAACGTATATAAGAGGCTTTAACTTTTTTTGACCGACTTATACGCATACGTCGAAGCGACTTCGGATTGAGAGACAGTTGTAAACGCCATTGGGCATTCGCAAAGGTGAAAATACGACCGTAGATGACAGTTTTATTTTCTGCGATTGAGAAAAAATCCTGTATTTTCCACTCGATTTCAGCTTCTTCGTATTTTTTCTCATCGATAAATCCAACTTCTTCAACATCAGACATTGTAGTTGTTGAAACTGGTGGCCTCCTTGAAATAACAAAGTTGCAGGAAATCCTGAAATTAAATAAGTTGAATTGAAAACATGTGAAATAAAACTTCCGACATAATCAATGAATATCAAAGAAATTAAATATTAAAAGCTAAAACTAATTTAAAGGGCTACTTCACTCACGTGAAAACACTCACTGGCAAATGTTACTCCTATGAAAGAAAAGGGAATGTTCTTTTATGGACGAATACAGTTATGTTGACTTTGTTTAAAAAGAAAAATAAATGCAGTGATCAACTTAAAATTAAAATATAAA
The DNA here is from genome assembly GCA_963932465.1 of Maratus speciosus. Lineage (NCBI taxonomy): Eukaryota > Metazoa > Arthropoda > Arachnida > Araneae > Salticidae > Maratus > Maratus speciosus. The sequence continues at coordinate 233,165,842 of OZ010797.1, read as the reverse complement.
TTTTTAAGAAAATCTGACATTTTTTTCTCAAATTGGATTACTGGTAAGCAGACAACAGGTCATAATACAGAATTGAAATATAAATTCAAAAATTATGTATCAAAACTTTTATGTTACAAAGGAATCAGAAAATGGCTTTTCTTTGTTGAAAAAATTTTGTGTCTTTCTGGTATTTAAAAGGATCAAAATATAGCTTTTACAATAAAATCGCTATCACGTTATTTAATTACAGTCATTATTCTAAGTATATTTAATGTGGTGTAGAACACCACCATCTTCAGATTATACCATGCTGGTCTCTAGATATCGAACTATTATGACATTTATGGGGTCTTGCATATCCGGATGGTTCCGAATTATCCTGACTTCGGGCAGGGCTTTCTTAATACAATGACCTCAAAAATCCGGTATCAAAGTCACATCCCCCACTTTTTTTCTATACTTCCAATATACGGGAGAAAGAAAAATAGCAATTTTTTACGAATTAAAAACATTGAGATCGAAAGCGATAGATTAGCGGACAGTGAGATCGCTGACGTTGTGCTAAATAGAACCGCTGATAACGCTAGTAGCAGCTGAGACGAATGAGGACCGGAAGGCGGCAGAAGAAAAGGTATCATTGGGAAAATATATACATTTGACTGGAAAATTAATATCTGCTTTAGACAAGACTGTTTTTCCAAAATCGATATCCTGTAAAAAATCCAAGAAAAACTTGTAAAAGAGCGGGCGAAAAAAATGAAGCAAGTAAAAATAATATAGATGTTTCGGAAATTACACGAGACGAAATGACCTTATTATAATTTTTCTCGTAACATAGAAAATATCAGTTAAAGTATTTTTTTTTAATATTTAATTTTCTCACACAAAAGTCACTATGAATTAAATGATTTTTCCATTTTTGAAAACAGTTTATGCGGTATTAAAAAATAATCTTGACTGGGATGTTGTGGTCTTTCTCAAAACTCCGGGGATAAGGAGCGCATAACCGTCCGAATCACATAAGTCCAGATTTTTTTTTCTTCAGTTTTTCTGTTATCACCGTAGTCGTATGTTTTTCATGGCAGAGCAGGGAGTTCTTCACGACAGGGCAGGAAACTATCCTCGCCGACTTTAAAAAGTAAGATATTGGGCGTCCCGGACGCATTTAAACTCTGTTTACTCGATTAGAGACCACGTAGGCATCCTGATTGGTTAGTTTCCTTTTCGTCTTTTCTGATGCTTAAGGTCTTTGGAAACTGGAATTTCTAATGACGCCAGTAGTAATATATCATTGTATATATATATATATTGTATATAAGTGAATGACCATTAATTCAGATTTCCGCAAAATGTTATTACATTAGAAAACAGGAATTAAATGAAACACATTATAAAAAATATGTAATGGCGCCATCTTCTTTTCTTATACTAAACTTCAGCTTCTTTTTTCAGTCAACGTTTGTCTTTTGTGTCTTTTGTTAAATCTGATTTTAGATATCAGCTTCGAAAACGTTTTGCGCTGTATGTATATATTTTATGAAATATATACATTCTACATCCATACATGTAAAACGTTTTTAAAATTCTAGTATTTTATACAATAGGGAACGATAGTTTTTTTCCCCTAATAAATAATCTGGACAATTACATCATGAAAAATATTACTGAAAATTTTATCGTGAAAATAAAATAAATCACAAGGTTCCTAAATGGTGAATACAGAATGTTGTAAAGTTATAAACTAAACAGACATTAAATTTAAATATTAAAAATTGACGTTTCGGTCAACATTTACGGTGTTTACGTTTGTTTGGTTTTTAACTTTACAATATTATGTATACACTCTTAGTAACTTTGTGATTTATTTTATTTTCTCGATAAAATTTTCAGTTGTATTTTTTATATACAAAAAACTTTCGATCCCATTTCTATTTTGACAATTTTAACGAAATATTCTGAATTTTTAGGTGGGAAAGGGACTAAAAAATTCTTATTTAAAAACTAAAGAAATTATATTTTGTACGTGTATGCATCATACTATGATTATACTTTTTCATTCATTTTTTGATGATTTTTACCTTGGAGCTGTTCAAAAACATTTTAACATTAAGAAAAGCTGGGAGTACGAAGATGCATATTTTTTAATTTAATTTAACGAAGAGTGGGGGAAGGAACGTAAGATATGCTATAAGACGCAAATATCACCAAAAAAATCTGCATAACTTGTAAAAATATTAGTTTTGTAAATAAAAAAAGCAACACAAAAGTTAAAGTTATTAATTTTCTCTCTTATCTGGATAAAGGGTTCTTAAAATGGGTGTTTAACAGATAAAATCGATTTTTTTGTTTGTTTAAATCTTCCCGTAAGCTTAAATGAGAAGGGGGTTTCAAATCGTTTATTTTAACAGACAAAAACGGGGATAAAACGTATATTTTTTATGTGTACTTTAAAATGCTCTCTTTATCATTATTATTTAAATCTGCAACTAATTAGGGAAATAAATAAATCTTTTATTAAATAACAAAATAGTTTTCACATGAAGCAATTTAATAAAAATTAAAAATATTAGAAGGTAAAATTAATTTTAAACAAAATGCATTCAGAATAAAATAAAATTGTGGCATATTTTCTAGTAAATATATGCTCATAACAGCGAAGTCTAATGTCTTTTTGCATTTGGCTGGTTTAATTTAACGTTTTTTGACAAGGAACGTTTCCTTTTTCTGCTTGACAGAGTCTATCTTTGTACACAAGGCTTTGATGATCTTGAATTCGATTTTCTATTATTCATATTTCCGAATTCTTTCACCCATTTATTGAAATCTGCTAAATTTTTAACATTGCAGCGAACTGAAATTAAATTTTGGGAAATTGATTCGATTTCATTAAAATATGAAGTCGGAAGTTGAACTTCCGCAAAAGAAAACATTTCAGAAAAATGAGAAAAAGAAACTGTTAATGAGCAGTTGTTTCTAAGTCAGTGTTTTGCGTTTTCATAATGTCGCTAAAACAAATCTCATAAAAGAAACCAACCAATTAGGAGGCCGGAAACTTCTTTGTGGTCTCTAATCGAGTAAACAGAGTTTAAATGCGTCCCGGGCCTGTAGAGCAGTCTCGGCCCGTTCACTTTTTTGGCATGTGACCGTACAGCCGGCTTTTTAAGTTTAAGGACTTCTTGGGGTGACATGTCTTGCGGGATAAATAATTTGGACTCGAGAACTTCTTGGCGGATCGAACTCATTTATTTCGTGCTCCATCTTACAGCTCCATCTTACGAGCCCGATCGGAGGTCCCTCGAGCTACTTACGTCGCTGATTTTAGGAGTTACATGGCCGTAAGTTTCGCAGGCATCTCAAATCTGCAAGATCTCCACTTTTTGGCGCGGATTCTAGCTAATACCTTGGGGCTTGTCATATTTTCCAGCAGAGGGCATAGTTGTAAAATTAGGAGGAATATTTCTTTTATTGGTTGATTAGCTTTTGATTGATTTTCCGGGCTCAGATGCCAGAACCGGGCTTGGTCAGCCCGGGAATCAGCTAACCACACATGGCTACAAAATTTGCAATTCAGCTTTTTTAATTTTAAAGATCGACCGAAAATGATATCTGAAAGTAATAAGATGTATTGCTGGGAAACTAAGTTACAAGGGGTAAAACTGGTTTTAGAATGAGATTTAAAATTAGAAGAAAGAGACTTCGAATTTTAATTTAATTTTTTGAAATTTAATTTAAATAGGTTTTTATCCTTTCATATCTACCCTATATATATAAAATCCTAATGAAACGAATTTAAGAAACGGAAGTATGAATCGACTGATTAAACAACTGATTATGTTTCACGGCGATTTCTCCTAAAATATGAAATACTTTGCGATGAAATTAACACCAAAAATCAATACTGATCCGCAGATTTCAAAACTGGTATTAGAATTTTTAAATTCGAATTAGTTTTCGAAATATTAATTTTTTTCTAATTTTATATACATTTTTCTAATGATGGCAACTCAAATTTTAATCAAACAGATATTTTTTCATATTTTAGAAAAGGTTATTTTAAATTAATTTGACGACGAGTTTGGCCTCCCTTAAATGTATGCTAAGAAATGCATCATGTTACTTTTATTCATAATTCAATTTGTACTTCATTATCATTTTATTTAATACAAAACTTTCATTTAAAATTGAAACCTTTAAAATAAATGGCTTTTACTTCATTCTTTATATACGCAACGGGGTACCTAATTGGCGGAAAAATGGCGTTATTTTGCCTAACATGGTAACCCGGCTATTGTTGCTTATTTATTAAAAAATGTTTATTTGAATTTATTTGATTCTTATTTACACAAGATGTTATAAATTATTTTGTTCTATAGTTATTAATTATTTTTCCTTTATTTATTGTTATTTCATTTAAAAAATAACAGAAAATAATTTAAAAATACATATGTAACAGGTATTTGAAAACGAGGTTTTCGCCAAATTGTCGTAAAAAAAATCACGCCAAACCCGGCGCGTATGTGACAATGCAACAAATCATGAGATTTAATTTCCACTTCAAAGCAACGTTTTAATGTTATTACTTCTCCCGTCGACCAATTTCGCCAAATTATACAAATTGACATATTTTTTTTTTTTTTTAAATAACAAAAGAACAAATAAATTAGTATAACATTAATTAAAATACAAATAAAACGTCGAAATAAAAATCACTTGATGGCGTGAACATGTGTAACTTCCTTAAAGTCAAGTGAATGTGACATTTACGATAAACCATTATTGGCATTTAATCTTATAGTTTGGCGACAGATTTTTGGTCGATGGGATAACCAAGTAGCAGCGTTTTAATTTACCACTCGAAAAATAAAAAAATGCTAACTGGCGAGTTAAAAAAAAGCTATTGGCAAAATTTTCACCCGGATAATATAAAAGTACCAGGAATTCTTTGCGATCATGGCAACTTTTATGTAGTTTTATTCGAAAAAATAATTTTGATTCTTTAATCAAAATGGAAACCTTTCTTATGAAAAGCGAAGGAATCAGCCCGTTGTTTATGGCAGTTACATGACTTGGACTATTATAATATAAACGAAATAATGGCGATAGAATAATATTCGGCGACTTATCACACCTGTGGCTGGCTAACATTAAAGTACCAGAATGGCCGCCTGGAATATAAAAAGCGAAGTGATCCGTCTGGAGCTGTTGATGATAGTCACATGGCTTAGGCTATTATTATAGAGATTGTTTTCAATTCTAAAAACAGCGCAAAGAATAAGATTTCCTAACGATTAAAAATTTATTTTCACGTGACTATTAAAAACAGAAAAAAACTTTAAAATTACTATTAAATGAATACGTGTTAAAAGCAGGAAAATATTGAAAATTATGTCCTGAAAATTGTATTTACACGTGAATATTAAAAGGGAAAGGAAACTTTAAAATAATAAATACATTAATATACGTTTAACCCTTTCACGGACAAGGCACTTCTATTCGTAAAATCTTGAAATCAGTGAATGGCACCAGAATTTACAAACAAATTTCGAAATACAAAAATGCTTTTGTTCACTTACTTGATCACTCTACCAGGGAGCCAACCAAATAATGGCAAAGGCCCTGAATCCCTGGCAGAAAAACGTCCTCCACCATCTAACTCAACCCCAGCCGCCGAAACAGACCCGGAAACAGCGACAAATAATAAAACTAAAAAGTCACAAAAATATGGCACACTCTGCCAAGCAAATAAAATACAAAAATTAAAGTCATTTACAAGTTTTAACATATGACTGTAACCCTAGTTACTATAAAATAAAAATAAAACTAAGACTGAGTGAAACTGAAAAACAAAATTTTAAGTTATTTTCAGTTACAAATGACTGTATAAATATATCTTAAAACTAAGTACGATTTACACTAATTATCAAGACAAGATAAAACATTAAGCTAATAACACATTTCAGGTCAATTCAAGTTACAAAAGACCATCAGACCCTGAAAGTCCAGAAACAGCTCAAAAATGCGTGAAGGCAGAAAGATTAGCAAAGCACTATGTGGATAACAGTCCAGCAAAAGTCCACCAAAAATTCTTTAATTACACCAAAATAATCAAAATCTGTACTTTATGAATGAATACAATTTATTCAGTTCATTATAAATAACTGTCAGTTTATAATAATTCGATCTCAGCAAGAGAACATTTTGCAAATTCCAAGACAGAGTTCTATTTCGCACAAAGTTAAAGAACAGAGGCATCAGAGGACACTTGCCGAAAATAAAATGCTTAACGTCGCCGACGTTACCGCAATCACACTTATCTGTTGGTCGCTTGCCAATCTTAAATAAATACACTGGAAAAGCACCATGCGAGGATATGAAATAGGCTACTACCCTTGAATAACACAAATAAGAAACGTCCGGTGAACGCAAGATGAGGAAGGTATCCCTACCCTTTTCACTAATTTTCCAATCATTAGTCCACCTCGTGATAATGTTACTCTTATAAAAACGCTTGACGAAGGAAACAGGGATTGGAATATCCAACCTCTCATCAAACTCATCATCCAGAATAACAGACTTTGCCAGATAGTCAGCCCTTTCGTTACCAGCAAGGCCAATATGAGATTTAATCCAACCCATAAAAATAACTTTACCACTCAACAGTCTCAAGTTAGAATATATGTTATACAAAATCTTATCAGTTGGAAATAAGTTCTGCAAGGCTTGTATTGAAGAAAAACTATCAGTGTAGATGTGAAATTCTCTGAAATCAGCCCTGCAACACCAGTCGATTGCCTTGTCAATGGCTGATAATTCAGCCTGATAAACAGTATTATAAGCGTAAAGTTTAAAACGTTTTTCTAAAAGGATCTTTCCATCATTATAAACAACAAAAGCGGAACCAACTGTGTTATTCATCTTGGAACCGTCTGTGTAAATTACAGGGTGGTTAAAAATAGGTACTACAGAAGTGACTGACTTTACAAACTGTATATGATGAGTTGACACAAAATAAGGATAATCAAATGTATGTAAATGTGGCATAATATTTTCCTTAGTTACACAAATATCATTTATCCATACTAGATCTTCATGATGCACCGTGTTAAAGTGACCAGACATCTGTTCCAACTCCAGCTCCAGGGGAGGTATACCCGAAATTACGCAAAGAGCTTCCGTAGATACAGATCTGTAAACTCTGATTATTGATAATAAACAAAGACGCTGGCATGAAGACAAGCGTCTAATTCCATGGTATCTCAAGTCCCGGTACCAAATTTCATATCCATATGATATCTGCTTCTTAATTACCGAATGATACCAAGTTTTCATGTAGTCCAAGGGAAGACCCTTATCTCTAATGCGGGTTTTGCGCATGGAGCACGAAAAGTCTATAACTTTATCACGAACAAGATCCAAATGATCAAGCCAACGGAAACGGCTATCCAGAAAAAATCCCAGGTATAGTACATTGTCCTTGACCGAAATGCTGGTATTCCTAAGCTTAAAAATCGGACGGCGTTTGTTCAAAGTATATTTACCGAAAAGCATTGCTCATGATTTCTGGGCGCTGATTGTCAAGCCAAACTCTTCACATGCGTTCATAAAATGTTCGATACATCCGTTAACTCTATCTTCCAGCGCTGCACGTGTATCGGCCCCTTACACAATAGCTGAATCATCAGCGTATGAAATGATTTTTCTAAAACGACGCTTATAATATTTTAATATTTTATCAGCAACCAGAGTCCACAACAAGGGACATAAACAGGACACCTGTGGACAACCTCGAAAAGCATGAAACCAGCGAATCCCTCTCATAAACTTGAAACCTATCAATCTATGACTTATGTAGTTCTTCAAGATCCCTTTTAAATAATCCTGTATAGGAAGGTCATCTATAATACTAGCAAGTATTCGCCAATCGATTACGTCGAAAGCACTAACGATATCGAAACTAATTAATGCACAATATTTAAAATCATTCAAAGTCTCCCTAACAAAGTTCTTTACAGCAATCATTGCCGTTATAGTGCTCTTAGACTCTCTAAATCCATGTTGACCTTCGTCCAGATATGCAGAAGATTCCAGAACTGTAATTATTCGCATTTTCACTATTCTCTCCAAAATCTTGGCAATAATCGGCAGCAATGTAATTGGTCGGTAAGACTTAGGCAACTCAGGTTGTCGGTTGCGCTTACGAAAAAACAAAACAAAACCCTTTTTCCAACACATAGGGAAATGAGCAAAACGAAGACAAGAATTAAAAAGCTTAAGAACAAAAGGCGTGAAACTTTTACAAAGATTTTTTACTACCAAGGCATCTATCTCATCAAATCCTGGACCCTTATTGTTACCCTGCTGGCACATAACATAAAACAATACTCTTTTTGTAATGGGATGGAAATCCTCCTGATTAGTATAATAATGTTCACTTATAATAATGTTCACTTACTTTTTTTTTTTTGACACCCAGCCAGGACTCCAACCGTGAGGTTTATGGAACTAATGTCCTGGCGGAAAAAAAAAACCCTCCACAATCCAGCTCCGCGCACTACCAAAGGACCGGGCAAACCAACGGCATATATAATAACAAAATAAATAACAAAAGCATAAACTCTTATACAAAAATAAAACATAGCAACTCGCTATGATCAACAATATACAAAAGGCATGTTTAGAGATTACCATGCAACTTTTACAGGAGTGTGGGTTTATGGGTAACTCCACAACCAACTGAAAAACAGAAACAATATCAATAACTGAAGATAGTCCAATAAAATAAATAGTCCTTAAAATCAAAAATATTTAAAATCTTAAGTTCATAAAATGCAGGAAAAACTGATAGCCAATGATTAACAACCACTACGCAGCAAGATCAATAATCAGTCCGCCAGTACGTAGGAATCCATCCACAGCACTACAGCTACCAGCAAGGGTTGCGTAATAGATAAAACGTTCAAACACTCACAACGTGAAGAATAGGCGTGTCCACCAGAACCACTGTATATGAACAAGTTCAATAATATTAGAGAGTCCAGTAAAAAAAAAAATCAAAGTCTGTACATAATGTTCATAAAATCTGAGTCTTTAAAATCGAAAGTTTTAAAATACAAGGGAGATTGATAATACTTGTGGAACTTGGTAACTATAATATACTTGAAAATTTTCATTAATAGACTGCTTTAGAACCGATATTTTATAAAAGAATACTTTGCATTAAGTGCATTATATATCGCACATAACTTGCTGTAGTTTTTCTTGTCAAATAGGACTCTTCTGAAATTATAACTGATACTTTGTGAATTATCAAAATGAAAGAAAAATGGTACCACAGGGCATCTGCCAAAAAGGTAATGATGTACATTACCCACGCTGCCACAATCACAGAGTGCATTACTTCTTTTTCCAATTTTAAACAAATATTCCGGGAAGCTTCCATGAGCAGAAACAGAATACTGAATAACTTGGCTCACACAAATAAAACTGTCATCTACTTTTTTAAGAACTTTGTAGGTGTCACTTCCTTTAACGCTGTGTCTCCAATCTTCTTGCCAATCACTACGTATATTTTCCAAACAAATCCTCTTCACCCATGAGATAGGAAATTTCACCTCTTCCACTACATCAGCAACCGCTGGATCTATAGCTTCTTTTGCCAATTCATCGGCCCTCTCATTTCCTGGATTACCAATGTGTGCTCTTGTCCATCCTAGGGTAAGCTCCTTTTCTGGATGACTATTGAAATTATCATAGATGTTCTTTACAATGTTATTAATTGGAAAGTTTCTCTGAAGAACAAGTGTGGAAGCCTTGTTATCTGTAAACAAGTAAGCCATAGTAAAATGTGAGGACATAAACCAATCAATAGCATATCTAATAGCAGTTAATTCTGCTTGATAAATACTGTTTCTTCTATTCAGAGAGATCTTGAAATCAAAGATAAAATTATTATTATATAGTACTGTGAACGCTGCTCCGATTCCCTCCACCATCTTAGATCCATCTGTATAAATGAATGGGTGTTTCTCGTTTATAAAATAATGATCACTTTTATCAGTTATTATCAGGTTTTTCAGACTCGTATAATCTGGATAATCACAGGTACCAAGGTCATGCATGATATTATCTTTCTTGATTTCTATGTCACCATCATAAATACTCATTTGTCCATTTAGGACCTTATGTTTTATCACACCATGTTTCAGCTTAATATAGATTGGGGCGACGCCTGCCAGAACACATAATGCCGCTGTGGAGACTGTTCTATACGCCGAGATGATAGAAAGCAGGCCCAATCGTTGACTAGAACTCAGTTTACTCTTGCCATGAATATTAAGATCCTGCAGCCACACTTCCCCTCATAGCATGCATGGTCACAGTGACGTCATTGTGACGTTCACTGTAAGTCACTGTGGTCACGTCACATCTGTGACCAAAATGCCACCACTCAGTGATGTCACATTGTGACTGAGATGTGAACTTCTTAGAAAACTTTAAAAAATTACAAAAATTATTAAAAACATGTTATTTACTGTAAAATATATTTTTCTACCGGATTAACAAATTTTTTAAACCGTGGTCCAAGTTGCATCTGTGCCTCTAACAAAAACTTTTTATTTTCATATAACATAAAATGTAATTAATTCATCAGCAACACAAAACGATTTCCTAATTATGAGAATTTCATATTATTAAAAAAATGTTTTAGGTAAGCAGACCTCGACTTATCTTTTATAAAGATTTTTGTAAATGATCATCTGTTATACTAGAAGTTTCTCAAAGAGTAGTCGAAACATTTCTGTCGTTTCAAACTAAAAACTTTCTATTACAGTTAAGGCTGCAGCTTTTAATGAGCAAAAGGGGGCAACCCCCCTTAATTTAGATAAATCGGTTTTTCATGATGAATTATTCGATTTGCTCCAAATTTGGTATACCGGTTTATTAAGTTAAGGAGCTGCCTTTATTAGATTTGGAGATTCATTAGTTACATCTAAAGGGAGGAAAGGGGGCTAACCCCCCCCCCCCCCCTCCGTAATTTAGATAAATGGGTTTTTCATGCAGAAATATGCGATTTGCTATAAATTTGGTATACCGGTTAGTTATGTTAAGCAGCTTCCCTGATTACATTTGGAAGATCATTATTATGTATAAAGAGGGGAAAGGGGGGCAAGTGCCTCTCCCCTTAATTTAGATAAATGCGTTTTTCATGTTAGAATTATTCGATTAGCTCAAATTTGGTATACTGGTTTATTATGTTAAGGAGATGGCTTGATTAGATTTGGAGGTTCATTAGTTAAGTATAAAGGGAGGAAAGGGGAGGGTTGCCCCCCCCCCCTTAATTTAGGTAAATGGGTTTTTAATGCCAAAATTATTCGATTTGCTCCGAATTTCGTATGCCGGTTTATTATGTTAAGGAGCTTCCCTGATTAGATTTGGAGATTCATTAGTTAAGTATAAAGGGAGGAAAGGGGGCTAGACCCCTCCCTTAATTTAGATAAATGGGTTTTTCATGCAGAGTTATTCGATCTGCTCCAAATTTCGTATACCGTTTTATTATATTAAGGAGCTTCCCTGATTAGATTTGGAGGTTCATTAGTTTAGTATAAAGGGAGGAAAGGGGGGCTAGAACCCCCATTAATTTAGATAAATAGGTTTTTCATGCAGAGTTATTCGATTTCCTCCAAATTTCGTATACCGGTTTATTATGTTAAGGAGCTGCCTTGATTAGATTTGGAGATTTATTGGTTAAGTATAACGGAGGGACAGGGGCTAGTGTCCCCTTAATTTAGATAAATGGGTTTTTCATACAGAATTATTCGATTTGCTTCAAATTTGATATACCAGTTTATTACGATATGGCTTCCTTCATTTGATTTGGAGGTTCATTGGTTAAGTATAAAAGGGGGGAAAGGGGACAATTGCCCCCCCCCCTTAATTTAGATAAATTGGTTTTCATGCAGAATTATCTAATTTGGTTTAATTTTTTTTTCTAGGTTCATTCTAATAAGGAGCTTTTCTGATTAAATTTGAAAGTTCATTGGTTCAGCATAAAGGGAGAAATGGGGGAGCTAATACCCCCCCCCCCCCCTAAATTTAGTGAAATGGTTTTTTCATGCAAAATTATCTGTTTGCTTCAAATTTGGTATACCAGTTTATTATGTTAAGTAACTTCTCTGATTAGATTTGGAGGTTCTTTGGTTAAGTAGAAAGGGGGGCAACGGGGATTAATCCCTTCATTTATTTTTCGAGGGGCATTATTCTTTGAAATAAGAGTATAATATACAATTAGTGTGAATAGCCTGTGAGCTCAATGCCATCAGTTTAACTGGGCAATTTTCTTTTTATTAGGTTTATTAACGCATAACCCTACCCAAACCCGAAAAATAAATTACAACAGACCGTACCCCGATAAGAGCAAGGCAAAATAATTTCAGTCTACATGCAAACCGACCCGAATCTGAGAGTTCCATTTGAAAAAACCCGAAATCCCGAACCAAATCTGATAACCGACAAAGATATTCCATAGATCTATAACCGGATCCGAACAAGACAAATTAGTTTCCGTGGACACGCAACGCTACCAGAACCTAAAAATTCCATTCGAAGTCAACCTGAAACCCGTCCCGAACCAAAGCTTAACCGACAAAAATATTCCAAAGAACTATAATCCTATGCAAGCCAGACAAAATAATCTCCGTCCACCGGCAACCCGATCTGAACCTGAAAGTTCTAATTGAACTCAATCCGAAACCTGGTTGTGGTCGGTTTTCGGGTTGACTTCAAATGGAACCTTCAAGTTCGGATCCGGTTGAAAAAAAATTAAACTAAATTAGATAATTATGCATGAAAACCCATTTATCTAAATTAAGGGGAGGGGCAATTGCCCCCTTTACCCCCTTTTATACTTAACCAATGAACCTCCAAATCAAATGAAGGAAGCCATATCGTAATAAACTGGTATATCAAATTTGAAGCAAATCGAATAATTCTATATGAAAAACCCATTTATCTAAATTAAGGGGACACTAGTCCCTGTCCATCCTTTATACTTAACCAATAAATCTCCAAATCTAATCAAGGCAGCTCCTTAATATAATAAACCGGTATACGAAATTTGGAGCAAATCGAATAACTCTGCATGAAAAACCCATTTATCTAAATTAAGGGGGTGGTCTAGCCCCCCTTTCCTCCCTTTATACTTAACTAATGAACCTCCAAATCTAATCAGGAAGCTCCTTAACATAATAAACCGGTATACGAAATTTGGAGCAAATCGAATAACTCTGCAGGAAAAACCCATTTATCTAAATTAAGGGAGGGGTCTAGCCCCCCCCTTTCCTCCCTTTATACTTAACTAATGAATTTCCAAATCTAATTAGGGAAGCTCCTTAACATAATAAACCGGTATACCAAATTTGAAGCAAATCGAATAATTTTGCATTAAAAACCCATTTACCTAAATTAAGGGGGGGGGGGGGCAACCCTCCCCTTTCCTCCCTTTATACTTAACTAATGAACCTCCAAATCTAATCAAGCCATCTCCTTAACATAATAAACCAGTATACCAAATTTGAGCTAATTGAATAATTCTACATGAAAAACGCATTTATCTAAATTAAGGGCAGAGGCAATTGCCCCCCTTTCCCCCCTTTATACATAATAATTATCTTCCAAATGTAATCAGGGAAGCTGCTTAACATAATTAACCGGTATACCAAATTTATTGCAAATCGCATATTTCTGCATGAAAAACCCATTTATCTAAATTACGGGGGGATAGCCCCCCTTTCCTCCCTTTATATGTAACTAATGAACCTCCAAATCTAATCAAGGCAGCTCCTTAACTTAATAAACCGATATACCAAATTTGGTGCAAATCGAATATTTCTGCATGAAAAACCGATTTATCTAAATTAAGGGGGGTAGCCCCCTTTCCCCCCTTTATACTTAAATAATGAGCTTCCAAATCTAATCAGGGAAGCTCCTTAACACAATAAACCGGTATACCAAATTTGGCTCAAATCGAATATTTCTGCATGAAAAACCCATTTATATAAATTAAGGGGGGGGGGGAACTAGCCTCTTTTTCCCCCTTTATCCTTAACCAATGAACTACAAAACCTAATCAGGGAAGCACCTCATCAGAATGAACGTAGAAAAAAAAATTTGAAGCAAATCGGTTATTTCTATCAAGAGTTATCGCATTACGTACGTACGTACGTACACACGTACATACAGAATCGGCGGGAACATAAGCTGTCAGGCTTTGATAGCCTGTGAGCTAAAAATATCACCCTGATCAGATAATAAGAGGTCATTTTTCAATTAGCCTAACGCTTTCTAGGCTGTTTGCAATAAGCCTGAAAAATATCAGGTTAATTGGAAAAAGGGAGATGGATTCTCCAATTAGCCCGGCTGTTTGCAAAGAGCCTAGGCTGTTTGCAAAGAGCCGGATTTCTCAATTAGCCTACGACATATACATTTTGAAAATTTAAGCAATGTTTTATCTAGTAAACTCTAATTATGGATAATATTATTATTATAATTTACGTAAATGAAACTTTACAATTCAATAAAACTGATAAAAATAAAAGATGAAATACAATAAAACATTTTCAAACAGGAAATTGAATTAGAGACAATTTGACAAAATTATTACGCATTTAATTTCCTTCCGAAACTGTGGTATAGAAAAACAAATAAAACCAAAAAACATCTGCTTCGAACTTCGAAACTTAAAAATCGTCTGCATCTGCACTATTTCAGTTGTTACCACTCGACCGCAGAATAACGGATAAAAGTAACAGTGAAACTTTTTAGAATAAACGCGGGACACTGGACAGTTCTGTGGACACTGAAGTTCTGTGGACACTGGACAGCATAGATGTGTTGACACGGATTTAAAAACTGAAACAAGAACGTTCTCAGGATCCAAGTTAGTTCAGCTAACAAAATATAAACCCGAGAAAATTACGGTAGCTTTGACTTGTTGAAGATGATTCAAGTCATTGCTATCGTACTTATAATCGGATTTAATTGGTTCCCCAAAATCAAAGTATCACGTACAACGTCAATGAAATTAGGTATGTAAAAATATTATTTTCCCTGTTTGCTTTTTTTTTTTTTTTTTATTACAACAATTTTAGTTAGTTTCTCATTAACATGCTGTAGAACATAAATATTTCATTACATTTATTTTTTATTTTGCTGAAATATCTAAAATATTATTTTCCTTGTTTGCTTTTTTTTTTTTTTTTTTGTTTTTTAATTACAATGATTTCAGTTATCTTCTAATAAACATGTTATAGAACACAAATATTTCATTACATTTATTTTCTATTTTGTTAAAATAGCTAACTTCCTTTTCAACAGCTTTGATCAGATTATTAAAATTAGTGATTTAAATTGCATTTTAATCTGGTTTATTTTCTTATTTAAATATTGGGTTAAAACCACATGGTGGCATAAATATAAAAGTATATGGACAAGTATTATCATCAATCATTAACATAATTAATAGACATTTAAAGATAATTAAATTATTTAAAATTTTTGGATCTTATTAACGTTTACCATAGCAAGACCCCTATTTGTAATGAAGCTTGTAGCATGTTATTTCATTTACAGGGACAGTCAATTGTATTCCGTTACATTACGGCTTGTGGGAAAAAAATCGTTTCAAATGATTTTTAATGATTTTACACGCTTTCAAACAGAATAAAATTGATATGCATTTATGAAGCGCACTAAAATGTGCATTCCATAGAATATGCGATGCAAAGAATAGTTATTGTTCATTTACAGGGCTAAAAAAGGAATTCCAATACATAATGATATAGAGGTGGAGGGAATTGTTTGCGGCGTACTTTATTTATGTTAATCTATTTGATATGTAATGAAATTGATATACGTCGTTGAGGTTTACATACTATGAATTATTTCATGTATAATACGAAGTGTATATAGCATTTACAGGGACACACAAAATATTTCAGATACTATATTGTATCCGAAGTACTGTTCATTAGCGATGATTGCTGGAAATACATTTTTAATTATGATATACACTTTTATGATTCACTACATTTATGCATAGTATATGGTGTATATATATATATGCTATAATTCATATACAGGAATATACAAAAGTATTCGAAAGGGTTACTGGGTATTGCTTAAAGGAGGTTTTTAAATAAGTTATGCATTTTAACGCTGCACTGTATTTAATTTACTAAGAAATGTTTGTAGTATATAGATAAAATGATATACAGGGTCACGCAAAGAATTGGATACGTTGCCATCTATGAATTATAATTTCTGGAAATGTAATTTCAGCAGTTTTAAGAGTGTTTTAGCTTGAATAAAATTTTAACTAAATAGTGGCGTGTAATAAAGGTTCTAGGTAAACTACAGGGTTGTACAAAATTATTTAAGTATGTTTCCATATATTAGTATAAATTGCTGAAAGAGAATTTCAACCTGTTATGCGTTTCCTTGATAAACTAAATTTTTCCATTATATAGTATATATATATCAATCTACAGATCAAATACAGGACTGTTTAAAAGAATTAGAAAACATATTTGGCTGTGGATGATAGGGTGTCAACGATTTTAATCGGTTGATTTAAATCAGCGATTAAATCATGATTTTAATCAACCGATTTTTTAAAAAAAATCATTGATTAAAATCAAAAATTTTCTAAATGTTTAAAATGTCAAAAAAAAAGTGTTAAAATCTAACATGAACATAATTTGAAAGTTTCTACAGGTATTTTGACTTATTAATAAACAAAAAAAGAGCTTTAAATAATTGTTTCTAAGCTTAATTCATTAGTATTGTAAAAAAATTAAAAACAGTTGAGTTTGTAAAAAGCATTGTTTTTAAGTTTTTATCCAAATTAAAACAGTTTCATTTAAAAATGATATTTAAATCTAACATAATTTGCAATGTCATAATTTCCTTTAGGTAATCAATTTATGCATTATTTTATATAAAATACACATAGCAAGTATAATTACATTTCTACAAGTAAAAGAATAAATAGTAATTAATAGCAATCTCAAGTTAAAGAAGAATGAAAGAATGACATCTGCTCAGCAGCTAAATTGTAAATGAATGCATAAGAGAAAAAGAAATAATTGGTATAAAAATGCTAAGCACAGCAAGAGCTTCTTTGGTATAGGTTGAATAAATGTTTATTATTATTATTATTATTATTATTATTATTATTGTAACTCATATATATTAAAAAATTGAACCATTGAAAGCTAATAGAGGTAATAATGCTGTTACTTAAATATTTTGAGATTTCAGATATTAGTGGCTAACTTATATTTATTCTATATGAATGGGTTTAACTCATTTTCATTTTTTTCTTTTTTTTTTTTTGGTTAGCATACACGTACATGTGTGTAAGTATAGATTTTGGTGGTTTACAGAAATTTTCCTAAATACAAATGCAAAATGAGCTGCAAATAATATTTGTTAGTTTTGTTATTTGTGCTACTAACTAATGAATTTTACTTATTTGCAGTTTTTATTAATTCTGTAATTACTTATACTGCTTCTTCTAGGCCATTTTGTTTAATGGTGCCACACCATGCCCCTTTTGAAATTGGCAAAATGCACCTTGCCTTAAAAAAAGAAAAAAAAAAGTTGAAATTTACCTGTAGTTGTAGCCAGAGATTTCTTGTAAAAAACTTCCCCATTCAACAGTATTCTAAATTCATGTGGAAAAAATCTTGTAAAAATATAGAACTTTATTTCTTTAGAAAAAACAGGATATTATTAAAATATGTTATTTAATTGTATTTTTCAATTTGTTATTCATAAAATTATTAAAAATTAAGGACACTTTACTTATAATGCTAAAAAATATTCTTTTTTTTTTCTTACATCATTACTAAACACATTACTAATATATTTCCTCATGAAATAGTGCCCGTTTTTTGAACTAGCATCCTGTCCCTTTTTCTTTCTAAAATGAATTATTATCATTTTAATAATTAAGGCTTAAAAATGTATAATATGTTCCTAATTAGAGAGTTGATTGTTTAATAATTAATTTGAAGTAATGTTAGCTATTTAGTATAAAATGCAGTTAATAATTTTCATAAATGTTAAGTATCTCTAGTATTTATAAAGTTTTACATAATTATTACAATATTAATGTATATAACATTATTGTATAATACTACCTAATGAAACTACTAATTTGCAGTTTTTATTTCTGTAATTACAAACTAACAATTATAATTTTATTAATTAAAGTGTAAAAACATAGATTATGTTAGCAATTAGTGGTGTAATTGTTTTGGAAACCTAAAACTCGTGATAGCTATTCAGTATTTGAACGCTGGGAAAAAAATCATACAAATCTGATTTAAATAAAAAAAATCTGATTTAAATAAAAAAAACCGATTTTTTTTATTTATTTTTTTTTTAATTATGATTTTTTTTACACCTTAGTGGATGGTAACTGCGTAAATCAGTTTTTAAATGTTTTACGCGTTTTCATGTTTACTTAGTTATCTTATATACGTTATTTCCCCCGATGTCTTGATAAAACATTTAGGAAGAGTTGGAAAGTGTTTTATAATCTATGCCTAACGCATGATATATCTTACTTGTTGTTTCTATTTCCCAGATCAGTCTTTTCATATAAAACATACCAAATCTAATTAGCTCATATTCACAAAATACAATATATACGGGAATAAAAAATTTAAATAAATAGGGCTTATCATGTAGTTCTATAAGTAACAGTTGTATTAATGGCCGTTAGACTCCATGTTCGTATTTAAAAAAGCAATGACAAATCATAACACATTAAAAAGCTTACACATTCTTAATATTAAGCTTGAATTCAAGATCAAGCTAACTTAATAAAAAAAGATGTCAGTTAATAAGCATTGTTTTTTAAATGGAAAATTAAAAATATTTTAGAAGAATAGGACTCCAAAATAGCGATATCTTGCTAAAAAGTACGGTAAAAAGATAAAATTTTATATTTCAAACAAAACTTTACTTTAAAATTATCGTAGTTTTTATGACAAGAATCATCACAGTATTAATACTTGGACATTTTTCCAGAGAGAAACATTCGCCTTGCATACAATATTTCAAATGAAAATCAAATTTCAAATAAATTGCTTAAAAGTCGCAAAGGCCAACATAGTGAAAAATATCCACGCCGGGTCTCGATCCCGGGTCATCAGTATAGCGCACTGACATTCTACCGACTAAACCACATGGAACGATACCCAGCCTGGAAATTTTCTCCTTATTACATGTTGGCAAGGCTACAAACGCCGCACAAGATGGAATATTTATCGTGAGCCACCGTCATGGGGCAAACACGAAACTTAATTAAACCAGCATCGATTAAATCTATATTAATACTTGGAAATTTTTCCAGAGAGAAACATTCGCCTTGCATACAGTATTTCAAATGAAAATCAAATTTCAAATTAAAATTGCCTTTTAAGCTATTAATTTGAAATTTGATTTTCATTTGAAATATTGTATGCAAGGCGAATGGTTCTTTCTGAAAAAATTTCCAAGTATTAATATAGTTTCAATCGATGCTGGATTTAATTAAGTTTCGTGCTTGCGCCATGTCGGTGGCTGACGATAAATATTGCATCTTGTGCTGCGTTTGTAGCCTTGCCAACATGTAATAGTGAGAAATTTTCCAGGCTGGGTATCGTTCCATGTGGTTTAGTCGGTAGAACGTAAGTGCGCTATACTGATGGCCCGGGTTCGAGTTCCAGCATGGAATCTTTTTCACTAGTTCGCCTTTGCGCCTTTTAAGCAATTAATTTGAAATTTGATTTTCATTTGAAATCATCACAGAGTTTATGACAAGTTCGTCACAAATGACACATATTTCACAAATTGGTCACAGTGTGACTTCAAAACATTGTCATTTTCGTCACAGGTTCGTCACAAAGTTAATGCCAAAATAGTCACAAATGACACACTTTTCACAAATTAGTCACACCGTGACTTCACAGAGTGGTCACAATGTGACGTCACAAACGACCTCTAAAACGGCCATAACGACCTCACATTCTAGTCACTATGACGTCACATCCACGTCACGTGACGTCACATCGACGGTCACAAAATCACAGTGTGACTTCACAACGACGTCGCCGTGACGTCACCATGCCTTACGGGTCATATCCATAACTTATTTGTTTCTCTATAACAGCACAATACCAAATTTTTCTGTAGGTCGCCTGTAATCCCCTATCTCTAACCACAGTCTTCTTGATGTTGGATGTCAAGCTTCTCACTTTTTCTCTAACTTTCTCTATATGCGCAATCCAGTTAAACTTGCTGTCAATCGTAACTCCAAGATAATCAATTGTGTCCTTAACTGGAATAGTGTTACGATCAATCTTGAATATAGGGCGTCTTTCTTCAAGTAAGAATCGGCCAAAAAGCATGCTTACACACTTTTCACCGCTAATCTTCAAAGACAACTCATCACAGATTTCCTTGAACCATGCGATCCGTGCATTCATCTGTATTTCAAGTTCCCGTCTTGTATCAGCTCCTGCAAAAATAGTAAAATCATCGGCATAAGAGATAATTTCTTGATACTTTGTCCTATATTTCTTGATAAGAAAATCCGCCACAATTAGCCATAATAAGGGCCCAAGGCAACTGCCCTGAGGACAGCCCCGATATAGAACAAACCAGATAATGCCATATGTAAACTTAAAGCCAATCTTTCTTTTACTGATATAATTCTTTAAGATGCGCTTCAAATATGCTGCTATGGGTAGTGAATCTATCAGATTAGCCAAAATCTCCCAAACTACTGCATCGAACGCAGCCTGGATATCTATAGATGTCATCGCGTAGTATTTATAATCTTTTAAGTTATTCTTTACCAGATTTCTCAAATGCTCAAGGGCAGAAATTGTACTTCTTTTCTCCCGGAATCCGAATTGGGCATCATCAAGGAAATTTAAAGATTCTAATTTCGGCATTACACGTATTTTTATTATCCTCTCTAACAACTTGCCAAAGATACAAAGTAAAGTTATAGGTCTGTAAGACCTAGCTGAACGACCGTCTTTGTTGCGTTTCCGGAAGAAAATAACAACACCGTTTTTCCACAGTTCGGGAAAGTGTCCAAACTTTAAACAGACACTTAGCAATCTTTTAACATAATTTTTGCTCTTTCTACAAATGTTTTTCACTATGGATGCATCCAAAGCGTCGTAGCCCGGTGCTTTGTTATTATCTTGCTTTGAAATTACATAATTTAGCTCTCTATTAGTTACATCCTTACAATCAACATTATTAAAAACCTGTGATGTAAAATCATGGCTATTTGCAGGTACGTTATCTATTCCAAAATGCTCCACCATCAGTGACCTTGCGACCTCGTCGTAGGAGTCAAAACACTCAGAATCATCTAATTTAGTAAAAATATAGTCAGTATGCCTTGTAGCTTTCCCAGATACAAATTTATATAGAGTTCCAAAGGAATCGTTAGTTTTGTTACAGAAATTTTCCCAAGAAGTCTTCTTCGCTCTTCTAACATTCTTATTATAAGCTCGTCGTGCATTCTTGTAAGATTCTCTCATATCATTATCATCCGGGTTCTTAACATAACGCTTATACATTGCAGAGACCTTATTCCTCTGTGTTTTCAAATCCTCTGTGTTCACTTACTTAATAAAAGGGAAATTTTCATCCCAATATTCTGGTGCTAATGTGGCATTTAAGAATTAAAATTAAGTGGTCCAAAAATGAGCCACCGCCCTTGAAGGGGTTAAAGCAGCAAATTTTAGTAATTGTAGTAAATTGTATTATGTCAATCGTTTTAGAACGCTGTTAAAAAATACCGAGAGACAAAGACTCTGTTTACTTAATTCATTTTATTTTAGCTTCTTTTCAAATGTTTAACTGATCTTCTTTAACCAAACACGAAAACAACCATTGGCTGTCTTAACAGCAACTGATTCTACCTTAAATTTTTGCAATCAAAGGGAATTGAATGGAAACCCGTTTACAGGGAGATCGCTACAGGTTTTTTCAGTATTATTCAGTCTTCTCTAATCTTTTTAAAACCGATCAGATTAGCGTGCTTTTAGATTCTGCAGTGTCTGAACGGGGGTTGGCGAACGTAGCTTGCAGGGGGTAGAGCCCCCTAGTATATATATATATATATATATATATTTAAATGAAATAATACTGTATTTTATACATTGCAAGCAAAGATTTAAAAACGTTTCTGTTACAGCTGTTTTCTACAATAAATATATCTAGAATACACAATAAATTTCATTCATTTAGGTGATTTTTTAGAATTCCTGTGAAATTTTGTTTTATAAAAATAACTTACTAGTAATGATAAAAATCACCGTTAGTTGTATACGTTATATAAATTATTTGCTCTCTGAACTGAGAACCAACCAAGCAAACAAAACCTCAAGAAATAATTTTATGTGACTCATTAAACTCCATAACTTATTATTTGTAATACATTTTCATAGGCATTAAATATATATGTAAATAAAAAAAATCCATAAATAAAAGAACAGGTGATTATCAAAATAACTGAATTACCCTAGATTTATTAGGAATCCTTTACTAATATGACGCAGGACAGCCTTTGGCATTTAATACAGCTTGGATTAGTCTGGGAATCGATTCATACAAGTGCTGAATATACCCCTAATTATCTGAGCCACTTATATAGCCCCTTCTTGAAAACGTGACCAAAGGAGTAACTCGTTACGGTCGGACCGTTTCTGACTTCGGTTTGCCTACCTCCCCCCCCCCCCCCCACCGACCTTTAGGGACTTAGATGCCCACCTGGATGGGCACTTTTATAACTTCTTATGATCTCTTCATGTGATATATCATTCGATAGCTCTTTGACCAGTCTTTCAAATTTTGCACCCCGACCCCACCTCTTCCCTAATGTCCTCCTCTTAATTTTAAATTATTTCTACCACATTATATCAATCCCTTTCATTGCACCTTCTTGAAAACTTGGCCAAAGGGCTAACTCCGGACGGTCAGGCCGTTTCTGCTCTCGGTTTGCCCCAGCCATTAGGGGCTTAGTTTCCGCCCGAGGGGCACTTTTGTAACCTTTTCCGACCCCCTCATGTGATATATCACTGGATTGCTGTTTGACCACTTTTTCATATTATGTCTCCGCTTTCCCATCTCAACTTGGCCCCTATTTACCTGAGCCACTTATATCGCACCTTCTTGAAGGTCTGGTGTACGGTGTCGTAGGCAGCAGGGACCCCTGTCGGAGGTTCGTTCGGAAATAGGTTTGTTTGGAACACACTGCGTAGCACTCCTATTGTACGCTGCCGAAGTCAGCAGGGACCATCCAAGAGGTTCATTTTGAATTATACACCTTTGAATCGAGGTTTTTAATGGTTAGTGATGTGTGCGTAAGCATACCCAGAGGACGGTGGGTGATTTGCCGATTCTAGCTGGCCAAAATTATTTTTGGCGTCTATATAGTCGCATCGCCATGAAATTGAAAAATGTTATTGATATTCACTATTGAATGTTATAGGTATTGCAAAATGTAGCGTGTAGCAGTCATAATTTCGTTACATAGGCATTCAAAAGAATTTCATTACATTACGGAATATGGGGAAAAATCGTTTGCAGTGGTTTTTAATGATATTTAATTTCATAATTTCAAACACTTTAAAATTTATATACATATCTATGAAGTGCACTACAAGATGACTGCTGTATGGATAACAATTATCAATCATTTACCGGGACACTGAAAAGAATTATGTTACATTACGGTCTGTGGAGAAAAATTGTTTGTGGTGTATTTTGTTCATGTTTCACTATTTCAAAAATATTTAAATTGATATAAATCTCCGAGGTGCTCTATAAGATGCTTACTATTGAATATGATGTGCATAGCATTCATCTTTCATATACAGAGGCACACAAAATAAATCAGTTATATTTCTCTCTCTATGAACAATAATTGATGGAAGTGCGTTTTGGGTCTGGAACATTTTGTTTAAATTATAAAAATTGCATACCATTTAGTATGTATAAATTCTATAAATCATATGCAGGGCTGCACAAAACATCTGAAGTGCAGTTTCGTTTATCGAGGGGAATTGCTGACGGGGAATTTTCAACTGTGCTATGCGTTCCCTTACTGCTCTAAATTTTAGCATATCGTGAATTATATGATAAATCTATCGTTCATATACAGGAATGTACAAAAGTTTCAGTTATGTTTTCGACTTTGGTTGAAATTGTGTTTTCAAACGTGTTATATGTTTTACAAATTATTACTTAGACATCGTTTTTCACATAATTAAGCTATGAAGTTTTATTATAGTAGTCCGAATACGTTGAAAAAAGTTTTATAATCTGATTGACCCATGATTTTACGACGTTCTTGATAATTTTAATGATACTTTCTTAACGGTATGGAAACTAAAATGATAAAACTATTTTTGTATTACTATAACAAATCCTAAGTTTTTTTTTTTTTTTTTTGTAAAATTTATGATACGGACAAACATTCGACAGCTTTAATGAGAATTGCTGTTTTGTATGTTCTGTTGTATATTTATATTTATCTCTGCACAGAGGAACCTCATGTAAAGAATGGGAATCATAAGATATCATGAGAAAATGTTTATATTCTGTTTTGCATTGTATGAAATCTGAATTTGGAGAATTTGTCTGGTTTAATTTTGTAACCACTCGAAATTTGCAGCCAAGTAATATATTTTACATAATTTTATACAGAGATACCTACATACAACTGGCAACTTTTGTCCAAATTTAGTTATAAATTTAAATATTCCGCGCTTGCAAAACTTCATGTGCACTTCATTGTAACTTTTCTCTATAAACAAAGCATTTTCAACCAAATTCACATTTTCGTTAAATTTTAAATCTTGTTTCCGTTGCATAATGTTGCAAAAGTTTATTTATGTGACTGACCTAAATTATGCTGTCTTTGATAAAAAAGTAAATGGTACTTGAACTAAAATTAAAAAAAAAAAATTATTTAGACTTAATAAGCTAAAAACAATTGTAAAAACTGTGGAGGCACCTAAGGGCAGACAAATTAAACTAGAACGAAAAGGTAGTAATCTAAACTATTGAATCATATCAAAAATTGAGCTTAATCGTGCTTTATCATATAATTTTTTCTATATTAAAACTGAAAAATTGTAAAAAAATACAGAGTTTTTTGCGATATTAAATATGAAATAAAAGCTTATATGTGCAAAATTTATGCACGTAAATCTGATAAAATAAAGTCCCTATTTTGTTTGGAAGCGTCCATAATCGAGCAGTGTATTTTATTCCGCTTCAAGTAACATATTAAAGAACTATACTCAAATTGATTTATTCATTCCCAACTAAGAAGCACTATAACTTTGCACTAGTCTATGGACCATACAATTACATTTATATCAAAACCAATAGCAGGGTACAACGCCCTAACTATTAATGAACTATAATAGGCAAAAAATAAATTACGCTAGGATAAACTTTTAGAAATTAACTTTTGGCCAGCTAGAATCGCTAAATCACCCACAGTGCAGCAAGTACTAACGAAAGCAGCGTTGATCCGTCTCAGAAGTCCATTTTGAGAGATTCGGCTTTTTTTTTTTTTATTATTTAATCATTTGGAAAAATAATTATTGTCTTCGTCAGGGTAAGGCAATCAAAAGTATATCTGAAGCGTTTTATTGGTTGAATCCGCATTTTATTCTTTTCTGATTGGTCTATACAGTAATCTCTATTTTCCCTTTACTTTCAACAGAGATGGATACTTCTGTTGCCACTATGACAAAAAAGTGATAAAAACTATAAAAAAAATTAATAACTCAGAAACAAATTGAGATACAGCTTTCAAACAAATTGCATTTAAAAGTACATTTTTTTCTATATACGACGGTGTGAAAAGTAATATTGTGGGATGTTTAGAAGTTTAAGAATGAAATTTCATTTAAAATGGTCGTCAGATTTCTTGGAAATCTGACAGCTTGATGCTTGAGATTTGAGAAAATGCTCGAGAAAATGCTTGTCAGATTTCCAAGCATTTGATTGGCTGTTACTGGCGACTCGATTCATTTCAGGCGTCAAAGACGCTCCGACAGAAAAAAAAAGTTGCTTGCTTTCGAAGCGACTCCCCTGGAGCCATAGGAATAACATGGAGACGCCTGGGATTTCAAGCGACTTTGATTCCTCGTGTAATACCATAAGTTTAAGGAAATCTGACGAGTCGCGGGCGATTTTTGTCGCTTGCAATTTCTAAGTGTAATAACACTATTAATGTTTAATTCATGGAGTACGTAATGTATGATCAACTCCGTGCGATTTTTTATGTCTTAAATTTTAGTCTTTGAAAAAATCATTTTCCAAATGGTCGTTGTAATTTGCTGAATTGCATTTTTTTTCTTTTTTTCTTTCTTTCTTTCTTTCTTTTTTTTTTTTTTTTTGAAAATTTTAATATTGCAGTTTATTTGGAAAAATTTGATGGGCCCGGGCAACGCCGGGCGGATCAGCTAGTTATTTAATAAATAAACAAAATACACGTGGGGAATATTACAAGGAAATATTTTTGTAATTTTATCTTATTGTAACTGATTGTATCCTTTAATAGCAAATTTTATGTATAAAGGTAGTCACTTTATATTAAAAGCTTAAATTCCTCCCCTTTTAAGTCTTCAGAGACTTTCATTTTGTATTACAGCAAGTGAGCATCTCAATTTTTACTACACAGTATTTTATTATTATCGTTATTATTTTAAGTAAGGTATTTTTAACCGGAATTTAGCAGACAATTTCATTGCTTTATCTATACTAATATTATAAAGAAGTAAAGTTTGTTTGTTTGTTAGAGGTAATCTCTGGAGCTACCGAACCGATTTCAAAAGTAATGGTATCAAAATGATGGTGTTAGTCCAACTTAGAACATAGGCTATATTTTATGTTGATGCCACTACCCCAAAGGGGATGCAGGAGCAAAAAACGTTCTAAAAATGCGATTTTTGCGTTACTGAAGGGCCTAGAAATATGAAATGTGGAATATTAGTTACTTATAAGATATAAATGATGTCTAAGAACAGTTTTTAAACAATTCGAAATTAAAAAGGGGTGAAAATGCACAAAAAGCGTTCTAAAAAACGTTCTAAAAATGGTAGTTTCTACATAATCTCAGGAAATACCAAACTGATTTAAAAAATATTGGTGTCAAAATGGTGGTGACGACGCTTGCTCTAAGATAGGCTATATTTTATGTCGGTGCCACTAACCCAAAGGGGGTGCAGGAGCAAAAAACGTTCTAAAAATGCGATTTATGTGTTACTGGAGAGCCTAGAAATATGAAATTTGAAATATTAGCTTCCTATTAGATATAAAGGATTTCTAAGAACAGTTCTTAAACAATTCGAAATTTAAAAGGAGTGAAAATACGCGAAAAGCGTTCTAAAAAACGTTCTAAATGGTGGTTTCTACACAATCTCAGGAAATACCAAACCGTTTTGAAAAATAATGGTGTCAAAATGACGGTGACAACCCTTACTCCAGCATGGGCTATGTTTTATGTCGGTGCCACTACCCGAAAGGAGGTGCAGGAGCAAAAAAAGTTTTAAAAATGCGATTTTTGCGTTACTGAAGAGCCTAGAAATATGAAATTTGAAATATTAGCTTCCTATTAGATATAAAGGATTTCTAAGAACAGTTCTTAAAGAATTCGAAATTTAAAAGGTGTGAAAATGCGAGAGTAGCGTTCTAAAACACGTTCTACATGGTGGTTTTCACACAATCTCAGGAAATACCAAACCTATTTAAAAAATAAAGGCGTCAAAATGATGGTAACAACCCTTGCTCCAACATAGGCTATGTTTAATGTCAGTGCCACTACCCCAAAGGGGATGCAGGAGAAAAACGTTCTAAATTATGGTTTTTGCGTTACGGAAGGGCCTAGAATCGTGAAATTTGGAATGGTAGTTAGTTAAAAGATATCAATGATCTCTAAGGACATTTCCTAAAAAAATCGAAATTTAAAAGGGGGCCAAAATGCGCAAAAAGCGTTGTAAAAATGGTTCTAAATTGTGATTTCTATGCAATCTCAGGAAGTACTGAACCGATTTCAAATATAAAGGTATAAAAATGATGGTGACAGATCTTGCTCCAAGATAGGCTATATTTTATATCTGAACCTGAATTTTATATCTACCCTGGAGGAGATGCAGGAGCAAAATGCGCTAAAAGCGTTCTAAAAACGTTCTAAATGACGATTTGTCAGCAATATCTCAGGAAGAATCAAACTGATTTCAAAAGCAATGGTAGGAAATTGATGCTGACAGCCTCTGCTCAAACATAGACGCTATTTTATGTCGGTATCACTATCACCTAGACGTTGCAGGAGCAAAAAAACGTTCTAAATTTCGATTTTTGTGATCGGTAGGGGTTAGAAATTTAAAATTAGGCAACGTACATATTTATTAGATATAAATGATCTTTAAGAACAATTTCGAAAAATTTAGAAATATAAAAAAGGGTGAAAATGCGCGAAAAGCGTTATAAAAATGTTCTAAATTGAGATTTCTACTCAATCTCAGGAAATACCAAAGCTATTTCAAAAGTAATGGTTGCAAATCAATGGTGACAGTCCCTGCTATAACATAGGTTGTATTTTATGTTGCTGTCACTATCATCTGAGGGTTGCAAAAACAAAACATGTTCTAATTTGCGTTTTTTGCACAACTGAGGGGTGTAACACTTTGAAGTATGGCATGGTATTTACTTACAAGATGCAACTGCTTTCTAATGCTTTCTAAGAACAGTCGAAAGAAAGTTCCAAATTTAAGAAGATGATGTGAGCAAAAAGCGTTATAAATTACAATTTTTATGCAATCTTATCAAATACCTAACCGATTAAAAAAATAACGATGACAAATCGTTGGTGGTAGAACCTGCTCAAGCATAAGCTATATTTTATGTCTGTGCCACTACCACCAGAGGATTGCAGGAGCTAAAAACTTTCTAAATTGCGATTTCTGTGATACTGAAAAGGCTAGAAACTTTAAATATGGCATGGTAGTTACTTATAAAATATAAATGCCCTCGGAGGACTGTCTAAAATAAATTAGAATTAAAAAGGGGTGAAGCGAAGGGGGGGTGCAAAAAGCATTCTAAAAAAATCCTAAATTACAATTTCTATGCAATTTCAGGGAATATAAACTGATTATAAAAGTAATAATTGGGAATCTATGGTAACAGTCTCTGATCTTACACTGGCTATATTTTATGCCGATGATTCTACCACCTGGGGTTCACAGGAACAACAAACGTTCTAAAAAAGGCCTTTAAAAGCTTTCTAAATTACGTTTCTGTGGAATATTAGGAAATAACAAACCGATTTAAAAATTAATATTGACAAATGAATGGTGACAGTTCCTATTTCAACATAGCCCTTTTTGTTGAAAGAGGTGGTAGTACTTGGAATTTGACATGATAGCTAATTTTAAGATGTAAGAAGATGGTTTCTAAAAAATTCAAAACTTTAAATGAATACTGAAATGAGCGTATTAATTGAGCATAAAAGTTTCAAAATATTTTCTAAATAATCATTTATTTAGTTTTATCAATTTAAGTCTCATATTTGCCTAATGCAATGTAATAATGATGTTTAATCAAACTGTGTTTTAAATCGTAATTTTTGAATTATTCCTAAAAGTATAAATTCTTTTAATAAAATTACACATATAAATATCACTTGGCATATTTCAAATATTACGCGAGCAAAGCCGCGGGGCTTGCTAGTATGTTTATAAAGTACATTTTAGTAAATACATGATATGTAAAAATCAACATAATGAAAAACATATGCAGCACAAATAAATTTAGCAACTAGTTGTTTCGACACTTCATAAAAGGAGATCGTCTTCAATTCTGAAGGCAAAATAAAAGAGTGAGATGCACTATTAGTAGCACTACAGGAACTTTGCTGCTTATTGTTTCTTACTCTCTGTTCCATTTATTTTTCAATGAAGAAAGGCCTCCTCCTATTAGGAAGATTTGAAACAGATGTAGAGGAGAGTGGGGTAGAGTGGACCACCCCTTATATTTTACTTATTTTTAAATTTTTAAAGCTTTTCTTTTAGGCTAATTGATAACAGCCCTGGATTGATTACTTATAGCCTTCAGAACACATCGTTAGCTCAGAATGAACCCTTTTATCCTGACTGGTTGTTTTGAGCTCCTAAAAGTAAAAATTTTCATCATCATACTTTTCTTTATTGAGTAATTAAAGGTTATGGGTAAATAAGATAAAACAACTTTTTTGAAAAGGTAAGACACTGGTCTTTATTTAATTTAAAAGTTTATATGCTTAAAAGAAAACCTTAAATAATATTTTTATGAATATGTATTGAACTTCAACATGGGGCACAGTGGACCGCCCACTGCTGGGGTACAGTGGTCCGCAATGAATACTGCTCTTGTGATGAAGAATTTTCAAAATATTTAATAATTGCTTATTCTCTATAAAGAAATATTATTTTAAAATAGTTATTTAACTATAAAATAAAGTAAACAAAGAAAAATGATAATTTATTTAACCCTACAATGCATAGAGTAGCCATTTGGTACACTTCAAATTTCATGTTATATGTCAGGGTCGGCGAACCTATGGCACGCGTGCCACTTTTGGCACGCGAAAGAATAATTTTGGCACGGCGCGGCGTTGATTGTGGCTCTAAATCAGAATAAAGTGATTTTACACAAAATACACAAACTTAGATGATCTGAGTCTATTCTAAATTCGATTAATGGAAATTGTACAGTTTTAATCTTGTTGAACATGGTTTGAAAAATTCATCAAAGAAAATATTTGAAAACTATCAAAAAAGAAAGATCATTATATATTAATAAAAATACCGATGGTACATTATGGTAACTTAGAATGTAATTTAAGAACTATTTAAATAAATTGTATTTTTTCCCTTTTTAAAAATTTTACCAACTGTATATACCTTTTGAGTCATTATTTTCGTAAATGAATAATATAGAAAATAAAATAGCCAAGTTGCCAAATAAATCCATTTTAGATTGCATTCTGTTAAAATCAAGTGGGCATTACCACGATATTAATTAATTAATTTTCATTCAAGATACAGCATAATAAATCGCATTATTTTTTAAATTAATTTCTAAAATAAAATTGTTTCTATAATTATTACAGTGTAATACTTACTTGTATGTTACCATTTTAGAAAAAATCTTAAAAAGTAATTTTCAAGTTCTTTTGCTTCATTATTTTTCAATCCACTAAATTAGTTTTTTAGCTGGCACGTCAAAGTCATGTAAAATATATATATTTTTTAAATTGGCACGCGACTATAAAAAGGTTCGCCAACCCTGTTATATGTTGTTCAGATTATAATGTAGCCATCTGAGAATTTAGCTTTCTCCTAAATTATGGATAACAGTTCACGTGTAATTTTAAAAATAAGTTTTCTTGTTCAACATAGCAGTTTTTTTTGTTTGTTTGTTTGTTTGTTTTTTGTGGGGGGGGGGAAGCATTGCATAAAATCATGCATTGTAGAGTTAACATATTAAAAAATATTTTGTTTTGTATTTACTGCCTTTGAAAAATATAACTGTAGCCTAATAAGTAATAGATGACCTCACTGGATTGGTTATTTATAGCTTCAGAGCACATGGTTAGCTCATAATGAACTATTTTATCTCGACTATTTTGAGCTTTTGATAAATTTTTCATCATCATGTCTTAATGTTTGCTGATTTTTTTGTACTTAATTAATAACTTATTTGCAATCACTCCTGTATCTTATATTGTTATTTTCAAAATATAGTAATTTTTTTGATAATTCTTTAGTTTTATGTTTTTGTTTCAAAATGCTACTGGCAAATTTGTATTATTATATTATTTTGGAGGTAAAGGGGAAATAAAAAATAATTAGATTAATTATAAATATATTTATATTGTATTTTAGACAATAACTAATAGTGGGCCACTGTGCCCCAGAGGGTGGACCAGTGTACGCCGCTTCCGGGGCACACTGCTCCACTTTACGGGTGTATCTAATTATTATTTTTTTTTGTTTTTGTTTAATGTATTGGGAACTATCTTCTGCGAAAATTATGAGGCATGTAGAAAGGTTTAAAGAATATTCAAAAATTTTTTCAGGTAGATTGGTCTCTCCGTTAGAGAAAAAAAAATGTTAACTGCAAAAGTGACCACTGTACCCCGGTCTCCCCTGTGCTAATTTTTTTCCTGATTCATCTTAACAGAATTAGATTTGTATGCATTTTATCAGATTTTTAAATACCCTGATAAAAATTATCCCCCCTCCTTATACTTTTCTTTTCTTTTCTTTCTTTTCTTTTTTCTTTCTTTCTTTTTTTTTTTTTTTTTCAAAGCTAAGTATGTTTTGGAAAATAGAATTGCTTCGTTAGCACATTTTACTCCAGGGACGGCAAATCTATGGCACGCTGCAGATTGCTTTTGGCACGGATTTGATTCAGTTTCTACATCAAAATATAATAGAATTTCACAAAATGCATTAATTAACATAGACGTTGTTCCTGTATATTTGAATTCGATGAGTTCTGTTGGTTGTCATTGTCATACAGTTCGAAAAAACTTAAATATAACTTAATGTATCCCAATCTAGCTCAAAACTGGCTTACAAAATTTTAAGAATAAGAGAGAATTAGGAAATCATCCTCCTCCCACCAGGAAAAAACAGATTACTAGAGAACAGGAATTCTGCTTTTTCAGAATTTAGTGTCGCCCCGGCATTTCCATTACTTCATTTTCTTCTGGTGGACTGGTGGCTTCTATTATTATGAAACAGCCATTATAAATGAAGCGTTAAAAAATTATGGCCATTTTTTTTCCCATTCTGATCAAAAAATCAGAGTTTTAACTTTTTACGGCACCTATTTCATCTTCACCTAACGCTTCATTTATAATGGCTGTTTCATAATAATAGAAGCCACCAGTCCATCAGAAGAAAATAACTCGGTTAAGCGTGACTCGGATAATCGGGACTCTACTGCAAAACATATTTCAGTTTTAAGACTTAAAGCACACGCTTTTATATGTGTAAAATGACGTCATTTGCATTAATATAGAAACTTAAAATTAAATATAGTTTATAATAGCTCCCTGTTTTATCATAAATTCTTCATTTATATTTTTCTCAAAGTAACACGTATTTTAATTAATTTTTTTTTTCAATTTAATTTTTTTGATTAATTTTTTTTTTTTCATTTTATGAGAAAATTGCAACAAAAAGATATAATTGCTATTTTTCAGCAATTTTTTTTTTTTTACTTTCTACAGAAATGGCGTACATGAGTTGCCAAAATGAAACAAATGTCGCTAAAAACTACAAAAAAATTAATGTTTCAAAAACAAATAGAGATGCAGTTTTCAAACAAATTGCATTAAAAAGTACTTTTTTTCCAATACGATGGTATAAAAACTGAAAATGTGCGATGTTTAGAAATTTAAAAAAATGCTATAGAGCATTTAATTGTACAATGATACATCTATTTTGTTTATTGCTAGCGTCTGTAAGCTAACGTTATTTTTTGGACACAAAATAAGCTGGGAGAAAGAAATAGCATACCGTACCGGGGCTAAAAAGGCATTATAAGCAAAATTGCCGATGGTAAAATTATAACTTTGAATTAAATTCCAGATACTAAAAGTTTCAAATTCTGGCGCTTGGTATTTTGACATTTTTTTCTGCGAGGCATTCTTTTCGGAAATAAATAAGATGGAAAATACGTAAAAACATCTTGTCAAATGAGTTCAATTCATCTTGCATTCTCTTAAACATATCTAAGTACAAAGCTGATACATTATTTTGCATCTAAGATGAGCAACAGAAATATTTTAAAAATAAATTTCTAAAGTATAACATCAAATATTACCCATATTTTTTTATGCTAAAAACAACATTTTAAGTAATTTTGATTCAGTATTATTTGAACGATTAAATAATTTTATTGTTGGCACACCATGATCACGTAAAATATATTTTTGGGAAAATATGGCACGTGATTGTAAAAAGGTTCGCCGTCCCTGTTTTACTCGATAACATATCAGTATCGAAATGAATTATCTATAACTAGCAGGCTATGCCCGCTGCGCTGGTCAGTATTTCCAAATAAACCTTGAATTAAGCGAAATGGTGAATTCGAACTTGTATTTTTTTTTTTAAATGAACCTTTAGCTTGAATGTCCTTCCGCGTTGCTGAAAAGATGCGAACGCCATTGCGATATTATATTACTTTAAGCGTTGGACAAAATTTATCGATTAAGAAGCAGTTCTTTTAGTTGATTATTCACTGTGCACTTTTGGTAGGGA
Source organism: Maratus speciosus (assembly GCA_963932465.1). Taxonomy (NCBI): domain Eukaryota; kingdom Metazoa; phylum Arthropoda; class Arachnida; order Araneae; family Salticidae; genus Maratus; species Maratus speciosus. Next base: position 233,131,457 of record OZ010797.1, on the reverse strand, counting down.
AATGAGGCCGTAATGACAATAGGAATTAAAATGTTCTCTTATCTGACAATATTAAATTAGAGATGCATTACAATGATTGCAGAGATTTACCATTGAACTTGAATAATTCTCGGGTGATTTATTTTCGTTTGTTTGTCCTTGATCTCCTGGCAGCTCGCGCAATATGTGATTCTGGTAGCTTAAGTACAATCTCACTGGAAGTTAGTTATATTTCTTATTAAACATCCTCTTGTGCTACTACTGTTTTCCCTCTTTGGATTCTAGCAGAGTAAATACTGTCAAAAAAGTAATAAATTATTTGCAGACAAAGAAGATTGTTTAACTTTCATATTTAACAGAAAAGTGAAACATAAAAATGTGCGTTTTTAAAGATAAATTGCCCGAATAAAACTAAAATTACGTCATTTTCACTGTCTTTTCATTTCGTAGACCAGCTGAAATCATGTAACCGTTAACGTGGGAAAAAACTCGATGACTTAATCTTGTAGAAAAATAAACCTCATGCATCCAATAAAATCTTTATAATCATCCGTAATCGACGTCATTGTGAGGGTTCACGTCAAACATTAAAACTGATGCAACAATATTGTTGCACGTGTACCAGGGTTAAGATCTGACAATGATAAATAAAGTTAGTTATACAAAAATTTTAGCAATATGCATTTTGGTGAATACCTGAACCGAAGGTTTATTTTGCATTTTTCTAAAGAGCATAATAACACGGACAAAAGGGAAGCCTGCTATTTTCTTTATATTTAAGAGTAAATTAATCTTCCGTCTGTTGTGTAAACAACCCAGATTATGAAAATAACTCTTAATTTGTTGCTGTGTTTAGCTGCTAGAGTGTGCGTTAGGACAATTCGCTTTATACTGATCGAAATTCCAGGTAATTTAATCCTATTTAGGCTGAAATGATAAGTCCACGGCCATTATTCCATTTGCCACCATTTAGTAATCGCTAATTTCAAAATATGTCTAATCGTTTGAAATTTGATACGCCATCCAATATGCTAATTGGCGGGTGACACGATTTCGTAAGATTAGTTCAATATGTTCAATAAAACATTTTTTAAACAATGGTTAAGCAAAAGAAAGTTATGCAGGAAAAGCTAAAAAGAAATGACAAATTAGCAAGCAATATTTATTGCAAAATGTTTATTTATTTTTTTTTTTTTTTAGTAATAACGTATAATTGCAGAAATCTTCTTAACAATATTCTTATATCCTAACTTTTAAAGCAGTGAACATTCCTATAAGTGAAATCGACAATATGTTCGGCATGTTAAAAAATAACATAATACAGAATATTCAATTAATGAGTAATGATCTGAGTTCGAGGATATAAAAATCATATGCTTGAGGAGACCAAACGCATTTTCCCATAGTAATGGTATTCCATAGTATGGTAAAAAATATTTTAAATCTTTGAAAGTAAATTCTTTTAGAATATGTGTGTATATGGAAGACATTTACACTAAAATTTAAATGATTGACTACATAATTATAATTTTAAGTGCTTTTTATATAATTTACGCTTGAATATAAAAATGTACTCCGAAATGCTCTTCTCTCGGCTTATTTCACACTTTTGTCTTATTTGGCTAAAAATTGCATTGTTTGGCGACGAAGGTAATAAATAAATAGCATGTAACTCACTAATACAGCCATTTTTAGAAATACTTCTAGTTTTTCCTGTAAATCATATGATAGGAGAATTATATAAAAATAATAATTAAATTGAAAAAAAAAAAGATTAAAGAATGTAACCTAGATTTTATTTCATCAAGTTTTCACACACGTTTTTTTAAACTGGCGCAAGCGATAAAAGAGCTAAAAAGAAAAAAAAAATGCCATTCAAAATTGTCAAATCAAATTTTCAGATTCATTTTTTTTAACCTATCACAAGCGATAATTCGCCAATTATTGTACCAATTGTAAAATTTCACAATAATTTATACTTTAAGCATTACAAATATTTATTCCATGTTTAAATCAAATATTTTCGTTTTATAATATTATGTCTTATTATTTTTTTTATTGTTTTTAAAATTAAATATCAGTACTTTTTTTCATTTATTCGCGAGGTGTTTGTATTATTTTCTAACAGATATAGCCATCTTAATTCTTTAATCAACAAACCTTTCACCAAAAGATAATCACTGGCAACCTTTTCGTTCAAAATAGCAGTAAAATACGAAAATTATTATCAAAAATCATAGCTATCCCTGTATATTTTCTCATAAACCACCCCAGGAATATTTCCTATCGAATGATACAATTTGGAAAAAAATCCACCGGGTAGTTTTTGAAAACACTCGAGTGGAACTTTTAGAGCTACTGCTTTATAATATACTAGCAGACCCCTCGGATTTGCTCGCGTAATATTTGAAATATGCCAAGTGATTTTTGTATGTCTAATTTTTATTAAAAGGTACTAACTAAATTTTTATTTTATTAAAATGTAATATTTTATTTTATTAAAAGGTATTTTTTTGTTAAAAGGTACTTATTACTTTTAGGAATAATTCAAAAATTACTATTTAAAACACAGTTTGACTAAACATCATTATTACACTGCATTAGGCAGAAATGAGACTTAAATTAATAAAACGAAATAAAACTAAAAAAAAATGATAATTTTGAAAATATTTTGAAACTTTTATGCTCGATTAATACGGTCATTTCAGTATTCATTTGAAGTTTTGAATTTTTTAGAAACCGTCTTCTTACATCTTAAAATTAACTATCATGTCAAATTCTAAGTCCTACCACCTCTCTCAACATAAAGGGCTATGTTGAAATAGGAACTGTCACCATTAATTTGCCAACATTAATTTTGAAATCGGTTTGTTATTTCCTAATATTCCACAGAAACGTAATATAGAAAGCTTTTAAAGGCCCTTTTTTAGAACATTTGTTGTTCCTGTGAACCCCAGATGGTAGAATCATCGGCATAAAATATAGCCTGCGTAGGATCAGCGACTGTTACCATTGATTCGCAACTATTACCTTTATAATTTGCTTACATTCCCTGAAATTGCATAGAAATCGTAATTTAGGACTGTTTTAGAATGCTTTTCGCACCTCCCCTTCGCTTCATTCCTTTTTAATTCGAATTTATTTTCGCCAGTCCTTTGAGGGCATTTATATTTTATAAGTAACTACCATGCCATATTTAAAGTTTCGAGCCTTTTCGGTATCACAGAAATCGCAATTTAGAAAGTTTTTTGCTCCTGCAACCCACTGGTGATAGTGGCACAGACATAAAATATAGCTTATATGAGCAGGTTCCATCACCAACAATTTGTCACAATTATTTTTTAAATCGGTTTGGTATTTGATAAGATTGCATAAAAATTGTAATTTAGAAGGCTTTTCTTTCACTTCATCTCTTTAAATTTGGAATTTACTTTCTACTGTACTTAGAAAGAAAGTTGCATCTTGTAATTAAATATCATGCCATACTTCAAAGTGTTAGACCCCTCAGTTGTGCAAAAAAAACGCAAATTAGAAAAGGTTTTGCTTTTGCAACCCTCAGACGGTAGTGACAGCAACATAAAATACAACCTATGTTATAGCAGGGACTGTCACCATTGATTTGCAACCATTACTTTGGAAATAGCTTTGGTATTGCCTGAGATTGAGTGAAATCGCAATTTAGAACGTTTTTAGAACGCTTTTCGCGCATTTTCACCCCTTTTTAAATTTCCAATTTTTTTTTAAACTGTTCTTAAAGATCATTTATATCTAATAAATATTTACCTTGCCTAATTTTATGTTGCTAGCCCCTACCGATCACAAAAATCGAAATTTAGAACGCTTTTTTGCTCCTGCAACGTCTAGGTGATAGTGATACCGACATAAAATAGCGTCTATGTTGGAGCAGACGCTGCCAGCATCAATTTACTACAATTACTTTTGAAATCAGTTTGATTCTTCCTGAGATATTGCTGACAAATCGGCATTTAGAACGTTTTTAGCGCATTTTGCTCCTGCATCTCCTCTGGGGTAGTGGAAACAGATATAAAATATAGCCTATCTTGGAGCAAGATCTGTCACCATCATTTTGACACCATTATGTTTTAAATCGATTTGGTATTTCCTGAGATTGTGTAGAAACCACCATGTAGAACGTTTTTTTAGAACATTTTTCGCGCATTTTCACCCCTTTTAAATTTCGAATTGTTTAAGAACTGTTCTTAGACATCATTTATATCTTATAAGTAACTAATATTCTAAATTTCATATTTCCAGGCCCTTCGGTAACACATAAATCGCATTTTTAGAAATTTTTTTGCTCCAGAACCCCCTTTGGGGTAATGCTACCGACAAAATATATAGCCGATCTTGGAGCAAGCGTTGTCACCATCATTTTGACACCAATATTTTTTAAATCGGTTTGGTATTTACTGAGATTATGTAGAAACTACCATTTAGAACGTTTTTAGAACGTTTTTCGCGCATTTTCACCCCTTTTAAGTTTCGAATTTTCCAAGAACTGTTCTTAGACATCATTTATATCTTATAAGTAACTAATATTCCAAATTTCATATTTCTAGGCCCATCAGTAACGCAAAAATCGCATTTTTAGAACATTTTTTGCTCCTGCACCCCCTTTGGGATAGTGGCACCGACATAAAATATAGCCTATTTTGGAGCAAGCGTTACCACCGTCATTTTGACACCAATATTTTTTAAATCGGTTTGGTATTTCCTGAGATTATGTAGAAACTACCATTTAGAACGTTTTTTAGAACGCTTTTTGTGCATTTTCACCCCTTTTAAATTTCGAATTTTTTAAGAACTGTTTTTAGACATAATTTATATCTTATAAGTAACTAATATTCCAAATTTCATATTTCTAGGCCTTTCAGTAACGCAAAAATCGCATTTTTAGAAAGTTTTTTCCTCCTGCACCCCCTTTGGGTTAGTGGCACAGACATAAGATATAGCCTATGTTCTAAGTTGGACTAACATTATCATTTTGATACCATTACTTTTGGAATCGGTTCGGTAGTTCCAGAGCTTACCTCCTACAAATAAACAATTTTTTCCTCTTTATAATATTAGTATAGATATAATAAGGGAAAAAGTTTGTGAGTGTGTCTGTTGGCTGTGTTCTGATGAGACCGTACAAAATTTGGTGAGAAGATACCTCTGCGTATGTAGTTTAGCACCTCGAAGCCCGATTTTCGATTTTTTTTATTATGTATATTTTTTAATTTAATTTTTATGTGATTTTTAGAGTTTTTAGGTGCGTTTGTAATTATATAAATACTTAGCACCTATAGTCGTCGTTCAGTCCGTCTGTCTGTCCGTCCGCATATAACAGCGCAAAAACTACTCGACCGAATCGTTTGAAATTTAAAATATATTATTGTTGTATAATTTTGTCGAGTCATTTCAATTTTTATGAAAACCGGATGTATAGTTTAATTACAGGGACAAACGAAAGTTTTCCTTTACATTACGGCCAATGGGAAAAAAATATTTCAAGTGCATTTTAATGATGTGACGGCTTTTCAAACAGAATAAAATTGATATGCACTTATGAAGTGCACAACGTATACATTCAGTACAATATGCAGTGCAAAAAATATTTATAAAACTAGTTATAGTACGAATGCACCTCATTTGCCATGCTTGGCGTGCATTTTCCAACTTGTTTTACGTTTCGAGACGATTTTAATATATTAGTGAAAGGAATACGCTTTCATTCTTTTAAACTAATACTGTAAATTTTAATAACACATACTGGACAGTTGCACCATAAAATATAATAAATAAAGACACAATCTTGATTAATGGTACACAAAACACGAACTTTAATAAGCTAAAAGTTAATTTCTACGTACAGCTCGAAACGTAGAAATGAACTTTTAGCTTATTAAAGTTCGTGTTTTGTGTACCATTAAGCAAGATTTTGGTCTTTATTTACTGTAAATTTTGTCCTCTTTTCAATAAAGTTTATTCGAAATTCGTATAGTGATTTTTGAATGTTTTATCAAAGTTTTTTATGCGATTTTTAGTGTTTTTCGCATTTTGGGGCGATTTTTTTTACATTGGTAAAAGTAATTTGGTTCCAAACTTTTAGCTTAACGTAGTAAACTTTGTCCTCTACGATTTTTGAATACTAGAGATTTTTAAAGCGATATTCAATGTGATTTTTGAGATTTTTTGCGTTTTGCTTCGCTTTTTTGTCATTCGTGAAAGAATTCCGATTACAATGTTTTACTTGGTTATAGTAAATTTTATCCCCTACGATTTTTGAATATTTCGCGATTTTTAATGCGATTTTTAACTTATTTTTTCGACTCCCATTTTGATTCTTAGACATTCGGAAAAGAAATTTGCTTTCAAACTTTTATCCTAGTGTAGTAAATTTTGTCCTCTGCGATTTTTGAATTTTAGCAATTTTTAATGCGATTTTTAGCGTTTTTAGGTGCGTTCGTAATTATATAAATACTTAGCACCTAAAGTCACCAAAAACTAAAGACAGCCCACCGAATGGTCTGAAATTTTAAATAGATAATTGTTTCAAAATTTTGTCGAGTCATTTAAAATTTTATAAAAATTGGATGTATAGTTTAATTACAGGGACAATCAAAAGTTTTCCATGACATTCGACCAATGGGAAAAAATTATTCCAAGTGAATTTTAATGATATTACAGCCTTTCGAACAGAACGAAATTGATATGCACTTACGAAGTGCACTAAAATATAATATATAAGTACAATATGCGGTACAAAAAATATTTATAAAACTAGTTATAGCACGAACGTACCTCATTTGCCACGTTTGAAGTGCAATTTCCAACTTGTTTCTAATTCTACGGCTATTTTTTTTTTTTTTTTTTTTTTTTTTTTTTTTTTTTTTTTTTACATTGGAAAAGAAATTCGGTCTCAAAATTTTAGCCTAATATAGTAAATTTTGTCCTTTTCGATTTCCGAATTTTGGCGATTTTTAATGCGAAATTCAATGTAATTTTTAACAATTTTTGAGTTCCGCGACGAATTTTTGTCATTTATGAAACAATTCCGATTACAACTCTTTACCCATTTTAATCAATTTCGACCGCGGCGATTTTTGAATATTTAGCAATTTTAATACAAATTTCAGTATTTTTAGTAAAGTTTGACCCCAGTGGTTTTTGAGTGTTTAGTGATTTTTAATACGATTTTCAATGCGGCTTCCGATGAGATTTTCATCGTTTTTTTTTTTTTTTTCGATTTCAGCGGCTATTTTTTGCAATAGGATATTCGCAAAAGGAATTCGGTTTTAAAGACTTAGTCTAACAATAATAAATTTTGCACTCTATTATTTTTTTCATTTTAGCGCAATTATTTGCGGGGTTTTTTTAATATAGAAGGAAGGAATTCGGTTTAAAACTTTTAGCATAAAATAATAAATTTCGTCCTCTACAATTTTTGAAGTTTAGCAATTTTTTATGCAATAGTCAATGCGGTCTCTAAGCGATTTATAGAGACTTTTGGCGTTCCAAGTCGTTTTTTTTTTTCTTTCATGAAAGATTTCACATTACAATTTTCCCATTACCCCCCCCCCCCCCCCCATCTCCTATTATAGTACATTTTCACTCCAATGATTTTTGAATATGTAGCGATTTTTCGAGTTCCGCGGCGATTTTTTGACATTTAGAAACGGAATTTAGTTTTAAACTTTTAGTCTAATATAGTAAATTTTCTTCTCTTCGCTTTTTGCATTTTTAGCGAATTTAATGCAAATTTTAGGGTTTTCGACATTTCTAAAAGGAAATCTGTTTGGAACTTTTAGCATAATATGAATTTTGTTTCAAACTTTTAAACTATTATAATACATTTTTTCCTCTGCGATTTTTGAAATTTAGCGATTTTCAGCTTCCCGACCCTTCCCTCGAGTGTTGCGGCTATTTTTTGACATTCGGAAAAGGAATTCGGTTTCAAATTCTTAGCCTAATATAGTAAATTTTCTCCTGTGCAATTTTTTATTTTTTAGGGCTATTTATCGCAATTTTTCGCGTTTTGCGGCGATTTTTAACATTAGTAACTGGAATTGGATTTCAAAATTTTATCCTAATATAGTAAAATTTTCCCTTTGTGATTTTTGAAGTTTTTGCGATTTTTACGTTTCTTAGAGATCCGTGGCGATTTTTTGATCTCATATAGTAAATTCTGTCCTCTTTTTAATTAAGTTTATTCGGGTTTCGTGCAGAAATTTTCGAATTTTTCGTGAATTTTTTATGTAATTTTTAGAGTGTTTTCGCGTTTCGCAGATATTTTTTTACATTCGTAGAAGAAATCCGGTTTTCATCTTTTAGCTCAATATAATAATTTTTTCATCCGTACAAAAAATTTATTTTCTCGGCCCGGCAAGGTATAAAAGCTAAAAGTTCGGCCTGGGTCTGGTATAAAAGATATAAAAGATCAAGTATAAAAGATACCGGCCCGTACAAAAAATAATATATTGGCCAGGCTCGGCCCGGTATGCGTATGTAAATTGTCTGGGTCATCATTAATATCGTTAATCCATTTTCCATGGCTTGAAGCCATAAAAAGCTGAAAAATGCTATACAGTAAAATATTCTAAGACGAAATCGCATAGCAGATTAAAAAAAAAAAAAAAAAAAATTATAGACAGGCTACCGTCTTACCATGTATATAGCCTGTTGCAAATGTATTTATATTGTTTTCGCACGGATTATTAAATTCGCACGGCTCGACATTTTCACATTAGAGAGAAGATCCCGTCATAGACAGATTCCTTCTCACAGACATATTATTATTATGCATTATTATGCATATTATTTTTCTGAGAAAAATATGTACTATTCTGTATTTTTTACAAAAAATGGTGGGATAGGCCACATTTTACTGTTTTTTGCATGGGCCAGACCAATATCGTCCGAGCCCGGCCCGTCTTCCTCGGACATCGGCACAGGTTTGGGCCCGTACAGACCTCTAATTTACCTGTTCCTATATTAGAAAATTTAATTAAAAAAATTTTCTTGTTTTCTGGTGTATTTGAAAACAAAATAAATGAATAAGAATAAAACTTGTTCTTTGTAAGTGATTTAAAATTATTAAACAATAATAGAAAATATAACTAAGAAAGTTTCGTCGCCTCCTCCCTTCGTAGAACTTATTTTAATTCTGTCTTTGTCTTACAAGAATTAGCTCAAAAATTATTTTGAATGCTGGTACAAGGGAGCAACCCCCCCCCCCCCCCAAAAAAAAAAAAAAAAAAAAAAAAAAGTGAGATATTGTTTCAATTACTGGTTTTGAAAAATGCTGGTAGAACTTATTTTCCAATATTTCATATTTCCTAATTGTTAAATGTCTGTGTTTCTTTTTATATTAATATTAAACCGGGACGCTACTGCCCAGACAATCACCTCATCGTGTTGGTGGCTGAAATTCCAGGATTAGACACAACTCGAATAGCATATTAAAATGCAACTGGTGTGCCAAGTCATATCTATGTAAACCAGCTGAAAATATTTTAGATAATAGTGGTTACCGATTAGTGGTGATGCCGATTTTAGTGGTTAATCGGTAGGTTTACTATTGTGTTTTCCTTCATTCAATGGTATGAAAACATAGAGCACTGGGAGCAGGAAAACACAATTGTAAACCTACCAATCAGCCACTAAAATAGAGTTTGCAGGTGTTTTCCAACAAGGTATGACTTGGCAGACCAATTAAATTTTAACCCTTTCCGCCGCGGACTGACACCAAAATTTACAAACGAATTTATTAGAAAATAAAAACTTGCTTATTTTCCCGTACTTTATAAAAGGAAAATTTTAATTAAATATTCTTGGTGCCAGTACTCTTAAAATTAGGTGTCCTTTTTTGTGGACACTGCCCGCTAAAGGGTTAATATGCTAATCGAGTTCTGTCTAATCCTGGAATTTCCGCCGCCAACTCGATTAGGTAATGGTTTACGCACCCGCCTTCCGGTCTATATATGCATCAAATAAAAGTTTTACATGCAAATTCTGACCCAAAAATTATTATTTTAGCTTATTTAATTATTATTATTTTAGCTGATTAATGTTTTTATTCTCTAATAGAGGAGGTTCGCAGGTCGGTTTTATCACAAAAGAACCAGGGTTGGGTTCCCCACTGCCTTCAGGGCCGTACGTGCGTACGGGCTACGCCCTCTCGTATCTCGGATTAAGCAAACTTTGAATTATAGTGATTTTTTCTGTCGATTCGGATATCCAAAGTTTCATCATTGTCGTTCACGTTGCTATAGGAACCACATCAGCATTTTTAACTTCAACTTAATCAGTGCCATATCAAAGTTTACCGGTTAGTTATTTCCGTTTAAGAATACAATTGTCAAAAAATCGCCACGAAACTGAAAAAAAGGTCTAAAAAAATCTGGGAAGAAATCAAATATCGCAGAGAACAAAATTAACTACAATGGGCTAAAGAATTCAAACCGGGTTATTTTTATGAATGTCAAACAATCATATGCAGAACGTGCAACTCTAAAATGCGCATACAAATTCGCGAAAAATAAAAAAAATCACGGGACGAATTCCGAATAAACAATATTGTTAAGAGGAAAAAGTATTGGGCTAAAATACTGAAACCTGATTCGTTTTACTAAAGGGTAGAAAATACGGACCAACGTTAAAAACTTCTGACATAAAGGAACCTTCCGAATAAACTTTGTATATCTGTACTCAACGATAGCTCACACACACATAAATTTAAATTTTTATTATTATACATTCTTATACATTCAGCCAAGTCTGCGGACCACAGGCACATCGAAATCTTACCTCTGACAGGCTGCTGGCACTCATGCATTTTTATACATACCTCAATTCAATTCATATAATTTCATATCGTTAATTTTATTAAGAATATTACAATTCGAGTATAGATTAATATTTTGTAGGCAAAACATTTACTTAGTAGTAAATATTTCTTAAAATTTTAATACTCTCAGATATTTTACACTTTTTTCCTTGCACGTGCAACATAACAAGGGGATATTATATTATTTTAAAATGATACGTTTCTTTCAAATGCTAAGGTATCTGACTACGTTGAAAATGCAATTTTCGACCAAAATTGTCAAATTTATTTTATTTTATTTTATTAAGGACCAACTTTTTACCTTTCCAAAACTGTATTTGTTTTTATTGTACGATAAATAGATCCGGGGTTATAGAGGTGTTAAAACTACTCAACAGCTGTCACTCAAACCGGAAGTACTGTTAAAAGGACTTTAAAATTTAAAATTTGTAAATTTTTAAATTGCTTTTAAAGGGTCGTATGTTTGGAGAAATTTCGCGATTTTGGATGTATTTGTTTAATACTAAGAAGTGTAAATAATATGGTCCATGAAATTTAGATGTATATTACTGTAAATTCTTGTAGTAAAACATAAATCTAAACTTTAAATGCATTTTTTGGAAAATGTAATTTTCGGTGAAAATTCCATACGCAAAACATGATTTCTGAAAAAGTTATTGGAATATCACTATGAAATTTAAAACACATGTTATTTACACTATTGTGAAAGCAATGAACTAAAGATTTAAATTTAGAATAAATATTTTTTGTTTTATGGATGTTTTTGTGGAATGACATCGATGAATTTTATGAAAATTAACATGTAAACAGGTGCGATATGCTATAAGTTTTGAAATACTTAAAGAATCTCTTAGATTTTAGTTCATTGCCTTCACCAATGTCATAAATATGAAGTGTAAAAAGGAAATTAAGATACGCACAGTAGAATTTCCTTTAGAGCGTTTTGCGTTTCGGGCCAAATTTCACTAAATTTTACTATAAATTCCTCCATTTACCAAAATTTTATCAATGAATGAAATATTTTTTACTTTTTTTCACATTTTCTAGTCCTAATCTTAGTAAAAATAAGTTTAAAAAATAATTAAATAGCTTTCTTGGAAAAAAAATTGCTCCGTACGTAGGCAGGCACCAAAAATATATTGTAGTACAAAATTTGAGTAAATTCAATCTTTAGTTTAAGAAAAACAACAACATAAAAAGCAATTAAATTCTAAATTTCGCGCGGAAGAAAGCATTTGTATTGAAATAAAAAGTCGCATTTGTCCTACGTTGACCTAGTTCAGGGTCATCAAACCTTTTTATACCCGCGTGCCCAATTTTTTTCAAAAAAGATTTTGCGTGACCATGACGTGCCAAGCACCAAAATTATTTAGTGGAACAACATTTCTCGATTTTTATTCATTGGGATTTAAAAATATGGGACAATATACATCTAATCATTAGATTAACATATATTATGAAGTAATAAAATGGTGAATGTGATGTTGGTTATGCCAAATATTAATATGGTGTTCAACCTACTTTCTTTTAATAGGATGCAAGCTGAATTCGAGTTACCTAACAAGTGGTTTGGGTTTCTAATATTTAAAGTTTTCGTATCATTTCCGAAAATAATGATCCTAAAGAATAAATAGAGCGAACAATTGTGAAAACTACATATTTTATACCAAGTCGCTTTAGTTTCATCACTGGGAGTTCTACTTATAATACCTGATATTTTTCTTTTTGATATTATCCCAATCTTCTCTTAATTTGATAACCTATTGAGCCCATATTGGAATAATTTAGAAATTCAATTAGTTGCTTTCCAATAAAAAAAAAGAAAAGAAAAGAAAGAAAAGGTCAGCGTGTATAAGTTTGCGTGTTTTGTTTAACTTCATTCTATTTTGTTTTAGGATTTCAATCAACGCCGTGCCGAAAATATTCTATCGCGTGCCAAGTTTGGCACGCGTACCATAGGTTCGCCGACCCTGACTTAGTTTTTAAGGCAAACAATACTCAAACTTGTTTCGTCTTCCTTGGTCATTTCAATGTCGAATACGGGATCTACGCATCGAAACAAAAACACAATGATAATCTTATTATTCTTGCAATATTCATTTTTATACAAGTATTTTTACATTTGATTATTTTTTTTAATTATTATAATTTTATCCTGCTATTTAAATAATTAATGAACAGCAGAAAGCCCTTTGCTACTCACTTTATTTTGAGTTTTTATACAAATAGATTTATGTTATTTAAATTTATTTATGTTTTTCAAGAAATTCTGTTGCACAAAATACTCTACTCAAATTGAATTAAATTTCAGTATGCCCGAATTATTAAATCAGTTGCAATAATAAAAAGGTAAACATTGTAAGACATTCTGTTTTTGTATGAAAATAAATAATAAAACCAGAAAGTATCTTTTAAAATAAACATTTTTGTAACTTATAATGCAATTTAAAATGGTTAAACAGTTTTTGGAACTCAAAATTACCTAAAAAAGGATTATACAAAAAAGTAACAAATAAAAAATGCTCATTTAAAAAAAAATAACTTTTCTATTAAAAATCTGAAGATAAAAATATCTCAAGTAAATTGGATTTTAATCAGGGGCGCCATTTGGACGAGGCTGGGTATTTGATATTTCTGAAAATTTATGAGCCATCAAATATCAGACTAAAAAATTAATTGAAAAATTGGCCAAAAGTTAAAGTTACTTATCAGAATTGTTTGCAATAAAAATATAGTCATTAAATGAACACTTTATGCGTAGCAATTGATAATTATACAAGATAAAGTAAAAAAACTAAAACCCAACTACGACAAAAAACTACGCTGAAAAAGTATAAAAGTACCCCATGAATACAGGTAGCTCTTTCAAGTAATACCAAACACATTACATATATTTTTATTTTATACTTTTTGTCCGCTAGAGGGCATAATAGTAAATTTGGTGACAAACTTTATAGCTCACAACCAACAGAATATCAAGATCAAGACCCTTCTAATGGCACTGCAGTGGTCTTATTCTGATTACTAAGTACCAAAGAAATTAAGAACGAAAAGATGTGAATTATATGCAATTAGCCCATAAATGCAAGTAAAGTCACAAGCAAATGCTAGTAATATATATATATTCGAAATGTACAAGTGAAGCGCTTTAAAATGATACCAAACACGGCATATCTAGCTTAACTTTATTTTTTTACTCTGTATATTTTGTCCGCTAGAAGGCGCCACATTGAATTTGGTGAAAATCTATATAGCCTATAACCAGCGGACAATTAAGACGCTTCTAATGATATGTCATTTGTCGAATTCTGATTAGTGGTTTAGAAGTTACGAGGGAACAGATGAACATACATACATACATACATACATACATACATACATACATAGCCTGTCAAAATCATAACCCTCCTTTGGCTTTGCCGTAGTCGGGTAAAAAAAAAGAATTACCGTCTTTCCCTGGAAACCCTTGCAATAGCGTTCCTGCAGTAAAACTTACAAAGAAGGAGTCGCAAGGGACTAGAAAATTTTTTTTATTTTAGATAGTTCTCCGTCTTAGCAAGTATATATATATATATATATATATATATATATATATATATATATATATATATTTTTAAGTGGAAATTCTATTTTATTTTTTTCGTTTGAGTAAGAATGTTACAGACATGTTTTGTTTTCGCAAGTTTTACTGTAATACTTCTATGTTCTTTCGAGATATACTATACATAGTACGGATTTACAGTCTTTGAGGACGCTTATGAAAACGGAACCTGTCTGTAATAGAATCCTGTCTTAAAAAAAAAAAAAAAATTCATATTCAATATCTTTAAATTTTATCTGCAAAGACCAAAACCTGCTTTAAACGGAAAATTTATCTGTTATTTATGTTTTCCATATTCGAAGCTGTTACTGTTTTTGTATCCATGATTCAGTAAACGTTTACCTTTGGGAATGGGCTCCTAGACGGTCGGACCCTAACCTTGGATATACTTCTTCCC